>CM053029.1:528219859-528638772 GCA_028564925.1 Lithobates sylvaticus
ATTCCTTCCACTGACACCATCGATGGGAGCACTATTCCTTCCACTGACACCATCGATGGGAGCACTATTCCTTCCACTGACACCATCGATGGGAGCACTATTCCTTCCACTGACACCATCGATGGGAGCACTATTCCTTCCACTGACACCATCGATGGGAGCACTATTCCTTCCACTGACACCATCGATGGGAGCACTATTCCTTCCACTGACACCATCGATGGGAGCGCTATTCCTTCCACTGACACCATCGATGGGAGCGCTATTCCTTCCACTGACACCATCGATGGGAGCGCTATTCCTTCCACTGACACCATCGATGGGAGCGCTATTCCTTCCACTAATACCAATGATGGGAGCGCTATTCCTCCCACTAATACCAATGATGGGAGCGCTATTCCTCCCACTAATACCAATGATGGGAGCGCTATTCCTCCCACTAATACCAATGATGGGAGCGCTATTCCTCCCACTAATACCAATGATGGGAGCTATTCCTCCTCCACCTAACCACAGTGTATTTTCTTTTTCTTCCACTGACCACCAGGGCTGAGGCATGATCTAATCCCACTCTCCACAGTCCGACCCCCCCCCCCTAAAGTCTGAAGGACCCTAAACTGGTCCTTTGTTTAAAAAGTTTGGAGACTTTTGTTCTAGAATCTAGATGCCAACTCACTTGCTAAAGAAATGAAGGCAGTGGCGTTGCTAAACCTGGACATCCCTGGCATATAGCCTTGGTCACCTGCCGGTTACCCTGGTTGTCAGGCTCCTCGCCAACACTGCTAAATGTCAACTCTACTTTACTTTATTGATATGGCAGAATCTGAAAGCACCTGAAAAAACCTGGTCATGTAAAAAATAAATTTCCTGCACCTTTGCTTCCAGAACACTTTCCTTTCCAGAACATTTTCCTTACATGAGTTGTATCTCCACTAGAATGCAGTGATGCTGGTTTGTCAGCTCCTTTTGGTGCAGGACCTTACCTGTAGGATATTCGGTAAATTGTGGGGCTTTGTTGGTCTCTGATTGCACTGGCAAAAGAGAAATTGTGGAGATAATGCTATGAGGCTGGATCACCTCTGACAAGTTTTCCTGACACCAAGAGAAAAATGGTGAAGGGAAGGGACTTTCAGCTGATTGACAGCCTTCAATCAACTCTCAGAACTCTCCTCACCGAGCTCTGCAGTGTAACTTCTTCCCTCTCACCCCCTTTTTCTGAACTATAAGAGGAGCTTTAAAAATCATAATTTTGGCTGTAGAGGGGAGAAGACTGCAGATAAACAAGTACAACTTATGCAGGAGGCTTTGTTTCATCTCTGTTCATCACCTGAGCCAGTCACTTCACTGGGTATACTGTATATAAGGGTTTACAACCACTTTAAATGAGATCGAAAGTCACAATATGCACTTTCATTGTATAACACCAGCATCGTAATGGCAATACAAACAACAGTTATTTTTGACAGTCCAATATACATTACATGAATAATTAGCTTTCATGTTTTGAGGGAGCTAGCCATCTTTTCTCACAGCTTCCCAGATTCCTTGCACGCTTTGCAGCTTCTCCTCTGCTCATTTCTTTGGTTTAGCCCTGGTTCACACTTTGAAATTGCTCTACTTCAGGGCATTTTCAATGCCAATGATCTGTGCGACTTCATGTGCAGCTTGCTGACACCTTGGGGGACTTCATGCACAAAAGTCAATGCAAGTCGCACACGAAATCACCAAAAATAGTGCAGGAACTGTCTCAAAATTATGCAAGTTGAAGAAGTCATACCGATCTGAATGGTTCCATAGCCAGGAATAGGGTGCGGATTGCCATGCGACTTTAATGTCAACTCGCATGACAAGTCGCACCTGTGTGAATGGGGTCTAACTTTCCATTTCTATGGATTACATTTCCCTTTTGTGTCTTGCTGCCTGCCTTCGGAATCTCCTCCTCTTCAGTACTTCTGTAGTATAGGTTTAGTTTGGAAGGCAGGCTCTAAGACACAACAGTGCATGTTTGTTTACATAGTAAATATGCGTCACAAAATCAGATGTGGGATTCTTAAAGTACACTTTCAAACTTCAAGACCTTTCAGATTATTAGGAGCAGGCCAAAAATAATTTTTAAATTCAATGTAGAAATTTAATATAATATTTTAACCACTTGCCGACCGCCCCCTGTATATATACGTCGGCAGAATGGCACGTACAGGCAGAACCACGTACCTGTACGTGCCATTCTTCCGGCGGGTGGGGGGTCCGACCGCCCCCCCCCCGGCCGGCGGGGACGGTCGGGATCGCTTCAGGAGCGATCCGGGATGAGGGGACGGCCAGTGGTTTCTGGCCACCCCCTCGCGATCGCTCCTGGCGAATCAGATGCTTCCTCTGTCTGTGTCAATCAAAACACAGGCAGAGGAAGTGATGTCACGCTCGGTGCGCCGGTCTATGTGACCGGAACGCCGAGCTGTGAACATCTAAAGGTTAGTGCACCAACAGTACACTGACACCAGTACACCTAGGCACACAAAACACCCCCCTGTCACCCCCAGATCACCCCCCAGATCACCCCCCTCCCCCCCCAGTCACAGTGTCACTAATTGCAGTGATCATTTTTTTACTGATCACTGCATTTAGTGTCAGTGTGACTGTAATAACTGTCAGTGCAGTTAGTTTTAGGTCCAAGGTAGCCCCCCACCCCCCCCTAATAAAGGTTTAACCCCTTGATTGCCCCCCAGGTAACCCTTTCACCCCCTTTTGCCAGTGTCACTAAGCGATCGTTTTTCTGATCGCTGTATTAGTGTCACTGCTGTCGCTAGGTAACCATTTTTTTTTTTTTTTAGGTAACCGCCATGTTTATATAGGTTCATAAATAGGTTTATAGGTCAGGTACCCCCATATTACAACCTAAATAAAGGTTTTAAACCCCTTGATTGCCCCTAGAGTTAACCCTTTCACCAGTGATCACTGTATAACTGTCACTGGTGACGCTGGTTAGCCAGTTAGTTATTTCGTTATTTAGGTTCCCCGTCAGGTTTTTATATAGCGTCAGGTACCCCCATATATTACCTAATAAAGGTTTTAACCCCCTGATTGCCCCTAGTTAACCCTTTCACCCCCTTTTGCCAGTGTCACTAAGCGATCGTTTTTCTGATCGCTGCATTAGTGTCGCTAGGTAACCATTTTTTTTTTTTTAGGTAACCGCCATGTTTATATAGGTTCATAAATAGGTTTATAGGTCAGGTACCCCCATATTACAACCTAAATAAAGGTTTTAACCCCCTGATTGCCCCTAGAGTTAACCCTTTCACCAGTGATCACTGTATAACTGTCACTGGTGACGCTGGTTAGCCAGTTAGTTATTTCGTTATTTAGGTTCCCCGTCAGGTTTTTATATAGCGTCAGGTACCCCCATATATTACCTAATAAAGGTTTTAACCCCCTGATTGCCCCTAGTTAACCCTTTCACCCCTTTTGCCAGTGTCACTAAGCGATCGTTTTTCTGATCGCTGCATTAGTGTCGCTAGGTAACCAGTTTTTTTTTGTATTACTGTTACGGGTGACGCTGGTTAGTTAGCTTGTTTTTTATACTGTCAGGGCACCCGCCATTTATTACCCAATAACGGTTTAACCCCCTGATCGCCCGGCGGGTGATATCAATTAGGTTTTAGGGTCAAATAAGGTCTGCGTCGCCCCAGGTTAGTGCCAGTACCGCAAACACCCACGCGCAAAGCATACACCTCCCTTAGTGGCACAGTATCTGAACAGATCAATATCTGATCTGATCAGATCTATACTAGCGTCCCAGCAGTTTAGGGTTCCAAAAAAAAAAACGCATTGTTAGCGGGATCAGCCCAGATACCTGCTAGCACCTGCGTTTTCCCCCTCCGCCCAGCCCAGCCCAGCCCACCCAAGTGCAGTATCGATCGATCACTGTCACTTACAAAACACTAAGCACACATAACTGCAGCGTTCGCAGAGTCAGGCCTGATCCCTGCGATCGCTAACAGTTTTTTTGTGGTAGCGTTTTGATTCAGTCGCTTCAGTCAGGAGCTTTTTTACCTGTGAATCTCAAAAAAATAAAAAAAAATAAAATAGTTGTCGTTTTATTGTTCTCTCTCTCACTCTATTCTCTCTCTATTGTTGCTCTTTTTTTACTCCATTCTATTCTGCAATGTTTTATTATGTTTTATTATGTTTTATTATGTTTTATCATGCTTGCTTTTCAGGTATGTAATTTTGTTTACTGTGTGTTTTAGTGTTGAGCATTTTTTTGTTTTCAGGTGCGCCATTCAGTTGCAACGCGGATTTATTTATCTTGACAGCAACAGCGTTTGCTCCCACGATACATAAAGCCGCGACTCCAACGCTGTAGGAGGTGATTTCACCACCACAGTTAAAAAAAAGAGCATATATGCCGAAGCATGGGGGCAGCAGGGGGGGGGAGGAGCGATTGGCTCCTAATGCCACGTACATACGGTCGAAATTCCGACCGTGTGTACACGGCATAACTTTTGCGGGAGGATGCCCCCATGCATCGGCATATATAAATGGTGCATGTATGCCCATCATTAGAAGTGGGTGGATGAAGGGAGGTATTCTAATGGTGGGCATACCCACCAATCAATCTCTTTTTTTCGTTCAGCCAAGAGGCTGCATGAAAAAAAAAAAGATTACAATATATGTCCAGTATGTTGCTGGACTTTGAATGGTTATACCAGAATGATGCCTGCAGGTTTAGGTATCATCTTGGTATCATTCTTTTCAGCCAGTGATCGGCTTTCATGTAAAAGCAATTCTAGCGGGTAATTAGCCTCTAGACTGCTTTTACAAGCAGTGGGAGGGAATGTCCCCCCTCCCGGATATAAACCGCGCCATTGGGAAATTGGGAAAGCATTTTATCACACCAATCTTGGTGTGGTCAGATGCTTTGAGGGCAGAGGAAAGATCTAGGGTCTAATAGACCCCAATTTTTTCAAAAAAAGAGTACCTGTCACTGCCTATTGCTATCATAGGGGATATTTACATTCCCTGAGATAACAATAAAAATCATAACAAAGAAAAAAAATGGAAGGAACAGTTTTAAAAAATAAAATAAAAAAGCTAAAAAAATAAAAAAAAAAACAAAAAAAAAAAAAAAAAAAAGCACCCCTGCCCCCCCTTCTCTTGCGCAAAGGCGTACACAAGCGTTGGTCTGGCGTCATATGTAAACAGCAATTGCACCATGCATGTGAGGTATCACCGCGAAGGTCAGATCGAGGGCAGTAATTTTAGCAGTAGACCTCCTCCGTGAATCTAATGTGGTATCATGTAAAGGCTTTTAAAGGCTTTTAAAAATGTATGTAGTTTGTCGCCACTGCGTGTTTGTGCGCAATTTTAAAGCATGTCGTGTTTGGTATCCATGTACTCGGCCTAAGATCATATTTTTTATTTCATCAAAAATTTGAGCAATATAGTGTGTTTTAGTGCATTAAAATAAAAAAAAGTGTATTTTTTCCACAAAAAATGCGTTTGAAAAATCGCTGCGCAAATACTGTGTGGAAAAAAAAAATGCAACACCCACCATTTTAATCTGTAGGGCCTTTGCTTTAACAATATATATAGTGTTTGGGGGTTCAACGTAATTTTCTTGCAAAAAAAAAATATGTTTTCATGTAAACAAAAAGTGTCAGAAAGGGCTTTGTCTACAAGTGGTTAGAAGAGTGGGTGACGTGTGACATAGGCTTCTAAATGTTGTGCATAAAATGCCAGGACAGTTCAAACCCCCCCCAAATGACCCCATTTTGGAAAGTAGACACCCCAAGCTATTTGATGAGAGCAATGTTGAGCCCATTAAATATTTTTTTTTTTTTGTCCCAAGAGATTGAATAATGAAAAAAAAAAAAATATATATATTTTTTTTACAAAAAGTTGTCACTAAATGATATATTGCTCAAACATGTCATGGGCATATGTGGAAATACACCCCAAAATACATTCTGTTGCTTCTCCTGAGTACGGGATACCACATGTGTGGGACTTTTTGGGAGCCTAGCTGCGTACGGAACCCCAAAAACCAATCACCGCCTTCAGGCTTTCTAAGGGTGTAATTTTTTTATTTCACTTCTCACTGCCAATCACAGTTTCGGAGGCCATGGAATGCCCAGATGGCATAAAACCCCCCAAAATGACCCCATTTTGGAAAGTAGACACCCCAAGCTATTTGCTGAGAGGTATTGTGAGTATTTTGCAGATCTCGCTTTTTGTCACAAAGTTTTGAAAATTGAAAAAAGAAAAAAATTTTTTTTTTTTCTTTACTTTCTTCATTTTCAAAAACAAATGAGAGCTGTAAAATACTCACCATGCCTCTCAACAAATAGCTTGGGGTGTCTACTTTCCAAAATGGGGTCATTTGGGGGGGTTTTGTGCTATTTTGGCATTTTATGGCCTTCGAAACGGTGATAGGTAGTGAGGAGTGAAATCAAAAATTTGCACCCTTAGAAATCCTGAAGGCGGTGCTTGGGTTTCGGGGCCCCGTACGCGGCTAGGCTCCCAAAAAGTCCCACACATGTGGTATCCCCATACTCAGGAGAAGCAGCAAAATGTATTTTGGGGTGCAATTCCACATATAACTATGGCATGTGTGAGCAATATATCATTTAGTGACAACTTTTTGAAAAAAAAAAAAAAATCTTTTTTATTTTTGTCTTTATTCAATCACTTGGGACTAAAAAAAAAAATATTCAATGGGCTCAACATGCCTCTCAGCAAATAGCTTGGGGTGTCTACTTTCCAAAATGGGGTCATTTGGGGGGGGTTTTGTACTTCTCTGCCATTTTAGCACCTCAAGAAATGAAATAGGCAGTCATAAATTAAAAGCGGTGTAAATTCCAGAAAATGTACTCTAGTTTGTAGACGCTATAACTTTTGCGCAAACCAATAAATATACGCTTATTGGCATTTTTTTTACTAAAGACATGTGGCTGAATACATTTTGGCCCAAATGTTTGACTAAAATTGAGTTTATTAGATTTTTTTTATAACAAAAAGTAGAAAATCTCTTTTTTTTTCAAAATTTTCGCTCCTTTTCCGTTTATATCGCAAAAAATAAAAATCACAGAGGCAATCAAATACCATCAAAAGAAAGCTCTATTTGTGGGAAGAAAAGGACGCAAATTTCGTTTGGTTACAAAATTGCATGACCGCGCAATTACCAGTTAAAGTAGTGCAGTGCGAAATTGAAAAAAGACCTCTGGTCCTTAAGCTGACAATTGGTCCGGGGCTAAAGTGGTTAAATACCCCGTTCACTTTCATAGTGCTTCACTGTCTTCAGAGTTCCTAAGCTGGTGGCGCGCTAAGCACATTTATGAAGCACATCCATATGCTTTATAAATGTGTAGATCGTTTTCTTTAAAGCAGTGGTATGGCCTTTATGCAAACGAAAAGGTTCGGACAGCGGCACACCAATGTAATTGCTTTGTTATTCAATAAACAGTCCATACAGCAAACGTTGTCAGAGGAATCAGATATAGCTAACGCATTTCACACCCCTTATTGGTGCTTAGTCATAGCTAAAATAACGGATTTATAACAAGCATAGATGACTAAATGATCATACATGTCGTCATTCACTCCATCATGTGTAGCCAATAGAACACTCCGAGATAATGGGGCCAACTGCAGAAATTGAAAAATCCAAAGGGTTTAACAAAAGCTCCTTGTAACCCTTTGTATAAAAACGCACCCTAGCAATAAATCAATACAAAAATGTGGAAATGTACCGAAGAAACCATAAAAGAGAAAATAAAGTAATTACTTTTTGTGTTATTCTGTATTTTATTTATGTCACCCCTTGTAACAGTTATTTATTTTTTATTTTTTTAATCTGTCTTGTAACATGGCATCTCAATAAAAGAGGTATTATTGTGTCAGTGGTAACGTAACACCCCTCACTACATTGCATTATTCTGTCTTTTTTATAACATGGCACTGATAGACACCCAGCAACATCCAGCGTGGCTTTTGTTTAGCTGGCATACATTTGACCACAGTGGTAAGCTTCTTTTCTAGCTCCCGGGTTTGGCTCCTGACCCCTAACATAATAAGTCCAGGCCTGTGCTATCAGCAAATTAAGATATACGTATATACTCGGGTATAGGCTGACCCAAATATAAGCCGAGGCACCTAATTTTACCACAAAAAACTGGGAAAACATATTGACTCGAGTATAAGCATAGGGTGGGAAGTGCAGCCGCTACTGGGTAAATGATGCCCATCTGCAGCCTCACTGTGCCCATCTGCAGGTGTCTCCTGCTGTGTCATGCAGTCTGTTCGGCGGCCGTCCATTGTAACAAAGCCGTCTCCTCCTCGTCCGTGATAGACAGAACACTGATACAGTTTCCCAGCATTGTATCAGTGTTCCGTCTATCAGATGAGGAGGAGACGGAGCTTTGTTAGAATGGACGGCCGACGAACAGACTGCATGACACAGCAGGAGACACCCGCTGTTTTAGTTATCAAAGGTACAGCTGCAGATGGGCATGCACAGTGAGGCTGCACCCTCACTCGAGTATAAGCCGAGGGAGGGGGGGGGGGTATGGGGCTTCCAGCCTAAAAAATGTGCTGAAAAATTCAGCCTATACTCAAGTGTATATACGGTACATAAAAGAGCAAAACGTTGAGCGTTCTGTCTATATATGTTATGGCATTAACTTATTTGCCTATATACATAGAGTACACTTTCACCCTGTAAATGGCTAGAACAGGCTAATGTTCTCTGAGGCACCTTTAGAAGCTTATTGTGAATAATGCTCTGTACCTCCGTGGCATAACTAGAACCTTCAGGGTCCCAGTGCAAGAAACCCTGAAGGGACCCCTGGCCAGAGCTCTTCCTTCCAAGCCCTGTGGCAGAACACCAGGGCCCGGTCCCAAGTGCAACCTTTGTGACCCTGGTAGTTCCGCCACTGGTGTCAGTAGTGTGTTTTTTATTTTATTTTTTTGAATCCCCAATAGAGGGGAGGGGGGAGCTGATGTTTCACCTTTAAAACTGAAAAAAGAGATTATAGACACAGCCCTCAATCTTTCTCTGCAGCCTCAGCTGCACTGAATGAATGGACAGGAATTGCTCTGTACAGAGCTTCCCAGTCATTCACAAACTGAAGCATAGTAAACATGGTGCTGAATGCCTGCTTCTCCTCCTCCTCCCGCAGGCATGTAGCGGCTGCCGGAGGAAAATGGAGAGTTCGGTCTCGTATGTGTGTGTATATATATATATATATCTATATCTCCTATCTATATCTCCTATCTATATCTCCTATCTATATCTCCTATCTATATCTCCTATCTATATCTCCTATCTATATCTCCTATCTATATCTATCTATCTATCTATCTATCTATCTATCTATCTCGTATTTTCCGGCGTATAAGACGACCTTTTACACTTAAAAAAACTGGCCAAAAAGCAGGGGTCGTCTTATACGCCGGGTCAGCCCCTCGGATGCCTGCTGGGTGTTCGGTAATACTGTATGTAGCTTCGGCTACATACAGTATCTACCGCTGAGCCAATCCCAGTGAGCGATGTATTCAAATGAATACAGAGCCTGCTCGGATTGGAGTAACAACCTCTGCCAATCCGAGCAGGCTACTCTGTAGCCTGCTCGGATTGGCTTTGAGAGTCAGAGAGGCGCGGGCTGATGATGTTACAGCCTCTGCCAATCCAAGCAGGCTTTGTATTCATTAATAGAATACATCGCTCGCCGTGATTGGCTCCAGCAAAAGCAGGAAGAAGGATATGGCGCCCGCTCCAGCTCCAGCAAGAAGGAAGAAAAATGAAGCCTCGGAAGGGGGGTCGTCTTATACGGTAAGTACAGGAAAAAAAATGCTTAAAAAACTGTAAGATTAGGGGGTCGTCTTATATGCCCCGCCGCCTTATACACCGGCAAATACGGTATATATAATATATATATATATATATATATATATATATATATATATATATACATATATATTATATTAATCTGCCCCCGCTGCTTCTATCAAGGTGATGGGGCCAGGTCGCAATTGCAACCCCTGTAGGTACGCCCCTGCTGCACCTCCCCAATGGCCAGCCAAGGGATGAAAACTGACCATGCTAACACAGATCAGCTCCTGTGCTTTGTGTGGTCAGTTTAAAACGAGGAAGAAAGGTGACCGTCAGGATCAACTTGGTGCTTAAGATGGAAAAAGTACATGAAGATGATGGAGACTTTGGGGTCGATTTACTAAAATCGGATAGTGCAAAAGCTGGTGCAGCTGTGAATGGTAGCCAGTCAGTTTCTAACATTAGCTGGTTCAGTTAGCCCTGGTTCACATTGATGCGATTTGGCATGTGATTTGACATGTCAAATTGCATGCCAAATCGGTGCTAATTGCACAGCTAAACGGCAACCCGCACGGATGTCTCTGAAATCGCCCGAAGTCGGGACTGACATGCGAAAATGAAATCGTGCGAGTTGAGCTAAGCTCTCACAATCTCATTCCCGCTATCAGTGTGAACCAGGGCAAAATCTATGATAAAAAAAATAAAAAAATAAAAAAAGCTGATTGGTTTCTATGCACAGCTGCACCAGATTTAAAGCGGAGTTCCAATAAAAAAAAAAAAAAAGTCAGCAGCTACAATTACTGCAGCTGCTGACTTTTAATAATCGGACACTTACCTGTCCCAGGGTCCAGCGATGCGGGGGAACGAAGCCCCGCTTACCTTCACAGCCAGACATGCACTGCGCATGCGCGAGCCTTGCTGCGTGCTGTGACTGGCCAGGCAATCATCTGGGACCTGTCGCGTGTCCCAGATGATTGCCGAGAGGGAGGTGGGAGAGGTGATCCTCCTTCCGGTGCTGCGGTTCTCCGGGAAGAAGTGGGCTTTTTTCTGTGCAAATCCAATGCGAGTTCAGCCATACAAATGTATGGCTGTACTTGCATTGCTCAGAGATTGCATGTGATTGGCACCTGTGAACCCAGGCTCAAGGAGCACAATACGATGATACTTGAGCAAAAATTAGCTGCCAGAAAGAAGCCTTTACTGTGCCAATAACACAAAAAAAACCTGATTACAATATACCCAACAACACCTTGACATGCCTCACCATGCTTTTTTGTGACTTAATCATTATTATTTAAAAAAAGAAGCCAAACAACTATGTGATAATAAATGGCTTCATATGATCACTATCCTTAAATAAAAGACAATTTTTTATTTTTTTTGGCATGATTAGTCATATTTTCCATATCCGTGCCAAAATTTCACGATTTCTGCTAGGGTATGCAAACTTTTGGGCACAACTGTAATTTTTGTTAGGTTATTTCGTTTTTGGGTTTGTGAGTTTTTAGGCTAATATTCTACACCTGTTTATACTACATGTATAAACTCTCTTTTTTCTGTTTACAAATAAACATATAATACATGACAAAGGATTCCCAGAGAACAGCGAGTTTTTCTAAAAACAGAGTATCGTAGCAGTAACCTCATTTCAGACTCTCTGTGTCACATTGAAAAGTTGTACATAAATCTTTTCTATACTGTTTGTTTCTTATAATATGGATGTTTCCATATATATATATATATATATATATATATATATATATATATTATATTATATTATATTATATATTATATTATTATTTTATTTTTTTCTTTAGGGTTCAGATATTGAGACACTGCACTCAGAAACTGGAGAAGCTGACCCTCCTTCAGAAAACCGTATGATGTTTGTCGAAGATTTGCAGCCAGATTCCCCACCAGAGGCACCAGGTAAATGAATGTTAAAAGAAGTGTAAATCGAGTAAAGTCATTTAAAAAGTCCATGCACCAATTGTCTCTTGTTTAATCATTTATAGATACATGTATCAATGAGGATTCCTTGTCTGCTGTAGAGAATTTACAATCTGCTACAGAAGAACATTTGCTGATTGCTGAGGTAGGCATGTGTTGTAAAGAAATATGGGATGTTGCTGTATCTTTTCAATACGAGACTGTTCCCAAGCCAGTAATGGTGCCAGGTAATTTTATTGGCCAGCATATGGTAAATTTCAGTACAGTTCCAGCATGTATATGGGATTTATAATATACGTGGTGTTTTTTAAGAATTGGGAACACAAGGGTGTTTAACCACTTCAGCCCCGGAAGATTTTACCCCCTTCCTGACCAGAGCACTTTTTTTTACAATTTGGCACTGCTTCGTTTTAACTGACAATTGCGTGGTCATGCAATGCTATACCCAAATAGAACTTTCTTTTGGTGGTATTTAATAACCTCTGCAGTGAAAATTTTGAAAAAGAAAATAATTATTATTTTTTGGCTATAATATCCCCAAAAATGTTTTGAAAAAATGAATTTCTTTATCAGTTCAGGTGTGTGTGTGTGTGTGTGTGTGTGTGTGTGTGTGTGTGTGTATATATATCAATCTATCAATCACATGCCAAATCGCATCAATGTGAACCAGGGCTAACTGAACCAGCTAATGTTAGAGATGTGTATGTGTGTGTGTATGTGTGTGTGTATATTATATATATATATATATATATATATATATATATATATATATATATATATATATATATATATATATAGTGTATATGTATGTATGAAAAAATTTTGGTAAACAAACATTGCAATAAGTGTATATTGATTGGTCAGCGCAAAAGTTACAGCATCTACAAACTATGGGAAAGATTTATGGAAATTTTCTTTATTTTTCTACTAGAAATGACAGTAATTTGCGGAAGACAGATCGGACACTTTTGACACATTTTTGGGACCATTGACATTTATACAGCGATCAGAGCTATAAAAATGCACAGATTACTGTGTAAATGTCACTGGTAGAGAAGAGGTTTACACTAGGGGCGATCAAGGGGTTAACTGTGCTCCCTAGTAAGGATGAGCTCAGGAGTGTTCACAACCCGCATGTGCAGAGCTCGCCAGGAAGTTGGCACTGCACAGCGCTGATCACAGGCAGTGAGACATTTTCTCGACTTCTGCAGCCGTGAATAGGGAAACGTCTCACTGCCTGTGATTGGCGCTGTGCAGTGCCGACTTCCTGTCAGGCTCTGCATGTGCGGGTTGCCATCCTTATTCCCTAGTTACTGTTGGGGATAGGACTGACTGGGGGAGGAGA
This sequence comes from Lithobates sylvaticus, assembly GCA_028564925.1. Lineage (NCBI taxonomy): Eukaryota > Metazoa > Chordata > Amphibia > Anura > Ranidae > Lithobates > Lithobates sylvaticus. The sequence continues at coordinate 528,232,981 of CM053029.1, forward strand.
CATTATCACTCAATGTCACAAGGGGGTGGGGCCTTAACTACCTCCTTCCCACTGTATATATTAAAATGACAGCTGGATCCCTTCTCATTCTGGGACAACGTCATATGCTAGAGACGCGACCCCAATCTCGGCAAAGACCAGATGACACGGCTCTTTAGCCATGTGATTGGATGTGTCCAATCACAGCCGATCACATGTAAACAAGGAGTGCCGTTTATCAGCTCTCCTCGGCGAGGAGAGTCAATCAGCAGCATCTCCTCGCAGGGGAGACTGTACAGGATTATCAGTGACACCAATCGGTGCCCATTGGTGCGGCATATTAGTGCCTCCTCATCAGCGCACATCAGTGAAGGAGAAAAATGTCTTATTTACAAAATTTACTGACAGAAACCCAACTTTTTTTCTTTTTTTTTTTTTTCGACATTTTTGGTCTTCTTTTTCAAAAAAATTAAAAATACCACCAAAAGAAGCTCTATTTATGGGAAGAAAGTAATACATTTTTTTTTTTTTTATTTGGGTACAGCATTGCATGACTGCACAATTTGTCATTCAAATTGTGACATCGCTGAAAGCTGAAAATTGACCTGGGCAGGAAGGGAGTCCTGTATTGAAGCGGTTAAGAAATGTCTTTGTACATGTTTATATTGTAATTGTAAGTGAACTCAAAACTGCAGTGCTACATATAATTATAACTATGTACAATTGTTAATCTTCAACTTTTTAATAAAGATTTTGATTGTAAAAAAAAAAAAGTCAGCGATGGGTACGAAGCTATTTTATTTATTTTTTTCCCGAGTCGGTGGCGTTCATCGCGATTAAGGATGGATCTACATCGGGGGACATTGTTTTTTGTTTTGCTTTTTTTAATAAAGGAATTGTCAAAACTGTCTCTGTGTTTTTATTTCTTTTTGACACTTTTTTATTTTTTTGTTTGGTGAATGAGTACCCCATACTCATTCACATTCCGATAAGACCTCCCCACAACCACCGGCCAGGGTGGGGAAGAAGCCCCAGCCAGTCTCCCAAAGCAGCCCCCCCCCCCCCCGATGCGGCCTGGTATAATTCAGGGGGGGCGTGTTCGCCCCCCCCCCCCCCCCCCCCCCCCCCCCCCCCCCCTCGCTCCCTGGCTCGGATAAGGGCCTATAAGGGCCTAGTATGGCCTGTTGGTTTTTTTTTGTTTTGGGTTTTCTCATTGAATTTGTGTTCAAAACTGATGATATGTGCGATTCAGATGCTTTCCCATAGAAGGCAGTGAGCCTGGTATTTACATCTGAATAGCACCGCAGTGCTCAGAAAACACATATGACTCTTTTAATTTTGCAGCGAATTGGCGCTGCATATATGTGAACCGGCTCCATAGAAAGCTGGTTTGGTTCACATGTCATGCGAATCGGATGCTGTTCAAAATTCAATTTGCATATCTGTGAATGGAGAGAGGCTTGCTTGTAAACACCAGCATGTGGACTCTTTCTGAAATGATCACAGTATTTCATGTACAAACATACAGCTCACTCCTCGTTCACATGGGCAGCCAAGGATTGATCCACCTTAGAACTGCCCAAGGGCAAGTCGAAATTTCTGGCAGAGAGGTCTGTATACATTGCCACCATCACAGAGTGGCTGGGACTGTGCCACAACTGCATCAAATACACATGGTTGTGGCACAGTGCTGCGGTGGAACGCTTTCCAGAGTGTTCAAAGTAACATCTGCATGTGTGAATGAGGCCTTACATTTCACAGTTGAATATTAAAATTGAAACCGTTTTGTCAGGGTCCCCCCACCATTAGTATTACAGCTTCATAGTCTGAATTGAAAGTAGTTTTGACAGCATTCAGGGGACACAGTATTGGCCTCTGAGAATTGCTCCAGACACTAACTAAAATCCCCTTGATCCCTGCCATTTAAAACCAGTTTTTGAGTAAGGTTCGTATGCAAACTAGATATTGCCAGCCTTTGCATTATCTTATACACATAGGGAAGTTATGAAGGGGTTGATTTACTAAAACTGGAGAGTGCAAAATCTGGTGCAGCTCTGCATAGAAACCAATCAGCTTCCAGGTTTTATTTTCCAAGCTTAATTCAACAAGCTGAAGTTAGAAGCTGATTGGCTGCCATGCACAGCTGCGCCAGATTTTGCCCTCTTCAGTTTTAGTAAATTAACCTCATAGTGATGAGAGGCTGGAGTTCTTTCCAAACGCATATACAGAGATACACATGTGAGAAAATTACATGGATTATGTGGACTTTCAGACTACAGCACAATTTGGCTCTGTGCACACTGGGCAATTAACCCCAGGCCAAAGCATTTAGGTATAAGCGGTGGGCACAGATGCACCATCCAATCCAACTGCTGGCAGCCTATCAAATTAGGAAAGCCAGACAGCTGCTGGTGCTGGACAATGCAACTAGTGGTACTTCTGTTTTAGGTTGGTATGGGCCCAGGGATGAATAGCCAGAACACAGACTGCTTGCATTACAAGCATTTGTCCCTGAGTGTATACTGACTTAAATTTAAAGCGGTGCTCCGGTCCCCCCACAGAAAAATTAAAAGTCAGCAGCTACACAAACTATAGCTGCTGACTTTTAATATTAGGACACTTACCTGTCCTGGAATCCGGCGATGTGGGCACCCCAGTCAATGTTTTCACCATAGTCTGTAAGGGAAACCAGCAGTGAAGCTTTGTGGCTTCCCAGACGATTCTCTACTGCGCATGCGCTGTGCTTTCTGAATGGCCCGGGAAGGAAGAGGGGGGGCCAAACTTCTGATGTAACTTGGCGGCGGCGAGGTCCGACGAAAGTGGGGACAGGTACCTGTTAAAAATGGGTACCCACGGTCACAATCTCCTGCTGTGCGAATTGGATGCGACGAAACCCTCGTCCAATTCGCAATAGTGTGAACCCAGCCTTCGTCTTTAGATCCATTTAAAACGACCGGCTAGTAATTTTCGAACTTGAAATGTGAAAGAAAATTCTGGTGCTGGAGGGTTTCTATAGCTGACAGATATGTGCTGAGTTGAAACATATTGGTGGATCTAATATTAATGGCTGGGTGTGGGACTGAAGGAAGCTTTGTGTAGTGTGGTGATATAGAAGAAAGCATAAAAGAGAAAGTATTTGATTCCGCGCTATGAAAATAATCCGTACCAGCAGAGAAAAAGATGTAAAATTGAATGGAAAAAAGGAGAACTGCTGCCCCCTACTGATTACTCCCATCCTAAATGGGGTAAATGAGTAGAAAAGAATATAGAAGTAGGTGTGGCGCTGTTCATTAGAAAATGTTGTATTGAAGGTAATTGATGTGTTTTAAAATGCAAATTTCTCCTTATGAAAATTAGTGCAATATGTCTTCATGAAATAAAGGATAATAAATGATACAAATGCTTGCAATACACCTTCATAGAATATAAGATGATGAATAAAATATATGCAATTAAAGTTCATAAAAAATTCCTTAAATATATAAATATGTGTCGCTGTGCAAAAAGTAAATTAGTGCAATGCTCATGTGCAAAAAAATCAAAAATATAAAAATATGTTGTATTTTCCTGTGCTAAAAAATAGTAAATGTATATAAATATGCTATTGTGCAGAAAAAAATTAAAGCGGTTCTGCACACATTACAGCAAGTTACTCTCTATCGCTTCTAGAACATCTTAAATTACAGAATTGGTAGTTCATCTGCATCTGTAAAAAAACTTACCTGTAATGCAGCCTTCATCTTCATCTTTCTCCCTGCGTCGGTGGGCGGGCTCTATGCGGCGATCCACGTCACTTCCTTCCTCCTATTTCGCTGTGTCTCCTGGGATCTTGTGTACTTAATCCCAGGAGACATAGCGGCAGTCAGACGCGAAATCTCGCGTGATTTCAATGGCGCATGCGCACTACGCACTAACCCGCTGTGAATCTTCGGAGACTTTCGGCGTCTCCTTTGCAATGCCTTGTACGCAATCGCGACGCATGCGCACTGCACAGCGGACACTTTTTGATAGGCGGACTGATTCTGTCAGAACACCGCTCGTAGCTATAACTGTGCCATGCTCAGTGGCTTCCACTGAGCATGCGTGGGCATCGGCATTGAATGCTGGTTCCTCAGAACTAAGGGAACCAGGAAGTCTGCTTGTGGGATACAAATGCCCACAATAAAAATGACACCGCTCTGGATATTTTTTTAAAAGTACTATTTAAAGATAAAAACGGACATAGAAATGCTGCAGCTTTGAAACAGGTAAGATTATTCTAAGATTAATATCTTGCACATTAATAGACTGTAAACATTTTTTTTATTTTGTCAGTGCAGAACCATGCCCCCAATGAGCATAAACATGATCAAAACGAAGAAATAAAACCGGTAATGAAGTTCATAGTCCCAATAGAAAAAATATATATAATAACAGTGGATGAAAGTGTTTTGTACTGGTGAAAGGAAAAAATAAATAACCAAATATTAAAAAATCCCACGTTGATCTATTCCCTCTTGAAAAACGTGATCACAGCATACGTGGCTTATCCGTGCTCCTATTGTGACTGCACTCACCAGAGATAATTACCCCTCCCAGGGGTATAAGGCATTCACAGTTTTTGCCACTGTGTAGCACTCTGGAAGTTTTACCCAATCCTTCGATCTCCTGTTAGTGTTTCACACACACACACACACACACACACACACACACTGCGCACCCCTCCGCCGTCCTCCCCCCTTCACATTCTTTAGCCAGTCCTAGATGGAGCGATTTTCTTATTTATTTATTTTTCTGCAACCACGGGTTGCAGGAAAGAAAATCACTAGATTCCCCAATCAACACAGTCAGTGTTGGTGCAGGAATGCCTCCCTTGGAGCTATTGTCTTCTGGGGGGGGGGGGGGGGGGCGCTAGGAGAACACATAGTGATTATTGCTAGCGGCTATAGCCACTGGCAATAATTGCATAAAAAAATCAAAGAGGCTGGTTGTACCCAAGTTGATTGATCAACTTTGGTACAATCAACCTGCCCATGCATGGTTTAAACCGTCTATGGCCACTTTTAGAAAGTAAAGCTGAGAATTTACCATTGCTTTACATCTCCACTCACCACCAGTATTTAACTTCTGGATGGAGTTGTTAACCCATATCTGTCCTACTGAGAAATCTTTGGAAACATCTGTCCCTGCCCTCCAGCCACGACGCACATGTTTGCTTCTCTGCTAAGCCTGCCATATGTTCATACTATGTGTTTTTCTACATTAACTAGGTTAATCACTTCATGACAGCCTTGAAATTACTAAAGATAGCCGAGATGTTGCATAATGCAGGTACACGGTGCACTAAGTATTTGCCTTGCAGAGAAATATAACACTTCATTGTGCTGTGTTGGAGAGGTGTGATTGGATAGTTCCCTCCCAGTCCACTAATTTGGAGAGTGACTCAATGGAAATAGCTGGGTTTATCAACAGTCATAAAAAAGAAGTACATTATCCTAATAAAAAATGCTAACAATAAAGAAATCTATTGTTAACTGTAATCAGCATTTTGTTTATTACTAAAATAGTCTGCCTGAATTTACCATTTTTGTGCTGCTTAAGCTCAAACTTTGCATGTTTTATATTTATTCATCCAACTTAGTTTTGCTCCTATTTATTTATTATAGGTATTTTATATAGAACCATCAATTTCCGCAGCTCATTACATAATATTCATTTGCTCTATTTCCTGCTCTCAATGAGCTTACGGTTCCTATCATATATCCATTAATACAGTGCATCCGGGAAGTATTTACAATGCTTCACTTTTTCCACATTTTGTTATGTTTACAGCCTTATTCCAAAATGGATTAAATTTTATTATTTTCCTCAAAATTCTACAAACAATACCCCATAATGACAACGTGAAAGACGTTTGTTAACAATAAAAAACAAAAAAGTCCCAAGTACATAAGTATTCCAAGCCTTTGTCATGACACTCTCAAAATTGATCTCAGGTGCCTCCTGTTTCTACTGATCATCCTTGAGATGTTTTTACAAATTGATTGGAGTCCACCTGTGGTAAATTCAGTTGATTGGACATGATTTGGAAAGGCACACGCCTATCTATATAAGGTCCCACAGTTAACAGTGCATGTCAGAGCACAAAGCAAGCCATGAAGTCCAATGAGTTGTCTGTAGACCTCCAAGACTGGATTGTATCGAGGCACAGATCTGGGGAAGGGTTCAGGAAAATATCTGTAGCATTGAAGGTTCCATAAATGGAAAAAGTTTAAAACCACCCATGATTTTTCCTAGAGTGGACTGCCTGGACAAACTGAGGGATCAGGGGAAAAGGGCCTTAGGGAGGTGACCAAGAACCAGATGGTCCCTCTGACAGAGCTCCAGCATTTCTCTATGGAGAACTTACCTGAAGAACAGCCATCTATGCAGCACTCCACCAATCAGGCCTGAATGGTAGAGTGGCCAGATGTCCCTCCTCAGTAAAAGGCACATGAAAACCCATCTGGAGTTTGCCAAAAGGCACCTGAAGGACTCTAAGACCATGAGAAACAAAATTCTCTGGTCTGATGAAATAAAGATTGAACTCTTTTTCCTGAATGGCAAGCCTCATGTCTGGAGGAAACTAGGCACTGCTCATCACCTGGCCAATACATCCCTACAGTGAATCATGGTGGTGGCAGCATCATGCTGTGGAGATGCTTTTCAGTGGCAGGAACTGGGAGACTGAAAATTTAGGGTCTCTGGACCCAAAGGGTCCTGAAATGACATTGCTGCAGATGGACACAGTTGACCGACTTTGGGGCCCTGTATCTCGGGGCCACTTGAGATACAGGGCCCCAAAGTCAGGTCGGAAAATGTCATTCTCTGCTGCAGAAAAGTGCTTGACTCCAGTATAAGCCGAGGGGGGCACTTTCAGCACAAAAAAAATGTGCTGAAAAACTCGGCTTATACTCGAGTATATACGGTACATGTGTTTTTTTATTTAATTATTTTTAATAAATTTGCAAATATCTCAAACTAACTTTCACTGTGTCATTATGGGGTGTCTGTTGAATTTTGAGGAAAAGAATGAATTATTTTTTTTGGAATAAGGCTGTAACATAACAAAATGTGGAAAAAGTGAGGCGCTGTGAATACTTTCCGGATGCCCTGTATTCTAGGGCCAGTTAACATAGCGGCATGTCTTTGGAGTGTGGGAGGAAACCAGAGTACCCAGAGGAAGCCCACACAAATATAAAGGGAACATGCAAACTAAATGTAGAAAGTGTCCTGGCTGGGATTCCAGTCGAGGGCCCCCCAGTGCTACAAGGGAGAAGTTCTAACCACCAAGGCATTGTGTACTGCTCTTGCATTTTTGTATGTAAGCCCGCATCTCTTCTCTGTTGCTGTTTATCTGGATGCCACAAAAATGCTATTCGGAACAGCAAACAATTAAAAATGCTGCTACTCCAGAACATGCTCACAAGTATCATCAGTATACCCAGGTTCACACTGACAGCAGGAATGAAAGCTGAACACGATTTCATTCCTGCATGTCAGTCCCGACATCTGGGGTGATTTCAGAGACACCTGTGTGGGTTGTTGTACAGATGTCTATGGAAATCGCACCCCGAAGTTGCCAAAAGTAGTACAGAAACTAATCGCACGCACCAATTTAAACGGTACCATTGCCGGCAATTGCTGCCGATGTCAAATCGCATGCCAAATTGCTCAAATGTGAACCTAGGGTAATGCTGCTATCCACAAATTATAACCACAGGCACTACAGTGTTTGTTATACTTTTCTCTCTTTTAACCACTTCATGACTGACAGTGTCAAAATAATAAAAACATTTAAAAGCGCTCCCTACCCCCCTAAGCTCACGTGCAAAGGCAAACGCATGCATTGGTCCCACCTGCACGCAAACAATGATCATCCCACATATGTGAGGTATCACTGCTAATGTCAGATCATGGACAGTAATTCTAGCACCAGGCCTCCTGTGTAACTCTAAAGTGGTAACTTGTAAGGCCCCTTTCACACTGGGGCATTTTTCAGACGGTACAGCACTAAAAATAGCGCCTGTACAGCGCCTAAAAAAAATCTGGCCCCATTCACTCCAGTGTGAAAGCCGGCGGGCTTTCACACTGGAGCGGTGCGCTAGCAGGACGGTCAAAAAAAGTCCTGCTAGCAGCATCTTTGGAGAGGTATACACCGCTCCTATCCATTGATTTCAATGGGACAGCGCGGTAATACCGCCACAAAGCGCCGCTACGGCGGCGCTTTGCGGGGGATTTTAACCCTCTTTCGGCTGCTAGCGGGGGTTAAAACCGCACCGCTAGCGGCCGAATACCGCGGCTAAAACGATGGTAAAGCAGAGCTAAATATAGCGCTGCTTTACTGTCGCCGCTGCTCCCGCCCCAGTGTGAAAGGGGCCTTAAGGCTTATAAAGCACTGCTTATGGGTAGTAAAATGTACATAGTTGTACAGGCATGCACAGTTTTAAAGCGTGGCATGTTTGGTATCTATTTACGTGGTGTAACATCATCTTTTAAGTTTACCAAACGATTGGGTATTTTGTTTTTACATTTTTTTTGTATTACATTTTTTTTAAAAAGTGTATTTTATCCCCAAAAAATTGCATTTTGAAAAACCGCTGTGCAAATGCTGTGTGACATAAAAAATTTAAATGCCCACCAATTTATTCTCTAGGTACACTGTATTAAAAAAAAAATATATATATATATATATATATATATTCTCACAAAAGTGAGTACACCCCTCATATTTTATTATATCTTTTCATGTGACATTACACTTTGCTACAATGTAAAGTAGTGAGTGTACTGCTTGTTTAATAGTGTCAATTTGCTGTCCCCACAAAATCACTCAACACACAGCCATTAATGTCTAAACCTCTGGAAACAAAAGTGAGTAAGTGAAAATGTCCAAATATGGCCCAATTAGCCATTTTCCCTCCCTGGCATCATGTGACTTGTTACAAGGTCTCAAGTGTTAAATTTTGGTGTTTATCACTCACTCTCTCATACTGGTCACTGAAAGTTCAACATGGCACCTCATGCCAGAGGACTCTCTGAGAATCTGAAAAAAATAATTGTTGCTCTTCATAAATATGGCCTAGGCCAATGGTGGTGAACCTTGGCACTCCAGATGTTTTTGAACTACATTTCCCATGATGCTCAACTACACTGCAGAGCGCATGAGCATCATGGTAAATATAGTTTCAAAACATCTGGGGTGCCAAGGTTCGCCATCACTGGCCTAGGCTATAAGAAGATTGCCAAGACCATGAAACTGAGATGCAGCATGGTGGCCAAGACCATACAGTGGTTTAACAGGACTGGTTCCACTCAGAACAGCCACGGTCGACCAAAGAAGTTGAGTGCACGTGCTCAGCGTCATATCCAGAGGTTGTCTTTGGGCAATAGACGTATGAGTGCTGCCAGCATTGCTGCAGAGGTTGAATGGGGGGGGGGGGGGTGGGGGGGGGGGGGGGGGGGGGGGTCAGCCTGTCAGTGCTCAGACCTTATGCCACACACTGCATCAAATTAGTCTACATGGCTGTCATCCCAGAAGGAAGCCTCTTCTAAAGATGATGCGAAAGAAAGCCCTCAAACAGTTTGCTGAAGACAAGCAGACTAAGGACATGGATTACTGGAACCATGTCCTGTGGTCTGATGAGACCAAGATAAACTTATTTGGTTCAGATGGTGTCAAGCGTGTGTGGCGGCAACCAGGTGAAGTGTACAAAGTGTCTCTTGCCTACAGTCAAGCGTGGTGGTGGGAGTGTCATGGTCTGGGGCTGCAGGCACTAGGGAGCTACAGTTCATTGAGGGAACCATGAATGCCGACATGTACTGTGACATACTGAAGGAGAGCATGATCCCCTCCCTTAAGAGACTGGGCCACAGGGCAGTATTCCAACATAACGACCCCAAACACGCCTTCAAGATGACACCTGCCTTGCTAAAGAAACTGAGGGTAAAGGTGATGGACTGACCAAGCATGTCTCCAGACCTAAACCCTATTGAGCATCTGTGGGGCATCCTCAAAGGGAAGGTCGAGGAGTGCAAGGTCTTTAACATCCACCAGCTCTGTGATGTCGTCTTGGAGGAGTGACAGTGGCAACCTGTGAAGCTCTGATGAACTCCATGCCCAAGAGGGTTAAGGCAGTGCTGGAAAATAATAGTGGCCACACAAAATATTGACAATTTGGGCCAAATTTGGACATTTTCACTTAGGGGTGTACTCACTTTTGTTGCCAGCGGTTTAATGGCTGTGTGTTGAGTTATTTTGTGGGAACAGCAAATTTACACTGTTATACAAGCTGTACACTCACTACTTTACATTGTAGCAAAGTGTAATTTCATCGTCACATGAAAAGATAAAATTAAATATTTACAAAAATTTAAGGGTATACTCACGTTTGTGAGATACTGTATATGTGTGTGTGTATATAATTTTAGGGCTCTGAGTAATCTTCTAGCTAAAGATACAGATTTTTACATGTAAGCAAAAAGTACCAGAAAAGACTTGGGGGTCAAGTGGTTAACTGGAGATATGTTGTCCATTTGCATTTTAGGTTGAGACTTTATGCCAGGGGTTGGCAACCTTGGCACACCATCTGTTATGGAACTAAGTCTCACGTGGTGTTGCAAGCCACAAGCATGACTCCCAGAGCCAGAGGGATGGTAGGACTTGTAATTTCACCACAGCTGGGGTGCCAAGGTTCCCTACCCCTGCTTCATGTACTGCACTTCCCCTATAATGTATTGTTCCTGTAAATGTACCCTAGTCCGTTAAAGGATAAACAGATAGTTTGTACTTTGTAATGTAATTGTATTTTTCTCTCACTTTTCTAAGGGTCTATCCTCTGCGGGTGCAGTATCTGATAACTCGCCTATAAGTGCAGAATGTGACAATAAGGAAGGTATCTCGGTTGATGATGGTCACTGCGAGGCCGTCAGTGATGACTCCGATATTGTCACTTTGGATCCTCCCAAGACAGATGAAGCTGGGACTCAAGGAGAAGAAGAGGAAGAAGAAATTCCAGAGGATGCCGCTGAAATCAATGATCTTAACATGAGCTTTTCCTCAAGTAGTCAGTACACATTCAGCCAGCCAGAGACTGGTAAGATTCTGCATTAAAGGTCATTTGTGCTTTATAGAGTATTATCATAGCTGAACCTTTCACTTTACCAGTAATAGATGGGTAGCCTTGACCCAATGTTCGTTGGTAAATCTACAATGGATAGAAAAAGTCTACACACCCCTGTTAAAATGTCGGGTTTCTGTGATGTAAAAAAACAAGACAAAGATAAATCCATTTCAGAACATTTTTCACCTTTTTAATGTGACCTATAAACTGTACAACTCAGTTGAACACCAAACTGAAATCTTTTCGGTGGAGGGAAGTAAAAATAAAAAAATAATAATAATATGGTTGCATAAGTGTGCACACCCTTAAAATAATACTTTGAAGCACCTTTTGATTTTATTACAGCACTCAGTCTTTTTGGGTATGAGTCTATCTGCATGGCACATCTTGATTTGGCAATATTTGCCCACTCTTTGCAAAAACACTCCAAATCTGTCAGATTGCAAGGGAATATCCTGTGCACAGCCCTCTTCAGATCACCCCACAGATTTTCTTTTTTTTTACTTTTATATTTTTATTATTTTTGACAATATACATTCAAATATAAATGAATACAATTAATTGGTATTGCTTATTATAGTGCATAGAACAGAAAATAACAAAAATTGGGGAATGAATAACAAGAAGTAATAATAACTTTAGGGTACAATATCTGGAGTTTGATATCCTGCTACCGCCCACCCCAAGTGGGATCATACTGTAGGCGCGAGCTGGTCACCAAATATTAAAACTTTTAGGAATGAAAAGAAGACAAAGAGGAGTCTATAAGAAATTCAATATCTTGGTGTATCATATATCGCTATTCTTTAAGTAATTGGAGGCTCTCTCTTTTTTTTTTTGAAGATAGTAATAAAGAAATTCGTATTGGGCCACACCCCACACATTTTCAATTGGATTCAGGTCTGGGCTATTTCAAAACGTTAATCTTCTTCTGGTGAAGCCATTCCTTTGTTGATTTGGATGTATGCTTTGGGCCGTTGTCATGCTGAAATATGACGTTCCTCTTCATGTTCAGCCCTCTAGCAGAAGCCTGAAGGTTTTGTGCCAATATTGACTAGTATTTGGAACTGTTCATAATTCCCTCTACCTTGACTAAGGCCCCTGTTACAGCTGAAGAAAAACAGTCACAAAGCATGATCCTGCCACCACCATGCTTCACTGTGGGTATGGTGTTCTTTTGGTGATGTGCAGTGTTTTTGCACCAAACACATATTTTGTAATTATGGCCAAAAAGTTCAACCTTGGTTTCAGCAGACCATAACACATTTTCCCACATGCTTTTGGGAGACTTCAGACGTGTTTTTGGAAAATGTAGCCATGTTTGGATGTTTTTCTTCATAAGACATGAAGAAACATGCTACCCCATAGCCCATAGTCTTGACACGCTACCCCATAGCCCAGACTTATGAAGAATTCAGGAGATTGTTGTCACATGTACCACACAGCCAGTACTTGACAGATATTCCTGCAGCTCCTTTAATGTTGCTGTAGGCCTATTGGCAGCCTCCCTGACCAGTTTTCTACTCATCTTTTCATCAATTTTGGAAAGACGTCCAGTTCTTGGTAATGTCCCTGTTGTGCCATATTTTCTCCACTTGATGATGACTGTCTTCTCTGTGTTCCATGGTATATCTAATGCCTTGGAAATTCTTTTGTACCCTTCTCCTGACTGATATCTTTTAACAATGAGATCCCTCTGATGCTTTGGAAGCTCTCTGCGGACCATGGCTTTTGCTGTAGGATGTGACTAAGAAAATGTCAGGAAAGACCTACTATAACAGCTGAACTTTTATTTTGGGGGTTAATCAGAGGCACTTTAAATGAATGACAGGTGTACTAACTCCTATTTAACATAAGTTTGAATGTGTTTGCTTAATTCTGAACACAGCTACATCCCCAGTTATAAGAGGGTGTGCACACTTCTGTGACCACATTATTTTATTTTTACTTGTACAGTTTATAGGTCACACTAAAAGGTGGAAAAAGTTCTGAAATGATTTATCTTTGTCTCATTTGTTTACATCACAGAAACCTGACATTTTAACAGGGGTGTGTAGACCTTTTTATATCCACTGTAAATTACCAAATAGAACGTCATTCACACTATGGGCAGATTTACTAAAACTGTAAAATCTGATGCAGCTGTGCATGGTAGCCAATCGGCTTCTAACTTCAGCTTGTTCAATCAACCACTTGCGGACCGCTCACCATACATATACTGCGGCAGGGCAGCCGCTCTTTGCCAGATCATGTAGCTAGTACATGATCTGACACTTCCGGGTCTGGGGTGCGCCGCCGGTGACACGCTCTTGCTGTGATCACACAGCGTGAGAGCCCAGTGGTGGGTCCCGCGGACTTGTATCTGCTGATTAGTCAGTACACCGGCAGAATGGCTATCTGCCCATGTAAACAGGGCAGATTGCTGTTCTGTGAGGAGGGAAGGCATTGATCCTGTGTTCTTGCAAAGCAGGGACACGGATCTTTGCCTTCCCTTAGTAAAACACCTCCCCCACAATACACAAGCACTGGCTAGGAACACATCCCCAGCCAGTGTCAGTACAGTGACAGTGCATATTTTTCTTTTTTTTTTTTAGCACTGATCACTGTATTAGTGTTACTGGTCCCCAAAAAATGTCAGTGTCTGATTTGTCTGCTGCAATATAGCAGTCCTGTTATAAGTTGCTGATCGCCGCCATTACTAATAAAAATATCCCATAGTTTCTGGAAGCTATAACTTTTGCGCAAACCAATCAATATACGCTTATTGGGATTTTATGTACCAAAACTATGTAGCAGAATACATGTTGGCCTAAATTTATGAAGAAATTCAATTTTATTTTTTCAATTTTATTTTTATTGGTAATGTTTTAAAGTAGAAAGTGAAAAATATTGTTTTATTTTTTTCAAAATTGTCGGTCTTTTTTTGTTTATAGCACAAAAAATAAATACCGTAGAGGTGATCAAATGCCACCAAAAGAGAGCTTTATTTGTAGGGGGAAAAAAGACATACATTTTATTTGGATACCCTCCGCATCACGTGACCACGCAATTGTCAGTTAAAGTAACGCAGTGCCGTATCGCAAAAAATGGCCTGGTCATGAAGGTTAAATCTTCCAGAGGGCAAGTGGTTTAAGCTTTGACAAAAAAAACTGGAATCTGATTGGTTTGTATGCAGGGCTGCGCCAGATTTTGCACTCTCCAATTTTAGTAAATCGGCCCCTATGCTGTTATTGAAAACCCAACTGAGGTTTCCCATCAAAGTACATAAACCATCGCAGGGTGCAGCCAAACAATAAATGATGAACATCCTACAGTTGATTTATGGTGCTAGAGGAGCTTTTTTTTAGGATCTAATCAGCCTGTTTCCCCACAGCATTTAGCTGCAGAGAGAAGCACTAATCTCTGCATGGATGCTGGGGTCACTCTGCAGCAATCGCCCTGTCTGCTAAGCCTGAAATAGAGCTAGGCAGTCATAAAAGGAGAATCCTATTTAACATGGGACGTGTCAGACTGATCTAGAGTGACTGCTACTTCCACACACAGAGCAGCGGTCCTCTACAGCTGATTTCTGATTTGCAAATCTTAAACTAGGGAATTGGAAAAAAAAATAAAAAAAATCTGAAGCAAAAAAAATGATCCTTACACTAAAGTAAATAACAAGAGACCCAAAGCAGATTTTTTATTCCATAGTAGGATGCATTAGGTCATTTTCTGCTCATTAATGGTCTAACGTTCTTCCTTCCTTCCTTTTTCTTTCTTCCAAATTATGTTTTGTGTTCTTTACAAATGGTGTCCGGTGGAGCAGTGAGTAAGAGACCTATTATGTGAGGGCATGGCTCAGTGAACAAAAGCATGTTATTTGCTAAAGAATATTCTAATAGTATGAAACTCATTTAAAATGCTGCAAAACTTCTAACACAAAATTGTAACAAGTAAAGTTATCTTTTTAATCGCTGGTGCATGTTAACAAGGAACTTGTTTTAAACCAGCTTGTGATATGTTCAAGTGCAGCTTCTATACAGCAGCCTTGTTTGCTCAAATGGTATTTAATATAATGTGGCCTGTCAACCTAAAGGTAATCAGTAAATAAGATGTGGACAGGACAGAAGTAGAGTGTGTGTGTTTGCCTGGTACAGAGAGGAGACTGGTATGCATGACATTGGATATTTAAAGCTGATGTCCAGGTTTACTTTCACTTTAAATAGTTCATCTTAGCCAAGCTTTGCCAAACAAACTATTTCCTTCTCTAACGTGCACCCACTTGGCACGCTGTATAAACTGCCGAAGAGGCGGGCTGATGACATCACAATTTCTGATTGCGGTTTCAGGTGTGAGACAGGAAGGTCTTGTCACAACCCTGGAGCACAGTGCTGTATACTGTATGTAGCTGGGGCTGTATACTGTATGTAGCTGGGGCTGTATACTGTATGTAGCTGGGGCTGTATACTGTATGCAGGGCCAGATTAAGAACATCATGGGCCTGGTGCTGAGGATTTTGGTGGGGCCTTTTATAAACAATAAATTAATAAATAAAAATGCAAACAATTTTTTGTTTTAACAAATTAAATTAAAAAGAGAGGGAGGATGAGAGAGAGAGAGAGAGAGAGAGAGAAAGGGGATGAAAGAGGTGTGAGGGGTAAGGGAAAGAGGATGAGAAAGGGGGGATGAGAGAAAGAGGATGCACATGAGCATGTGTGGGAATGACATCAACACAGCCCGGCCAAGGCAAATGACCGAAGGCACAGAACCCGGAAGGAAGACGATGGAAGCGCCCGGGTCGGATTGATCACAGCACAGCACTGGAGGGCTCAGTCTGACAATTTAAGTGTACCCTAATGTGCTAATATGCTGTGCATACTTGTACATTATGGCATAACCTACCTAAGGGCCTCTAAAAAATAGTAATGTTAGAAAAGTTTACTACCGCTTTAATATCATTGGAATCCAGGAGCCTCTCATGGGGCCCTCTACTGACCCGCATAGTTGCCAACATTTCAAAAATATTTTCAGGGACACTTTTTTACAAGTGCTATATTTAGAGTAGCTGACATCACCCATGTTCCTCTATACATCACAATAGTAATTACAAAATTAAATAAGTACTAATAATGGGGCAATTTTAAAGAACTGTTTTTGTGGGTAAGAGGCATAGGGGAGGAGAATGGATGGTATAAAAGTGGGAAGTATGTGCAGGTGAGGGAGAGGAAAGTGGAGGGTCTAACAGTGGGCACTATGTACATGAGAGGAGTGCGGAGGGTATGGCAGAAGGCACTATGTACAGGAGAGGAGTGTGAAGAGTATGACAGTGGGCAGTATGCACAGCAGAGGAGTGTGGAGGGTATGACAGTGAGCAGTATGTACAGGAGAGGAGTGTGGAGGATACGACAGTGGGCACTATGTACAGGAGAGAAGTGTATGACAGCGGGCACTATGTACAGGAGAGGAGTGTGTAGGATATGACAGCCGGCGCTATGTACAGGAGAGAAGTGTGGAGAGTATGACAGTGGGCACTATGTATAGGAGAGGAGGATGAAGGAATCTGGGAAGGAAAAATGTAAAGGTTTGTGGAAGGCTGTTTAGGGACTGTGTAGTGGTTAAGCGGGCCATACATGGATTGAAATTGCACCAATTAAGCAGAGACCAGCCATAGTCGATCTATGTATGGGCTACCTGGTTTTACACAAGTCAACCTATTAACCGACTTGAGTACAACCAGCCTGTCAGGTTTTCCCCAAAACAATCAGTGCTGCCAGCTATAGTTAGCAACACTGATCATCGTATTCACTGGCAGAACACAATAACACTGCAGGAGTGATTCCCCCATTCACAGGTCAGCAGGTGAGAGGGTGTGTGGGGACAGGCTGGGGAGAGATACTAGTCAGTGGCTGGGTAGGCACTGGTTAGTATCAGATCCAGATACACACAGGTTACATATGCCACGATCGTTAGAGTGAGAACAATAATTCTAGCCTTAGACCTCCTCTGTAACTCTAAACATGTAACCTGTAAAAAAAATTAAAGCATCGCTTGGTACACAAAAAATATCGTGCTAACTTTAGTGTTTTTTTTTATGAATGAAGCAGTTTCTTTCCAAAAAAAACGTTTGAAAAATTGCTGCACAAATATGTAACATAAAAAGTTGCAAAGACCACCATTTTATTCCATAGGGTGTCTGCTAAAACAACATATATAATGCTTGAGGCTTCTGAGTAATTTTCTATCAAAAAAATTATGATTTTTACATGTAGGAGAGAAGTGTCAGAATTGGCCTGGGTGGCAAGGGGTTAATTATCATAAGTAATATACAAATAATTATTATAAGCACTGTGAGTTCATCCTCTCAGTCTTCGGCAGAGTGTTCCAGCTTGTATTTATACTGGCCACTCTGTATGTAGCTTCTGATCGACTGCGCAAGCAACCCCATATCTCCAGAACCATAGATGATAGCAGCCCCATATTTTAACCAGTGCTGGAGTAGGTCTTTAGCTACCTACTCCAGCACTTAGGGGTCTCTGTGACTCCTGATCGTTGAGCTACAACCCTCGAAGTCGATTTCTTTTTTTTTTTTTTGAATTTTTTTTTTTTTTTGGGACAAATGGGCCTATCTTGAGAAAGGGGCCTGGAGCTGCAGCTCCAATAGCCCCTATGGTAATCCGGCCCTGACTGTATGTAGCTGGGGCTGTATACTGTATGTAGCTGGGGCTACATACAGTTGATACAGCGCGCCCAATTGGTGCATATGTTGATGAAAATAAACAATTTGTTTGGGCCAAATTAACTATTTAAAGTGAAAGTAGACCTGGACATAAGCTTTAACCAAAATATAGCAGCTCCTATATATTATAGACTATATATTAAAAAAAAACATATATATAATATAACCATCTATGTTTTGTCTTTTGAATAAATACATTTGAATATTTGTTTTTATTTAACTTACCCTGCACTAATTGACTGTAATCTCTGTGGAAGCAATTATTTCTCCCTGTTCTTTGTTTTCAGCCTATACTTTACTTTATATCAGGGCTCAAAATTTCAAATCCTCAGAAACTCGCCAGGCCTTAAGAGTTACTCGCCACCAGTTGCCCCTCCCCTAAACACTCTCATAAATGATCATATTTTATCCAGATCATACAGGGGTATGCACATATCATACACAGGTATGCCATGATTGCAAATGCCCCCCAGCTCTCTCATCTCTCTCACAAATGCTCCCCCCAGCTCTCTCATCTCTCACAAATGCCCCCCCCCCCCAGCTCTCTCACCTCTCACAAATCCCCCCCCCCTCCAGCTCTCACAAATGGCCCCCATCTCTCAAAAATATCCCTCAGCTATCTTACCTCCTCTCACAAATGCTTCCCCCAGCTCTCTCACCTTCCACAAATGCCCCTCAGGTCTTACAAATGCCCACAGCTCTTTCACTTCTCACAAATGCCCCCCCCCCCCCCCTCCAGCTCTCCTCACAAATGCCTCCCTCAGCTCTCATCTCACTAATGCCCCCCCCCCCCAGCTCTCACCCCAATGCCCTCCCAGCTCCCTCACCAATGCTACCCCAATGCTATCCCCTCGGCTCTCACCAATGCCCCCCCAGCTCTCTCACCAATGCTATCCCCTCGGCTCTCACCAATGCCCCCCCAGCTTTCCCACTAATGCTACCCAATCAGACTGTGAAGACCATTGTAATAAACTTCCAGCAGAGGTAGTGAGACAATCAACAGTAAATGGCTTCAAACATACTCGGACAGAAAAAATTAGGACTACTTGTTCTTTTTCTGCCGTCTCTTTTCTATGTTTCTATGATATGTTGTATTAATACTGTTATAACTGAACAGACATAGACCACCAAGATAATTTAAACATCAACAGGGTGAGGGTCTTGCTTTTGATAGCGAGAAATCCATCTTGATATTACTACTAATAGTATTAATAATATTTAGAATATTTGGTTGCTTACTAAAAATGTATAAGATGTGCACTATAATGGGGGATATGTATTGGAACCTTACATGTTATACAAGTTTACTGGGTCAGATCCTCTTCACCCTTGGTGAAATTAATTTGATTGGTGGAGAGTTAAGCTGGCTATACATGTACGGTTGAATTTCATTACATGTGTACCCCTCTCTGTTCAACAGAAGCCAGTCATTAGACCAGTCCTGCCAATGGCTGCAGCACAGATCTGTGTATTCTTACAGGGGGAGTCCCCACTGTCAGAATACATAAACGCAGCAGAATAGATCCCTGCAACCACATCACTTGCATGGATGCAGGAATATGTGAGCTTATCCTTCAACCCGCTATTTTTATGCTCTATTTAGCTCTTCAGACTGAATCATTTCAGTGCTTCAGGTGAAGCATTTGTTTACACAAACCAGCAGTCCATACACCATCATTCCCGACAGAAGCTGGGTATACACCAGACCTGACTAAAGCTGGGGTAGACCCGTTCATGCCCACTAACCATCACACTAATGCAGCATGAGTTGTAGCTATAGTAACTTTTAGCAGGGGTTCCCTGAGACCAGAAAGTTATTTCAAGGGTTTCTGCATATTGAAAAGATTGAGAAAGGCTGCTTTTAAAGAGTTAATAAAATGAGTGTTCTATTGTTCAAAATACAGTCAAATTCCATTCAGCTATACAAGTTAACCTGTGTTAATTAAAGTGCAAGTATAATCTGATTGGTGTCATGGCAAGTAACACCCCCTACATCACCCCTGTGTTTGGTGTGAACTAGAGCTGCACGATTCTGGCCAAAATGATAATCACGATTTTGTTGCTTAGAATAAAAAGATTACGATTCTCGCGATGTAAAATCTTTCACATTATACCAAAAAAATTGGGCTAACTTTAGTGGTTATTTTTTTTTTTTTTTATTCATTCAAGTAATTTTTTCCAAATAAATTGCATTTGAAAGACCGCTGCGCAAATACAGTGTGACATAAAATATTGCAACAACCACCATTTTATTCTCTAGGGTCTCTACTAAAATAAAATATATATATATATATATATATATATATATATATATATATATATATATATATATATATATATATAATGTTTGGGGGTTCTAAGTAGTTTTTTTAGCAAAAAAAGAAAAGATTTTAACTTGAAACCAACAAATGTCAGAAAAAAGGTTTAGTGTTTAAGTGGTTAAACTTACTTAATTTACACACAAAGTCTATTCCATTGACAAATTGTTACAATTTTTATACTTAAGTTTCACTGCTAAAGAATGTTGTGATTCTTGGCAGACTGCCCATTTTTTTTTTTCTTCCTTTCTTTTGACAGCTGTGGCTTCAGAAGAGCAGAGAGAATTCTTTGCATAGACAATTGTGAAACCCTTTTGTCACGATCGCAACGGGAAAAATCGCGATAACGATTCTCGACGAATAATCGCGCAGCTCTAGTGTGAACTTGGCTACGGGTTTTATAATTGGCGATAGTAATGTCTCTCTCTCTTTCCAGTGTATCCCTCCCAGCACAGTGCAGATGAGTCCAGCAACGATGAAGCAAGTGACGATTCTGGACCCATCCTGCGAAGGCGACGTTCTAAAAGATCAACTGCATCTGTATCAGAGTCTGAAAACAAGCCCACCCCTGACCATACAGTCCTTCCTGAGCCCAGAACACCAGAAAAAACAGGGAACAACCTGAACAAATGTGTTATTCTTGCTCTGGTTATTGCTATAAGCATGGGCTTTGGACATTTCTACGGTAAGTATTTTGCCCTGTTTGTTTTGTAGCCTAAACTGGAACTTCAGCTTTTGCCATCCCTTACCTGAATCCCCTTTTGAATCTTCTTTTTTTCCCAAAAAGGCCCTATACAATTTTAATTCCTGCAGTCTTTGGGCCAGGGTGGTGATATCAAGGGTCCTTCCTTGGCATCACTGGTGGGCAGTCCTTCTTTCTGGACTGAGTGACACTCACGCATATATATATGATATATCAGCAACGCACAGTCCATTGGTACTGTATGCTCAGGCTTCATTGTGTGTCCATGATATCTTGGGCTCACAATAAATAGATTTAATGATGCAGGCCATAATTTACCCTGTAAGTGAATGAAGCAGGAAGCAAGGGGCAGTTGTGGAGCATGAAGAAGGTGAGTAGCGTTTCTCCACATAGGAGGGCCTATAATTAAAAAAAAATGTTGGAGATATACTTTAAGATTTGCACAGGATGTGCTCTGTCTTTTAGTTATCCTTTGTCCTGGGAAGGGGCTACCATTACTAACCACCACCTAAAAAGGTGGTGGTTAGTAATGGTAGCCCCTTCTAGTTGTCCAGCTATTTCCTGCTCCTCCATTACTTTCTGAGGTACTGCTAAAGAACAAAATGCACCAAATCTGCCGACTTATTCCAGATCCAAACACAAAGACACATGGAACAATTTGAAGGCTGACCTATACCTACAGGCATTACAAGACTCTGCACTTCAGCATTCATTACCATATTTTAAGCCATGTCAGGTTCACTTTGAAGCCAAAGAACTGGAATGAGTAGGTTAGCAGCCGTGATGGCCTCCATGTTTCGTTCATGACAGGTGCTATTTAGTATTTGAATTCAATGTATTTTTTAAAGTGTTCTCGTTTTGGCCTCATGCACACTGGGTGTTTTTAATGCTGCTCCTAGGGATGTCTATTATTTTTCTTTTCTGCCTCTAAACACCCCTGCATGTTAGCCTATGTTTCCATGCACACACAGGCGTTTAGAGACAGGAGAAAACCTCCTCTGCCAGCGCATCCAGGAGTCGCAGTGTTTTGGCAGAAATGCTTGACACCTTTAACGCTAGTTAAATATTATTCTGGCCAATGAAGTGAATGAATGCACCTAAACGACAATCGTTTTTCCTGCTAAAACACTGCCGCCAGGAGGAAGGGTGTATAGCAGAGCTGGGCAAATGCCCTGTGTGTATTGGGCCTTCGTCTTAAATTGCATGAGAAACTTTTTTTTTTCCCCCGTTTTAAAGGTACTGTTGAAATACTGGAACGTCAAAAATTTGTGGAAAAAATCTGTGAAAATGATCTAACTGACATAAAGGACGACCTGGTTCAGTGTCAAAAGGACCAAGAATCCACAATAGAACAGAAAGTGAGTCCAAATAGTTATAAAGTACATTCATTAACTTTGTGTGCATTTTTTGGATTGAACTCTTTTATTTTGTACTTTGTGCATGGTGGTTGAATAGAGGGGAGGGGACATGGTGCTTAGTTCACTGACATAGCGTAAAGAAAAGGACAACTCTAAAGGACTAAGTGGTAAAAGAGACGTTGAAAAGTCATGATGGAACTTGCACAATGGCAGTGATTACTAAGCCAAGTATCAGCATGGTAATAAGGCAGCACACTATAGTTATTGTCGTTGGGTAAAATTTTAATGTTACTTATTAGAAATTGGTATGGACTGCCAAAAGCTCCCTCTGCACCCTTTATAAAGAGAACACATATAAAGTGCTCTTCTTTTGGTATATGGCCCCTGTTCGTCTCAAAGCTATATACCCTTTGGCCTTTGAACGCTGCTGGCGATGTCACAGTGATCGCGGTACCTTGCTCCATGTTTACTGCCAATGTCCACTCTTGCAACCTTACTGGAGATCAGTACAAGATCTTCTACAACAACTGTTTGCTATGGACTTCCCTTTTTGCCCTAAGGTCTTCCTATTACGGGAAGGCTTCCAGCTAGATTGCCCAGGTTAACTAAGAAGCTATCGCATCCTATTCTTACAGCCGCTAGATGTCTGATAGCCCTTCAATGGAAGAGGCAGACTCCGCCGACTTCCATTAAGCTGTATGCCAGGATCAAGGATGTGAACATTATGGAGTCCCTTACAGCTCTCCTTACCGACGCGGCTGAGCGGCACAGTGCAATCTGGGAGCCTTGGCATCTGCGAGAGGATACCACGTGAAGCTCTAATAGCTCCACATGTTTGTGACACAGGCATGCTCTAGTACCCCAGGAGTGATGAATGCAGACCTCATCTCGGTTACTTAGGGCTCTTTCACACGGACGGACCGTATGTCCGTTTTTCATCCTTCCGTTTTCGGATGAAAAACGGACATACAGTGGTGTGAAAAAGTGTTTGCCCCCTTCCTCATTTCCTGTTCCTTTGCATGTTTGTCACACTTAAGTGTTTCGGAACATCAAACCAATTTAAACAATAGTCAAGGACAACACAAGTAAACACAAAATGCAATTTGTAAATGAAGGTGTTTATTATTAAAGGTGAAAAAAAATCCAAACCATCATGGCCCTGTGTGAAAAAGTGATTGCCCCCCTTGTTAAAACATACTATAACTGTGGTTGTCCACACCTGAGTTCAATTTCTCTAGCCACACCCAGGCCTGATTATTGCCACACCTGTTCACAATCAAGGCATCACTTAAATAGGAGCTGCTTGACACAGTAAGGTCCACCAGAAGATCCTTAAAAGCTACACATCATGCCGAGACCCAAAGAAATTCAGGAACAATTGAGAAAGAAAGTAATTGAGATCTATCAGTCTGGAAAGGGTTATAAAGCCATTTCCAAAGCTTTGGGAATCCAGCGAACCACAGTGAGAGCCATTATCCACAAATGGCGAAGACATGGAACAGTGGTGAACCTTCCCAGGAGTGGCCGGCCGCCCAAAATTACCCCAAGAGCGCAGCGACGACTCATCCAAGAGGTCACAAAAGACCCCACAACAACGTCCAAGGAACTGCAGGCCTCACTGGCCTCAGTTAAGGTCAGCGTTCATGCCTCCACCATCAGGAAAAGACTGGGCAAAAATGGCCTGCATGGCAGAGTTCCAAGGAGAAAACCACTGCTGAGCAAAAAGAACATCAAAGCTCGTCTCAATTTCTCCACAACACATCTTGATGATCCCCAAGACTTTTGGGACAACATTCTGTGGACCGATGAGACAAAAGTGGAACTCTTTGGAAGGTATGTGTCCAAGTATATCTGGCGTAGCAGGAACACTGCATTTCAGAAAAAGAACATTATACCAACAGTAAAATATGGTGGTGGTAGTGTGATGGTCTGGGGCTGTTTTGCTGCTTCAGGACCTGGAAGACTTGCCGTGATAAAAGGAACTATGAATTCTGCTGTCTACCAAGAGATCCTGAAGGAGAATGTCCGACCATCTGTTCGTGTACTCAAGCTGAAACGAACTTGGGTTCTGCAGCAGGACAATGATCCTAAACACACCAGCAAGTCCACCACCGAATGGCTGAAGAAAAACAAAATGAAGACTTTGGAGTGGCCTAGCCAAAGTCCTGACCTGAATCCTATTGAGATGTTGTGGTATGACCTTAAAAAGGCCGTTCATGCTCGAAAACCCTCTAATGTAACTGAATTAGGACAATTCTGCAAAGATGAGTGGGCCAAAATTCCTCCAGGACGCTGTAAAAGCCTCATTGCACGTTATCGCAAATGCTTGGTTGCAGTTGTTGCTGCTAAGGGTGGCCCAACTAGTTATTAGGTTTAGGGGGCAATCACTTTTTCACACAGGGCCATGATGGTTTGGATTTTTTTTCACCTTTAATAATAAACACCTTCATTTACAAATTGCATTTTGTGTTTACTTGTGTTGTCCTTGACTATTGTTTAAATTGGTTTGATGTTCCGAAACACTTAAGTGTGACAAACATGCAAAGGAACAGGAAATGAGGAAGGGGGCAAACACTTTTTCACACCACTGTACATGTATCCCTATGGGATAGCGGGTGTCAGCGGATGAGCATCCGCTGACACCCGCTCTCGTCCGTGCCCGCTATGCTCCGTTTCTGCAGACGGAGGAAAACCCCATTTTTTCATCCGTCTGCAGAGCGGATCGGATGACGACGGACTCTACGGTCCGTCGTCACCCGATCTCCCATAGGGGAGAGCGGCGCTCTGACAGGTCCGTCCCTGCACGGAGTGCAGAGATGGACCTGTCATCTTCCTGCTCAGCGGAGATCGCTCCGGCGATCCCCGCTGAGCAAGCGGCTATCCACGGGGTGGATCTGCACTGATCTGCCCCGTGTGAAAGAGCACTTAATCTTTCTTTTCTTGTTTCCTTTATGGTAATTAATGGCAGATGTTTAAGGACTTTGTGTAAGGTTCTGGGTCCTAATTATATACCTTGTTCAGTTTGGACTCGCCTCTTATGGGCTTGGGCTCAGCTGCTCATTATTGTAATGCTAGACTGTTTCTCTTGAATACTTGGTTAACCGTTATTACGCTCAAAGCGGTCCTGCTCCTTCAACCCTTGCATTTCCTTTGAACCACTGATTCTCTTGTATACTGGTCTGTTGTAGACTTCATGTGATGTCCTTTTGATTGTTATTTCTTCTTTTTTCTTTATTTTGTAAAATGAAAAACCTAATAGAAATTGTCAATAAGAAATAAAAGAAATAAAGAATTGGTGTGGACTACCAGAAGCTTATCCCAACTTCCGATGAAAAATTTGATTTCTTTAGAGCACTTTCGGATTCCAGGCTTTTTGTTTTTTCTAGTGTAGTTTAGGCAATAACTGCAAAAGTTGCATTGCTTTACTATTAGAAACATCCACTTGGTATAAACTACAAGTAGTATGTGTCAGATATTGTACTGCCTCATCCTTTCCATTTGTTAAAGGGGTTTCCTCTTCAGACTGCAGTAGCATAAGAAGCTGAATAATTTTAGGTGTTGCCCAACACTATAGGGTGACGTTTTTGTGTTTCTAGGAATTAAAATGTTACTAAACCTACAACTTTAAAATCAGTCTGTATATGCAGTAAAGCATGCTTGTTATACTCACTGTGGAACTAAGGGGTTAATCCTGCGCATTGTGTAAAAATAAATAAACGCTGTTTGATCCTGTCTTCTCTGCTCCTCCCCTCCTTCCACTGTCCCCTAATCCAGGGGTCATCAACCCCCGGGCCGCGGCCCACTACCGGGCCGTAGCGTCTTTTGCAGCCGGGCCGTGGCGGGATGTAAGGCACCGGTGGATCAGAGAGGAAAGGGGGCGGGCGAATAAGAGAAGCGGGCTGCGAACAGAGATGACATCTCTCTCCGCCCGCCTAGCATCACCGCTTTTCTGCCCTCACAGCATGCGGAATGTCATCGATGCGGCGGGGAGCAGAGAGAGAATATCATCTCTCCCTGCCCGCCTAGCATCACCGCTCTTCTGTCCTCACAGCCTACAGAATGTCGGAGGTGCGGCGGGGAGCAGAGAGATGACATCATCTCTCACTGCCCGCTCCGCATCACCGCTCTTCCGCCCTCACTCAAGAAATACCACTGAACCAATGTCACCAATGCAGTGACAATCCTCATCTGGTGGCACTGGCAGGTGATGGGGCATTCCTTATCTGGTGGCACAGGCAGGCGATGTGGCAACTGGCATTCCTCAACTGGTGGCAGGCAGCATGGCAAGTGGCATTCCTCAACTGGTGGTAGGCAGCGTGGCAAGTGGCATTCTTCATCTGGTGGCACAGGCAGGTGACGTGGCAAGTGGCATTCCTCATCTGGTGGCACAGGCAGGTGACGCGGCAAGTGGCATTCCTCATCTGGTGGCAGGCAAGCGTGGCATATGACATTCCTCATCTAGTCGCAGGCGATGTGGAAAGTGACACACTCAGGGCTCCCACTGATTCTGCATTATGGTGAGTTGAACTATTTCATCTATATTACAATGTAATATAAGAAAATAATACGCTTCAATCATTCTGACACCATACCAACCATGGTCCCGTGATGATTGAAGTACCAACAGCAGAACACCAGCTATTGCCCCGATAAATTGCCCACAAAATTTGCTTACCCCCCCTGCGTGTGCGTACATCCCCCCCCCCCCCCCCCCCTCGCCGAGCCTTGGCACAAATTTCTTTCACCCAGCCGGTCCCTGGTGCCAAAAAGGTTGGGGACCACTGCAAACAGACAGATCCCTTGGAGTCACTGCACATGCTCAGTTTGGTGTGTATTGCTAGAGAGTTTTTCTCTTGGGAGGGTGCATGTGATTGGCAAAATAGCCAATCAGCACTGTCTAGACAGAGGGTCAAGGGTCCTGCAACCTCATAGGAGAGTCAGTAGAATGAAAACTCATCCTAAAATCTTTAACCAGGCACTGATAAAAGGAAGTCACAAGGCTGTATACTGATGAGAAAAAGTATCTAGCCATTCATATTTACTAAAATAATTGCATGTTCTGTGAATAATGTGTGCGTGTGTATGTATATATATATATAAAAAAATATATATATATATATATATATATATTTTATTATGTGTATGTCTAAGCATTTGCAACAGGACTAACATTTATTTAAAGAAGACCTTCCGCCCCCCCTCCACCCCTAGTCCTTTTTATAGATAATGTCACGAAGATGACCTAAAACATAACCAAGTACAGTTACCCACCTCCATGCTGTCTTGTCTTTCTTTTTCTGTCCTCTTGATGGTGCATCTGTGTTCTTCCTTCACTCCCGTGCTGGCGGTTTTAAATTCTTTTCTGAGGTCTCCTTGCAATATAGTGCTTTTGCCGAATATTTGGCAGGTATTCACATTGGTTTGGAAGAGAGACGCACGCAAGTATAACAGCAAGCTTATAATAGCGAGATATATTTTTTATGTATTTTTCAGGAGATTGTGGAGCATTTTACAGAAGATTTAGAGGGAAGACAAGATTTGGTACGATCTCTGGAGGGACTAATGGATGAAATTGCCAAGGAAAATCAGAAGCTCAAGCAAAAACACACAGAGTTAAAGGTATCGTGTCTGCAATTTTTCTTGTCGTTTCTAGTTTATATCCTGTATACATGGCATACCTACACTGCCTACACTGCTTTAGTAAAATCAGAGTTCATGTAATGTTTGGGCCTTAAAGTGTAACTAAAGGAAAGTTATTATTTTTTTTTATTTTGGATAGAGTAAGGGAGGGTGATAACCCCTGTGAGAATTTTTTTTTTGCCAATCTTTGCCATTGGGGGGGTTTTCTTTCACTTCCTGTCCCATAGCCAAAACAGGAAGTGAGAGAAAATCCCTCCAAATTGAGGGAATCCCTGGTTGTCACCAGAACTAGTGTTGCCATTCCCCTCTATTCCTGTTCTCGTGACAATCCAAAATTTGTGATTTTTCTTTCACTTTTTTCACTTCTTTCAATGATAATGGTATACAGGAAAAATAGAGAGGGTGAATCTTACGGGCACAGACAGCAATACAAACTAGCAGGAGTTCCAATCCCTCTTTACTCTGTCCAAAACTAAAAAAAAAAAAAGACTTGCCTTTAGTAATAATTTAACTAGGAAAGAAATCCTAAAAAGACTTTTGTAGGGTTTTGCCTGTAAAACAAATCGTTATCTGTTACTGAATGTTATCTGAAATACAGGTAGAATACATATAGTGCTCACTACCTCAGACATTTTGTTACATATTATATTGAAACAATTATTTTGTTTTAAGATATCCTCTACAGCCGTTTCCCCAGCTTTGGTATTTATATTGTAACTATAAATACCAAACTAAGTGTGTAAGTGTGTTACTTCTTAGGGCCCCTTCACACCTGTGTGGTCTGATGCCATGCATTATTGCACATCGTGTAAAGCCCCATACACACGGTCGGACTTTTTCATGGATTCTGTCCGATCGGACAAGGTTGTTGAAAAATCAGACCGTGTGTATGCACCATCGGACAATGTTCGTCGGTTTGACCGACGGACAAAGTCTTATCTCCTGCTGGAAATCTTTGCCGTCAACACGGTCCGATCACACCAAATCCGATCGTGTGTACGGTTGTCCGACCGGACAAAGTGCCACGCATGCTCAGATCACATTACAAGACCAAAGCTATTGGCTACTAGCCTCTACGTAGTCCCGTCGTAGGCAACAAACGTCACCACGTTCAGAATGATCGGATTTTCCGACAACTTTGTCCGACCGTGTGTACGCAAAACCAACATCGGACAAAGTATGACGGACATGGTCCGACGGACCTGGTCCGCGGATTGTCCGACCGTGTGTATGGGGCTTTACACATTATTGAACTGAAACTCGCACCTGCATAATTTTTTGCCAATGCAGCTCATTAGCACACAGTATGTTGTGGGGTGCTGCATTGAAGGTGGGTCGGTGTGTTGTTTAAAGCTGAACTCTGGGAAACCTGAAAATGTTGCCCTGCAGTGGGTGCAAGGGTTCACTGCTCATTTAGTCTAGGGGATGGTATTAAGTAATTATATTTACCCAGTCCTCCCATGATAGACAGCACTTTTACTTACCCACTCCCATGATGGACGGCACTTCTTTATGCTCCGGTGGTGGAATGTGTCTTGGAGTCCTCATGCTATGGATCCTGCATCGGTCCTGATGATGCCAGGACCTTAGGCTGCCTGAGCATAGGGGAGATGAGGCTGCCAAGACCGGTCTAAGAGGAGGCTATAGAAGGTAGGATTGGGTTAGTAAAGCTACTCCTCCTGTGTACCACAGGAGTGCACTTAGTTCTGCATTCCTGTGACCCAGTTTCAGCCAGCAGTCGGCTGACAACACAGAACTAGTCCAGGCTCTGCAGGTATCCTGACAATAATTCCAGGATCTGCCCAGCAGCTGGCTCAGCCTCTCAGTGCGTCTCCGAGAGCCTAAGCCAGCCGTTCCTGCCCCTGCACAGCCCTGCGCCCCAGTGAGTGCTGTGGAGGAGCAGAGCACAGAGACGGTGATTGACAGTCATTACTGTGCTCAGAGGGGACCCGAGAACTGAGCAGTCGGCAACCTTTGATCGCTCAGTCCTAGGTATAGATCTGGCTGGGGACAGCTGCAGCTCAGAACCTTGCTGCAACCATCTAGGTCAAGGGTCCCAAACTGGCGGCCCTCCAGCTGTTGCGAAACTACAAGTCCCATGAGGCATTGCAAGGCTGACAGTTACAAGCATGACTCCCACAGGCAGAGGTATGTTGGGACTTCTAGTTTCGCAATAGCTGGAGGGCCATCAGTTTGAGACCCCTGATCTAGGCAAGTAAGATTATTTTTTTTTTTTTCTTTCCTGCACTTCTCTTTTAAGTGCATTGGGGTGCAGTTCAATTAACGCTGCCACAATCGGATACGTGCATTGTGGTAATGCTTGTAAAAAACAACGCATAGGTGTAAGGCCCCTTTGACACGAGGCGGATCCGCTTCCACTTCTGATGTAAGTGGAGACTCTGATGGAGACCCCAATAGTGACACTGATGTAAAGGGGGGAGGGGGGCTTTGAAGGGGACACTGATGTAAGGCGGTACTCTTACAGTAGACTCTGATGTAAAAGGGCCTTTGTTGGGACCCTAATGTAAGGTGGGACTCAGATGTGGGCCCTGATGTAGGGGGGGGGGGGGGATTAAGGTCAGCAGAGGCTGTATATGATCCCCACTTCTGATGTAATTGGGGACTCTGATGGAGACCCTGATGGAGACCCTAATGTATAGAGGGAATTCAATAGGGACACTGATGTAAGGGGGGCTTTGATTGGGACCCTGATGTAAGGAGGTACTCCTATAGTAGGCTCTGATGTAAAAGGACCTCTGATGGGTACCCTGTATAGGGGGGGACTCTTTATACAGCTCTGATGTAAGTATGGGGACCCTAATACACTCCCCAACCCCCCCCCCCACCCAATTATACGTAAAAACTACAATGTGGACCACATACTAAAAAGTTTGGAGAACCCTGCCCTGGTCTAGAGCAACAAAACTGTGGGACTATCATGTATTACATTGTTGGTTTCAGACAAATAGATTACAGCATTAACAAGTTGATGTGAGTACATTCTATTTGGATTAGAATACATTGAATCAGCGATGCATTGTAGTGTAACAGCCTTCACTTCAGCATTCCTTTACTTCCTGCAACTTAGAGATTTATGAAGCATAGAGGTCAGATTTTTGCTTGCATCAAAGTATTTGAACTTGGCATCAATTTACAGAGGTGAAATGTACTGCCTCTTTTAGGCTCAGGAGATCTCCAAATGATTTGCTTAGTTAATAATTCACTTCTTTGTCCTGTATCTAGGGGGCAGCACTGAATTATTCACAATACAGTACATGAAGAATTTATCATAGATTCTTAAAGCAGTGGCGATAACGTTTGGATGAGCACATATATTAGGAAATCTAGATTGTATACATAAGGGATGATCATGTATCAATGTGATATCAGTCAAAAACTATTATTCAGATGTGTTAAAATTAATTTACAGTAATTTGACTTTAATTGTATTTAATGCAGAATTCAGCAAAATTATTTAATCTGGAACATAGGTAGTATATTTAAAATATATATATATATTTTTGTAAGTCTTTATGGACATTTATTGAAGAAAAATATTTTTATTTATCTTTTTATGGTTTACTTGTAAATTGTATAAATGAAAAGAGATAAACAAGCTGAAATGTATTATTATCAAGATTATAAAAATGAAGGCAAAATATTTTGGAAAGCAATTCTATAAAATAATTAGAACATAGGACAAGTGTATATATATATATATATATATATATATATAATAATAATAATAATAATAAATAAAAAAAAGTGATCTTCAGAAGGACAGAAAATGGATGGTTTCTTAGAAAAACCGACCCCTGTTTTACCTGTTGAGTATATGATGAATATAAATACTGTAGACGTTTTACATAATCATTTAAGAGTCTGGACCCTTAGCCTGTGTATGATCGCTTTTTAATAATGAGAAATAGGAAATATAACAAAAAAAATGTAATTGTAAGCTCAAGAAATTGCATATATTATCTTTTTAATGCCAAAATGTTAAACAGAATATGACTTCACCTTGATTGGCAGGGTTCCCCTAGTTCCTCTGATCGGAAACCGCAGTGTTAAAGGCTTCAGGTTTGGTAACACACTGATAGATGTAAGCGGATGATACAAATGACTCAGCTGGAAACACATTACACAATTAGAAAATGTTAAAGATTTGTTTGCATAGGCTTTAGCTTGTGTAAAAGCAGTGTATACAGCAGGCTTTGAAAAAGCTTTCAACAGGTTTTGATCAGCTTGGTTAAAGCTTTTCATGTACCATTCCACTCCAATTCGGGGAGGTTGGACGCATATCTTAATGACAGTGTTAACTGTCACTTTAAACAAGCTGTTAGCAAGTTTCATGTCTACCTGAAGCTTATTAAAAGCATGCTGTAGCCTGTTAGCTGCTTGTTTAAAGTGACAGCTCTCCCATTAAAAACTTTGATTAAAAGTGTGCATTCAGACCCATGCTTTGCAGTAAGGCATGGCACATACTTCATTTTAAGCACCAAGTTCACTTTAAAAAAAAAAACAAAAACAATAAAACGCACATATTTCACAGTAGCCGACAAAGCATTGCACCCAAGATCAGTGGAGCCCTGGACAGCCAGGCTAATTTCAAAAGTGAGAGCGGCTGTGGGGGGGAGAAGAATACACACACGCTGTCATGGGGGAGGCAACTTTTTGCACCATGTTACACCCTGAATACGGGTGTAACATAACATAGTGCAAAGGGTGGAGTTGGCCTTTAAACGGCACTCCTGTGCACTAAACCAACACACCTCTGCTGAATTTCAACACACTATGTGCATGTGTTAATGCATCTCTTTGGGCCGGATAGATCCAAATAAAGTGCCTACTAAGCTGCACAATGCTTGCCAAAAGCTTTACAAAAACTTGCTGTACACATTGCCCTTTTTTTTTTTTTTTCTCATAAAACAGATACAAATAGCATAAAATGTATTATCTCTTATTTCTATAAATTTCCTACTCTTGATTTTACGTTTCAAATTGTCCCCTGGCCGCACTGACACACTCCCCGTACTTTCTCTGCGCCCTGTGCTGCCAGGGTCCATAGAGCCCTGTATGAGTCTTCTCTTAGTGTCCACTCCTGCTCTGTACTACAACTCTATGTGCAGCCATTACAAGTGCTGCGCACATGGTCAGTGCTGAAGGAACACAGAGCTGTTGTCAATCACCGCTGTATAGGAGGAGGGGCATGGCTTTTGTGTCTCTCAGCTCTGCCTATATGTCCAGCACTTACAACGGCTGCATGCAGAATTATAGTATGGAGCAGAAGCACATTTGTGACTCTATGGGTCCTTGCAGCACAGAGGTGTGTTGCTATGGCTATTTTAGTGATTTCTATAGCCTAAATATAGAATGATGACCATGTATTGTTTTAGAAGCTAGGCCTCCCCTGTTCATGTGCTAACAAAGCTGTTGAAGTGCTTTGCGAGCTCAGGACAGGAAATTATGCTACAGGAAAGAGGGAGAGCCAAAAGGACCTGAATAAGCCATGTGTTGGAAGATAAAGGAATAGTTGTTTGCAGGACCCTGAGAAGGAAGGATCCAAAAAATGAAAAGTCAGCAGCTACAAATACTGTAGCTGCTGACTTTTAATATAAGGACACTTACCTGTCCAGGGATCCTGCGATGTCCGCACCGAACCAATTCTTCATTCGGCTTTCGGGGGCAGGCGGTGGAATCTCAGGTAAGGGAAACGGGCAGTGAAGCCTTGCGGTTTTATAGCTGGTTTCCTACTTTGCATGTGTGAGCCGCACTGCGCCTTGTGAATGTTCCCGTAGTTTTCTGGGAACTGTGATGCGTCCCAAAAGACCGCAGGGGAAAGAGGCGATTTGAGCCTGAAGTGGAAGCAGGTACCACTTTACAAAAAAAGTGCCAAATGTGGCAGTGGAGGGGATGGGAGGGGGGGGGGGGGGTTGCAAACAAGTGGAACCTTCCCTTTTGGGTGGTGCGCCGCTTTAAGTAGATGTTTAGTATACCTATTGCATATGTTGTGCATGCTTATTTGTTAGAAAGCATGGATAGCGTGTGCATGTTGTAGGCATAATTTTGTAATATCTGTCAGTCTTGTACTGTATTCTTATAATTGTAATAATTAGTATGTACAGCATTTTTGTTTGGTAAAAGCATATTGTTACACTACAAAGTTTTCATTGCTTCCTTGGGTTTACTGCAAAAGAACCTTAATAGATGCAAAGCAAAACAAGGGGGCCAGAGGACAATATGAAAAATAAACTTAACCACTTGACCTCTGAAAGATTTACCCCCCTCCCCCCTTCATGACCAGGCCATTTTTTGCGATACAGCACTGCGTTACTTTAACTGACCGAATAAAAGTTTTTGTCCTTTTTTTTTCCCCCACAAATAGAGCTTTGTTTTGGTGGTATCTAAAAAAAACATTTTTTTTACTTTCTGCTATAAAACATACCCAATAAAAAAAATGTAAAAAATCTAATTTCTTCATCAAGGGCAATATGTATGCTGCTACATATTTTTGGCAAAACAAAAAATCCCAATAAGCGTAAATTGATTGGTTTGTGCAAAAGTTATACCATCTACAAAGTATGGGCTCTATGCTATATATTTATTTTTTTAACTAGTAATGGCGGTAATCAGCGACTTATAACGGGACTGCGATATTGCGGCAGACAAATCTGACACTTTTGGGGGACCAGTGAATCTAATACAGTGATCAGTGCTAAAAAAATATGCACTGTCCCTGTACTAATGACACTGGCTGGGAAGGGGCGATCCAAGGGCTAACTGTGTGCCTAGCCTGTGCATTCTCACTGTGTGGGAGGTGCTTTAACTAGGGGAATGCATTGATCCATGTTCCTGCTTTGCAGAGACACAGAATCAATACCTTCCCATCTGACAGAACGGCAATCTGCCTTGTTTACATTTCTGCCTGTGTACTGTGTAATCGGCGGGCGCGCTAGCCCCAGACCCAGAAGTTTCATATCACATACTAAATACATAATCTGTCACAGAGCGGCCGCCCTGCTGTAGTATTTGTATGGTGGGCGGTCCACAAGTGGTTAAAGGAGCAATGTATAGAAATAACAGATAATACATGTAAGATATGTTATTTGTGTTTAATTTATGAAAAAAAAAGACTTTGGTGTCCCTTCAAACAAGCTAAAGACCCCATTAAGTCCTTATAACGATCATTCTTGTGATGTAAAAACAGACTATAATATTCACTCTAAAACTATAAGGTGGAACATTTATGTAAAATTGGATAAAAAAAAAAAAAAAAAAAAACAGATACACACCAAGTGTGTTTTCCTTTGTATGTTGCAGTTAGAGGCGGGTGACCTGGCAACCAGCTTAAAAACAACAGAAGTGCAAAATGGCAATCTGGCTCTGGAAAACCAGCATCTTAGGGAGTCTTTAGAAAAAGAAGAGCAAGCTTTATCTTCTCTTAAAGAGGAACTAAGGAAATTGAGAGAACAGATAAGAAACCTAGAAGAAAAAGGAAGGCATGAGACAGTACAGTCCGAAAGCCAGAAGCTAAAAGAACGTCAAAAGATCCGCAGTTTTCGAACACAGAAGGAAGCATTGCTAACTGAAGCCCAGTTGCTCAGGAAAGAACTTGACAGCGAGAGACAAATTACAGACTCTCTGAAGGTGGAGCTTGAAGAGATAAGCAATCGGAGAGCTTCTAGTGTCACCTATGATGCTATTAAGAGTAATGAAGAGATTGAACATTTGAAAAACCGTCTTTCCGAGTTAGAAAAGAAACTAAATTTTGAGCAGCAGAGGTCAGATTTGTGGGAACGGCTTTACATTGAAGCCAAAGAACAGAATGA
Organism: Lithobates sylvaticus; assembly: GCA_028564925.1. NCBI lineage: Eukaryota > Metazoa > Chordata > Amphibia > Anura > Ranidae > Lithobates > Lithobates sylvaticus. The sequence goes on from CM053029.1 coordinate 528,268,664, forward strand.
GAAAAAAGATAGCAAAAATCCACGGACTCGTCCAGAGTCAAATTCCAATGACGATAAATCAAGCAAACAAAAAAAGAAAGGTAAATCCACATTTTTTAGCTCAGTTAAAGATACTTTTGATGCAATGAAAAATTCAACCAAAGACTTTGTGAGACATCATAAGGAAAAAATCAAACAGGCAAAAGAAGCAGTGAAGGAGAATTTGAAGAAATTCTCAGATTCAGTGAAAACAACATTCCGTCACTTTAAAGACTCCACTAAAGGCATGTTTGACAAAAACCGCTACAGAAAACATGCAGACAAACGGAGGGAGGAATCCAAAGAAGCACATACTGTACGCCGAGAATTCAAGCCTGGCTTTGGGAAGACTTTTCCCAACAAAGCAACAGCCACTGAGCACAAGTACAAAAGCTCACATGATGCTCCTAAAACGGAGGACTTAAAAGATGAATCCACCCAGCCATTGAATAATGATGAAAAGACCAAAAGCCACCAGCAAAAGGGTTGTTCTGATGTTTTTGAATGTGCTCGCCAAGAATCAATGAGTCTCTTCAACAAGGTACTGGACCCTGTGACAGTAGAAGAATTCCACGATTTGATGCAAGTATATTTAGGAGAGCAAGTGGATGATTTCCGACACTGGAAAGAACTAGAGCAATTCATTAGTACATTTTTTCATAATGGTGTTTTTATTCATGATCAGATGCTATTTACTGATTTTGTGAATGATGTTGAAGATTACCTTGAGGATATGAAGGAATATCAGACTAACACTGGAGGAGTCTTTGAAGATCTTGATGAATTTGTTTACAGACACTTCTTTGGGAGTGCTTATTCCATACCATATGGACCAAGGTTGGTTTATACTTAATGCTTTAAAATGTCAACATATTGATGCTGTCAAAAGATTTTAGTAAGCAAGCTAATATCTGTCCTATTAGTGCTGCTTATAAGCTTGTAGTCCATGATCTCCCAAGCCAAACTTTTATTCTGCAACAAGGGCCAGAGATTTTTTGAGGTTCTGTCAAGCCACCTATGCCATTTCCATTGTCCAATAGCAGTAAGTAGAAAGCAGCCTTGTTGGATAGAGGGTCAGTGATTGGCCCAGCATGCAGATGAATTTGGGAGACCTTGAAATGCAGGCAGAACAATTTAAGAATAAATCAGGCATACCCTGTAATAATGATGAAATTGAATGAAGAGGGTATGTGGCGCTAACCCTTATGTAAATCAATAAATAATCTAAAAATAATCTAAAATGACCAGTTTGCAAAGCTCAGAGTATCCGAAAGATGAGTGACCTTTCACATAAATAGATATATAAAAACATAAAATAATGAACTAAATAGATAAAATTCCTTAATAGCAATACACATAAAATATTGAATAAATATAAGACGTGTGTATAAAATGAAAAAATGTTCAATAAAAGTGATGGTGCTAAAATAACCGTGCTGAAAATAAATATATGTGCTGGGGTAAAAATGATGATGGAGTTGGGTTAAAAATAGTGAACACAAAATCTTCTAGCAATAAAAGGTGCACAGTGCAACGTGCAAAATATGTGAATAAAGAACCAATAGAGAACCGATAAATTGGTTCTGAAAGTGCAAGGGAATTGCAAGGAAATTGCAAGGGAAATTAATGATTGAATGTGCAGAAATATCCAAAATAATGACAAAGTGACCATACAGATGAAAAGAGTGTGTCACTGTAGGTATGGTATAATCAGATGATACCAAAACAATAATATCGCTGAAAAAAATTATTAAAAAATAAAAGTAAAATTTGGTGCACTACAAGTCCCAGCTTGTAAAGAAAAAAATGGCGGAAAATAAACGATAAAGTCCACAATCTGGAACAATGAAGAGCATAATGCTCTGGAATAAGTGAAGGTGAGTAGAAATATTCAGGAATCTTTGTGTTGATCACAGTGATGATCCGTGCAGGTAGTGCTCTGTGCTGACTTCAGGGGTGCACCCTACTAGTTCCCCCAGCCTCTCACCTCTATTTGCGGCCCCTACAGGCCTAGTGGAGCAGATAGCCTCTAAAGTGGCAAGCCTGGTCACTTTCCGGGTCCTCTTTCTTATGGGCTCCTATGGGCTCCTATAGGCTTCTATGGGCTCCTATGGACTCCTACTCCGATCCAAAAAGGCACTCCAGGGGTAAGGGGTCACTCACGGGTTAGTTCAGCATGTAGGGGTTAAAGGTACAAAGAAGCGCTCCAATGTGTAGTAAAAAACAGGTTTATTGAAACAAAAATAATATCCACTCACATTTAAAGTTTTCTTACATCAGCATAGATGAACTTCCGGTCGCGGCCGCAAACCAGAAGTAGAGGGATAGGCACCTGACTTCCTTCCTCCCTCACTAGTATCGTCACTAGCACACGTGACTTTGTAATAATGATAATACTGATTTAGAGATAGGTGAGTTATGCAGAATTCAATTCACCACAGATTTTGTGAGTTTTGTACCCACAGGTTTCTCTGTGGGTGTCAAGCTGACTAAAGGGGTCCATTTTGTATTTTATTAATACAATCAGAAATGTGCTCAGAAAAGGATAAAGAATAAAAATAAAAAAGGGAAAAGTGGTTTTGCAGCAGAAAAATTCCTACATGACAATTTGTAAACCTTGAGCTGTGATAAAGATGCATTTGAGGTTCTCTGAAAAAGATCAGTGTAGGAGATGTAGCTTGTTTTTGTTGAGAAATAATATTACCAAATGCAAAACCAAATTGTTTTCCCCCCAAAAGATTTGTTCCATTCCTATATCTAGTACCAGTCCTGATCTCCAGCACCCAGGAGTTTTTGCATGCGTGTGAATTTTTATAATTGCAAAATGTATATCTATTTAAAGAGCTGTAATCCATTTTGTGTAATGGCCACCCACAGACCTTAAAGCACATCTAATATTGCAGCTCCCACCTCTTAACGTTTTTAGATGTCCTTTTTGAATGCCCAACAGACTTAATTACCGGTAAGTGGAATGTGATCATATAGAGTACATGTTTTCTTCTATTTTTGGTTGAGGTAGCTTTAGTATCAGTCATGGCTGATGTTCATGGCCATGACAAGTTTAATGATGGAAGTAGTGTGTAGTGGACTGGTTTCTCATAGACCAAAAATAGCAAGATGGCTATGGCCAATGGCATAAGCACACCAACAGAATGTATGCCAATATTTCAACAACCAGTAGACCTTACCACTGCTCATATAATATTCAAGAACATAAGAATTCCCTCCCCTATATGCTTACAGAGATTTATGCTAAATATATATCTATTCAGATTAACATTTTTAAAGCATGGTGCATTCCAATGAATGAAAATATTTTCCAAAGATCAAAAAAAAAAAAAAAAAAAAACCTTTCCAGAAGCTTTAAGACACAGAAACTGCTAATATGTATGCAAAGACCAGAAAAAAACATTTCCCTTTTCAAGCCTTTATTATGACTTTGCTTGAATACAGTTTAATATCTGATATACAGTATATGTATTTTACTTTGCTTTTGGTGGTGCATTCAACTGTGCTCCAATGCAATGCATATGTGTTTAACCACTTCAATACCAGGCACTTTCCCTTCCTGCCCAAGCCAACTTTCAGCACTGTCCCACTTTGAATGACAATTGCACGGTCATGCTACACTGTACCCAAACACATTTTTTTATCATTTTGTTCCCACAAATAGAGCTTTCTTTTGGTGGTACTTGATCACTGCTGGGGTTTTTATTTTTTGTGCAGCAAATAAAAAAAGGCTGAATTTTTTTTTTGAAAAAAATAATTTTTTGTCTTTGTTTCTGTTATTTACAAAGTTTTATAAGTACTTTTTGTCCTTCACTGATGAGGCGGCACTGACGGGCACTCGTAGGCACTGAAAGGCTGCACTAATGGGTACTTATGGGTGGCACTGATAGGCATCACTAGCAGGCATTACTGGACACTGACTGGCACCATTTGGGGGCACTGATTGGCATCGATTTTGGGCACAGATTGGCATCCCTGGTGGTCATCAGTGGTGGCAATCCCTGGTGTTCTGCTCTGATAAACAATCAGCGCATACCCCCCCCCCCCCCCCCGTCAGGAGAGCAGCAGATCAGCTCTCCTCTACTCGTATTTGTCAGACGCGAATGAGGAAAAGCCGACTCTTCCTGTTTTACATCGTGATCAGCTGTGATTGGACACAGCTGATCGAGTGGTAAAGAGTCTCCGTTAGAGACTCTTTACTGAGATCGGTGTTGCGGTGTGTCAGACTGACAGGCCGCACCACCGATCGCCACGCGCCGGCTGTTATACTGAAAGACGTCATATGATAACCTCAGGTTAACAGAACCACTTCCCGCCCGGCCTATAGCAGAATGACGGCCGGGCAGGAAGTGGTTAAAAGACACATTGCTTTGAATGTCTTTTAAACACACATGCTACAAATAGAGAGAAATTTAGTGACTCTTAATTCTAAACAAAGGTGGGTGAATTTGTTCAACCCTAATAATAATAATAATATTTAATGCTGATATTATGTTTGCTAAATAAAAACTTATGACAAATCCACTTTAAGTCTGAACAGTTCTCTTGTTTAGAAATGTTGGGCTGTGTTATAGAAGCTTGCAAGGTGGAAGACTGAAGATACCTTTTGAGATACGTTTCTGGAGTGGTCTAAGTACCACCGGGTCAGGGAAGACGAGGATATACGGTTCTACAACTTGTAGCGCCTGCAGCTCTGAGACCCTGTCTCCTGAAGTTATAGCCACCAAGAACACAGTTTTTAAGGTAATGTCCCACAGGGAAGAGGACTCTCGGTAGGAGCAAAGGGGTAGATTTTCAGAGGTTATTGTTTAAGGACTGACCTCATGAACTACTCTACTAGCTGGTTACATGCTCATCTTTTTCTGGTGATGGCCAGAATGGCCAAAACTTGAACCTTTAGGAAAATGAAGCCAAGGGTCAAATCCAGACCCATCTGCAGGAAAAAAAAGAACAGCTGGGAAAGCTCCAGACTATGTTGACTGAAGTTCTGACTTGCTGCAAATGTTATGAATCCATCACAGATTCAGGCATAAACACTGTTGTAGGCTTCCTGGACTTCTAAAGGGTCCCTATTACTGTCGGAAGACAACTCAATTTCTCCAACCCTTCCCCTCAGCTTCCATGCCTGAAAAGTGAGACGTTCTCCCTGGGACAGAAGTTACGGAAAGATGGGGAGCTGAATTGGTAGGCAGAGTCTGAGTTCCATGGTCAGGTTAAAATCATGGCCTTCGGGGCCAGTAGGGTAGGATGGCTATCACATTGAACCTTTCCAACAAGCACCTCATGACCAGAGGTATTGGTGGCAAAAGCATAGTCCTTGATCTCGGCCAAGGGGCAAGCGTAGTGAGAAAGAAACCTGGATATCTTGTGGTTGGTTGGGGAAGGGTTCCTTCGCATATCTATCACCATAAGCTCTTGCGCATCTGGGGGGAACCTTTAAGGTGCCAGTGGGCCTATAGAACCATTGGGATACAAAAGGCCATTGTACCCAGGAGGCTCAAGCACTTGGAAGCCGACATCATTGTCAATTTAATAGTTGATACTCTGGGTGGGTTCTAGCTGGCTCTTCCTGAAATTCACTATACATCCTCTGAGCTAGATGTTGAATTCAGTTTAGGGCTAGAAGCAAAATGTTGCCCAGATTATGATGGACTTGGAGCCTCTGTTCCCACAGAGGTGCTAGGACAGCAATCAGGACCCTGGAGAGGTCAAGAGCCCGACAGGCAGGAAGATGAATTCAAATTGTTCTTTGCCCACGGTGAACCTGAGGAATCTCTGGAATGATGGCAGAATGGAAATGTGTAGAAAGTCATCCTTCAGGTCCACTGATAACATCCAGTCCCCTGGTTGCACTGCTTGGAGAATCATGTGCAAAGACACCATCTGGAACCTTTCCATGCGAATGAAGCGATTCTGCTTTTTTTAAGTCGATAACCAGCCTCCAATCTCCGGTCTTCCTTTGAACGAGAAGCGGAGGCGAGTAAAACCTGTATATCTCTCTGAGTCTCACTAAGAGTTAGTGTCAAACATTGCAATCTGCACTACCCATTCAAATAAACAAGATGCCCAGGATTGTAGTAAGAGGAATTCTGTGAGTGGCAGAGAGGGCACAGGGGGGTGGGCAAGCCATGCAACCATTTAGTGTAGCTGGGCCTGCAGTTGTGAGAAGTCACAGGGTAAAAGATTTGAAGCAGAAATTGACACCTGCAGGTAATGGTATGCATACCATTGCACATAACTTTAAAAAAAAAAAAATATGCTAAACTTCAACTTTTTAAATTAAACCTGGTATGCCTAATGCAGTACAAAATGTTCGAATTTATCCTCAGCTAAAAATCTTATAAGACAGCTTTGGTTTATAGCAGCGTTTCACAACCTGTGGGTTGCAACCCCGTCAGGCATTTCTGAATAGCGGGCAGTTCCTGGAGCCCGTGCCACTCTCCCAGCCTTTTTGCGGCTGCCCAGCTGGCGGGGACCCCAGTGAAGTGGGAGGGGCTGGAGGGGACCCCATCTCCTGATTTTGTAATAGGCGTCACTGCTGCAAAACACCACGGAGCTGGAGACACCATGGGTAACACTGCCTGTGATTATAGTTGCCATTAAAAGTCCCCACTACAATTCCCAGATCAGCAGATGACCTTGATCAAGAGCACCTAAATTGGCTGATCAGAACTAACCCCCCCCCCACCCCCACACACACTGATCCCATTAGAGCCCTGCCACTCATCCCCCCCCCCCCCCCCCAAACACACACACACCAAGGAGTAAGAAAAGGAGTAAAGAGATAGGCAAAGATAAAGGGAGAGCAAAACAGATAGAGGGAGTTGGGGGACAAGAAATTAGGATAGAGAGATAAAAGGAGAACAAAAAGTAATGCCCCATACACATGGTCAGAAATTCCGACCACAAAATCCGTCTGATTTTTTCCGATGGATTTTGTCCGACACTGGTGTTGCATACACACGGTCGGACAAAGTTGTCGGAAAATCCGATCATTCTGAACATGGTGACGTTCGTTGCATACGACAGAACTACGTAGATGCTAGTAGCCAATAGCTTTGGTCTTGTAATTTGATCTGAGCATGCGTGGCACTTTGTCCGTCGGAATTCGCTACACACGATCGGAAAAAGTCCGATAGGACTTTGTTGTCGGAAAATTTGAGAGCAGGATCTCAAATTTTTTCCAACGGAAATAGTCCGATGGCGCCCACACACGGTCGGATTTTCCGACAACATGGTCCGATAGGACATTTTCCGTCGGAAATTCCGACCGTGTGTACAGGGCATAAGAGTGGTACATCCTGAAATGTACCATAAGGGGTTTTAATACTGTACGAGTGGAAGGGATTTAGGGGAGCGCTAAATGTCCACAGGTTAGGGGTGCAAATTATTTGCCTTGTGTGCCGACAATCCACGCTACAAAAATAATTTTACTGTTAGGGGTCCACAACTTGGGAAATTTTTATCAAGGCGTCATGGCACTAGAAAGTTTGAGAACCACTGGTTTATATCTCTACAAAAAGTGGAAGTTTTCATTCATTTGTGTGGAATTAATAAACTTTGTCATAAGAAATCATTATGATTATTCTTATTGCTTCTACATCTATAACTTACACTGATCAGCTAAAACTTTGACCACTCGCCTAATATGAAGTAGGTCCCCCTTTTTCCTGCCAAAACAACCCTTACTTTGCAAGGCCCCCATGGATTGGAATTGTTTTTCCAGCACATCCCACAGATGCTTAATTGCAGTGAGATTTGGAGGTCAAGTCAATACCTTCAAACTCGTGTTCCACATTGATTTTTACAGTGTGGCAGGGCGCATTATTCTGCTGAAAGAGACTACTGCCATCCAATAATATTGTTTCCAAGAAGGGGTGTACTTGGTCAGCAATAATGTTTAGGTAGGTGCTACGTGTCAAGTAACATCCACATGAATGAAAAGACCTAAGCTTTCCTAGCAGAACATTGCCCACAGAATCACACTGCTTCTGCTGGATTGCCTTCTTCCCATAGTACATTCTGGTGCCATTTCTTCCCCAGGTAAGCACACGCACCCAGCCATCCTCATGATATTAAAGAAAATGTGATTTATCATACCAGACCACCTGCTACCATTGCTCCGTGGTCCAATGCTCACTGTAGGCATTTTGGGCTGTGGACATGGGTCAGCATGGGCACGCTGACTAGTCTGCGGCTACGCAGTCTCATACACAACAAACTGCGATGCCCATTTTTTTCCCTGCTATCAACACATCAACTTCAGTGACAACATGTTTACTTGCTGCCTAATATATCCCACCACTTTTAGATACCATTGTAACAAGATAATCAATGTTATTTACTTAACCTGTCAGTGATCACAAAGTTATGACTGATCTGGTGTATATCTTAAGCACTGGTCCCTAGTAGTGTACTGACTATGTTGACAATTCTCCTGCCGCCTGCCCTTGATTTAAGTATACTTTGTTATGATCAATGACATATACTTGACACTGCCAGATACTGCAGAGTGAATTAGTAGGACAGCCCTATGATTCTTAGTTATGCCTCTGTTACAATCTAATATACTGTTGTGTTCAAAATAATAGCAGTCCAACATCACTAACCAGATCAATCACCATTTTTGGTATAAATTATATTTCTACATGGCAGATAATTTACTAGTAGGTGTAGTAGATTAATAGAAAACGAACAGACGAAACTCAAACAGGTGGCCCTTATTTAAGGAGGAAGGCAGTAAATGTTGTACATACCTTTTTAGTGCATTTACCTCTGAAAATAAAAATAAGTAAAATGGGTCATTAGACTTTGTTTGGAAGAACAGAGTATTTTAAATATAAAGTTGGTTGGAGAGGGGAAAACATATAAAGAAGTACAGAAACGTATAGGCTGCTCATCTAAAATGATCTTGTATGCTTTAAAATGGCAACCAAAGCCAGAAAGATGTGGAAGAATACAGAAAACTACCATTCAAATGGATTGAAGAATAGCCAAAACGGCAAAGACTCAGCCAATGATCAGCTCCAGGCTGATGAAAGAAGGTGTAAAGTTACCTGTGAGTACTGTAACAATTAGAAGACGCCTAGATGAAGAGAGGCTGTCGGCAAGAGACCCTCGCAGGGTCCCATTATTGAAAAACCGGCATGTGCTGAAGAGGTTACAATTTGCCAAATAACACATTGACTGGCCTAGAGAGAAATGGCGCAACATTTTGTGGATTGATGAAACCAAGATTGTTCTTTTTGGGTCTAGGGGCCGCAGACAGTTTGTCAGGCGACCCCAAACACTGAATTTGAGCCACAGTACAGTGAAGCATGGTGGTGAAAGCATCATGATATGGGGATGTTTCTCATGTTATGGTGTTGGGCCAGTTTATTGCATACCAGGGATCATGGATCGGTTTGAATACATCAAAATACTTGAGGTTATGTTGCCTTATGCTGAAGAGGAAATGCCCTTGAAATGGGTTTTTCGACAAGACAACGACCCCAAAACACACCAGGAAGCGAGCAGCATCCTGGTTCCAGACCAACAAGATTAACATTATGGAGTGGCCAGCCCAATCCCTGGACCTTAATCCAATAAAAAAAAAACTTGTGGGGTGACATTATAAATGCGGTTTGAGGTAAAACCAAAAAAATACAGAGGAATTGTGGCATGTAGTGCAATTGTCGTGGGCTGGAATATCTGTTCACAGGTGCCAGAAGTTGGCCGAGTCCATGCAAAACGGATGTGAAGCTTTTCTCAGGAACAGTGCTTATACAACTAAATATTAGTTCAGTGATTCACAGGAAAGCTAAATCTTCAAGCATTTTTCAGTTTATACAGTAAATATTTGAGACTGAAAAAAAATGCAGATTGTGAGCTTTACTTGCTTTTTTTAAACGCTCTATTATTTTTATCACAACTGTATATCCTTTGGGCACACATCACACCTATGCATTGTGTGTTAAGACACATATTTCAAAGTGTGTTGCATTGCCATTAACCGGTTCCCGACCGGTGCACGGCGATGTATGTCGACAGAATGGCACGGACAGGCAAAAGGGCGTACAGGTACGTCCCCTTTAAGATTGCCACCATGACATTGCGTGTGCGCCGCCGGTCAGGACCCCCGTGAGTCCGGTCGAGGGTCCCGCGGACTCGATCGCCACGGGGATACCCGCGATCGTCTCACGGGATGGCTGAACGGGGAGATGCGGAAGTAAACAGCATCTCCCCGTTCTGCCTAGCAACTAGTGACACTGATCTCTGCTCCCTGTGGTTGGAGCAGAGATCAGTGTTCACTAAGTCACAGCCACGCCCCCCCCACAGTTAGTAACACTTAACCCCTACACTGCCACCTAGTGGTTAACCCCTTCACAGTCAGTGTCATTTACACAGGAATCAGTGCATTTAAATAGCACTGATTGCTGTCTAAAAGACAATGGTCCAAAAAATGTCCGATGTGTCCGCCATAATGTCGCAGTCACAATAAAAAAAAAATCGCTGATCGCCACCATTACTAGTAAAAAAAAAAAAAAAAACTATTAATAAAAATGCTATAAAACTATCCCCTATTTTGTAGACGCTATAACTTCTGCGCAAACCAATCAATCGCTTATTGCGATTTTTTTTACCAAAAATATGTAGAAGAATACGTATCGGCCTAAACTGAGGAAAAAAAAATTTTTTTTATATATTTTTGGGGGATGTTTATTATAGCAAAAAGTAAAAAATAATGCATTTTTCAAAATTGTCACTCTTTTTTTTGTTTATTGCGCAAAAAATAAAAAAAATACAAATAATCAAATACCACCAAAAGAAAGCTCTATTTGTGGGGAAAAAAAAAGGACGTCAATTTTGTTTGGGAGCCACGTCGCACGACCGCACAATTGTCAGTTAAAGCGACGCAGTGCCGAATCGCAAAAAGTGGTCTGGTCTTTAGCCAGCAAAATGGTCCGGTCTGAAAGTGGTTAATTAAAATGGCACCCTAATGCCATGTATAGTAACTGGCAACATGCCTGCAGTGGAAGCCGGGTTAATTCTGTCACCATCCTTCCCTTTAGGAATCAGCCTACTGAAGGCCGGTGTATTCCAAAATGAACATGGTAGGCCCAAAATGATGCATTTCCAGTTATTACTCTTCCTTGTAACACGTGTAATATTTATGAATGCAGATTGAAAAAAACCCATAGAGAGAACAGCCAATTCCAAATTTAAAAACAACTGCAGTTAACCAGCAAAAAAAATTACATTTATAGGAACAGGCATCTAATTTGTTATTTTTGTTTAGCTCCTCCCATGAGTCACATTTGTCCACACTGAATAGCCAAGAAAAATGACTACCCAATTGTTGGTTCAGCATTACTGCTTCATGTGTCACCTGGTCACTCATTAGACAAAGATTGGACAGTGATTGCTGATTGTTTTTTTTTTTGTCCAGTTAGACCCCTTCCACATTAAGCTTTTCTTCCAAAGGCAGAAAAAAAAAAAAAAAAGAATGATTATTAAATCCTATGGAGCTCTGCACACCAGTCAGTTGCATTTTTAAAAGTCCTGCATGCTGCATTTTTGGTGCGGTAAAAAAATTAATAAAATAAAAGTACCAAAAACACACCTCCCCATTAAATTGAATAGAAAACACATAAATTGTTGTGTTTTTGGAGTCGCGTGTCCTTTTTTTTTTTTCACAGGTGTAAAACTAATCGAAATGGGATTTTTACCTCATTTTTGCAATGGAGCAATGTGAAAGCAGCTTTAGGCAGGCCATAGACGGTGTGGATTTCTTTCCTGCAGCTACGCAAGACAGTGATTTATTGCTAGCGGCTATAGCAGCCGCTAGCGATAATCGCAAGTAAATCTGACAGGCTGTTGTACCCAAGTTGATCGACTTGGTACATTCAGCCTCCCCACACACTGTTTGAATCAAATGCCTGAGATTCGAACCATCTATGGTCGGCCTTAAATTGTATTATTTCCTTTTAGATTTAAGTACCTTCAATTATGTTGTACAAGGGCCTGCCTGATTGCATACAAATTGAAACGGTTTAGGTTTGACCTCATATTATATGGTTTTGGTAAATCTAAAGTAAAATTGTATAATGTATGGGCAGCCTTAGTAGGCTGGTAAAGTTAAGATAACTCTGAAAGCTGAACCAGAAAATGGGCAGGTTGTCTGCCTGGTTGTGCTTCAGGTCAGTGGTTCTCAACCCTGTCCTCAAGTACCCAACAGGCCACGTTTTGGGAATTTCTCTTAGATAAAATAGCTGTCCAAAATACCAAGCAATTGACTCAGATTTAAAGCAGCTGTGCAGGATAAAGGAAAACCTGCAAACATGGCCTGTTGGGGTACTTGAGGACAGGGTTGAGCACTACTGCTTTAGGTCACAGGTCTGTAAATTACAAGGCTGACTGAACAGAATCAAATACTCACTGTGGTTTCAGCTGTTTTCCAGGAGGGGTTCCACTTGTTGGGCTATTCATACCACTCCGGTCTGTTACTTTGTTATAATAATGCACATTAGCATGTGTGACTACTTTTCTATATTTGTAATTACTGTCGTTTTCTAGGAAACCTGAAAAAATACCTGCTTACAAAGAGAGAAAACAAGAACAGAAGAATCCAGCACGATTTAAAAGGGAAGGTAAATGGCATAAGCATGGGCGTGCCAATGGAAGACACATGGCGAATGTTGAAATAGAATTAGGGCAGTTGCCCTTTGATCCAAAATATTGAATAGCATGAATCACTTTCAATCATATAGTTAGCCTTAGAGCCAAGATAGGCAGTTGGTTACTGTGGACATTTTTAAACCTTTCCCATTTCTTACTGTTAGAGAAACTGTGGGGGACTTCCAAAGAAAGGCACGGTGATGGACAGATTCCTACTGGAAATTGTTGGTGCAAATTTGTGATTTCTGTGTCATCCCATGATCTGGGGGGGGGGCGGCTAACACTCTGACCCCTTAGCATACAAATTTGGCATATTTCATGTCAGTTCTCCAAATATTTTTTTTTTATTCGTTTTAAAAGCATAAAATCCTAAATGTTGGGAGTATGTTTTATACAGGTTGTGGTGTACTGGTAACTACTAGATGAGAATTTTACAATTGAAGCTGTAAGGCTGGCCATAAGCTTTGCAATCTGATTGCACAATCGATTTTAGATTTATCAAAACTATGTAGGGTGAGGGCCTACTTAAATAAGCCATTCAATTTGTAACCAATCAGGCTGGCTCTTGCCATACATAGTAATTGGTAGAGCTAAAGGAAATTGATTGTACAATTAAATTGTCCCCCCGTTATTTCATCTCAGACACTGCACTGTCTCTCCTCGTGCCTTTATTTCTAAATGACACCCCCTATCCTGTTATCCTGGCTCTAAGTGGCTGGTGTTCTCTGTTGTGAAATCTGTTTAAGCTTTGCTAAGATTTTCATTTAGTAATGAACAGATTAATTTTGGTTGCTTGCATGACTCCGTGTCATCTATGATCCCCGAATCACAACAAATAATTGTCTGATGTGTTTCTGTGCTAATAGATGTGCAGTGTTCAGTTTCTTTTCCTATTAACAGAATTTTCGCTAATAATTTGTAATGTCCTCATTTAATTTCTTGCGGTTCAGAAAAAAAAAATTGTTTCTCAGTGTTTGCAGGAAGAATAAGACACTGAATAAAAAAAAATAAAAAATAACTTTATTTAAAATCATCTTTTTGTTTTCTTTGTCAGCAATTTACACACACACACACACACACACACACACGTCCAGTAGCGACTTTGATTTGTGGCTCTTGCTTGATTAGGTACCTCGAAGGGTAAACTATTTCAAATGTAGTCCCCCTCCCCTCCAAAAAAAAAAAAAAAAAAAAACGACATTTGCAGGTTGTATTCCATCACACACCGCTCACAATATGGAACACTCTGCCATCCGTTGTCCAGGAAGCACCCTCTGGGCGTTTTTAAACCACATCTGTCCACTCAGTCATATAGAAACATCTGACAAATCCATCTCTTCAAAAGAGCTTTGAGTCCCCAGGGTACAAAGCCTCATAGAAATATTATCGTTGCGTCACAGTGATAAGTTGTTGTTGTGTCACAGTGATCAAGTGAATTGAGGTAAGTTTGTAGGAATAGCATTTTCACTTCAATATGAATATTGCATCTTTATGTTCTATTTAGTTGGGCCTACAAAGGATCTTATCCCCTTACGATGACATACAGCATGACCCAAAACGTCACCCTCCTTCAGTTCAGGTCCCGTTCATACATGTAGATGTGGCTTCCAATTCGACCCTCTGGCACATGAGTATGGAATATAGATGCTGTCTTCACATAACTGTTTGTAGTCAGAAATGTACTTATTTCCTGTGCAAAAGAAAAGAGAAACCATTGGTCATTATTCAGAGGCTCTGAGTAAATATGGTGAGGCCATGTTAATCTGTTCAGAAGTAGATTTGTACTGAACACTAGCTCTTCTTTAAACTAATGTTACAAAAAACAGCACTGGATTATCACAAAGAATGAGGAACAAAAATCAATTGTATAGGAGATTGGATAGGTAAAAACTTTAAAAGCATGTTTGTGATCTTAAAAAAAATCTTCAGGCTTTAGAACTACTTTACCTTAATGAATTCTCTGCATTAGGGTAAAAAAAAAAAAAAAAAACCTGGGTGTTGCTCCTCCTTATACTTATCAAACGAAAGGTGTAGCACTGCGAGTAGGTGAAAGATTAATAACAAAAAAACACATAATCAGTGTAGAAAAATTAACATATAACGGTAAATAATCAGTGATAAATAAACCAGTGAATGGTAAACTAAAACAGTCCAAAGAGGTATGTTCAATCAAGGAGGGATGGATCTCTTCACTCACTGAGGTATGGGCTCAAGTGAGGGATGGACGTTCAAAATTAACCAAGATGGATCAGCAAACACTAGAGATATTCAGATGGAAAGAATGGGTACTCTTACCGATCCTGCTGGACGCATATACCATACGGCAGTGCGTCTAGAAAGCTTAAACGGACAACTTCCGAGAGTAGCAGCCTGGACGGTCATGCAGCGACTTCCAGTCCCGACTCGTCTCGGATGTGGATGGGAGGGTTCCCAGCTTCCCACATTGCTTTTATAACTTTTTTGTGATCACTTTTATATATCCTACATGATTGTATGATATTTTTTAAATAAACCAACCTTGGCTAATCTGCACCATGAGGAGCATCTATTTTTTCTTTTTCCTTCCATGGTTGAGTTTTGCTAACTACCAATAGACCAGCCATCGGGTCTGAATCTGTGTCTGCTTTGAACCTGCGTTCACCTGTCGAAGAGTTTGGGAACCGCCATCTTGGTGCCATCTCAGGTACTCCCATCCACGTCCGAGACGAGTCGGGACTGCATTCACTGCACGACCATCCCGGCTGCTACTCCCGGAAGTTGTCCGTTTAAGCCTTGTAGACGCACTGCCGTATGGTATATGCGTCCAGCAGGATCGGTAAGAGTACCCATTCTTTCCATCTGAATATCTCTAGTGTTTGCTGATCCATCTTGGTTAATTTTGAACGTCCATTCCTCACTTGAGCCCATACCTCAGTAAGTGAAGAGATCCATCCCTCCTTGATTGGACAATTCATGATAATACCTCTTTGGATTTTAGTTTACCATACACTGGTTTATTTATCACTGATTATTTACCGTTATAGGTTAATTTTTCTACACTGATTAGGTGTTTTTTTATTATTCTGTCACCTACTCACAGTGCTACACTTTCGTTTGATATTTGCCTTTGACTTAGTTTGTTTTTGTGTTAGCTGCTTTAAGTTACTTCTTTATTTGTTCTCACATATATAGGTTTAGCGCAGTATTTTATCCCCTTTCCCCCTTATACTTACCTGAGCCCAATCTTTATCCAGAGATGTGCACGAGAGTAGAGGCTCTCTCCCTCCTCATACACAGCAGTGGGAGTCATTGCTGTCAGTCACAGTCCATGAGGAGGAGCCTCACTTATTGGGCCACACTCTGCATGCCTAAAGCCGGCCATAGATGCCACAGGTTACAGGAAAGAAAATCCCTCCCGTGCAGCTATTGTGTTCTCCTCTGGGGGGTGGGATGGGCGAGTAAGTAAAGAGTACTTAAGTGCCAAAAATCATTCAACACTGAATATTGGTGTTATGAATTCCTCACATTCATTTGTATGCTTAAGTTGATGGAGAAGCTAAAAGTGCACTTTTAATGGAACTACACCTATTGGGCTACGATGCCCCACTGTGCAGCCTTTTCTGGCTCTGCATAGTCTTTGCATCAAATTCTTCACTGTTGGGTCCACCTCCACCTTATGGGTGCAGCACTCCGTTCTGTATTCCAGGACAAATGGAGTACACCCTTTGCTGGGATTAAATGGAGGATTGTGGGACTCATGATCAACAAGAGCTGAATTTGCAGGTGAAGACTTTAACCACTTCAGCCCAGGAAGGATTTTAAACCCTTAACGACCAGGCCGTTTTTTGCGATACGGCACTGTGTTTCTTTAACTGACAATTGCGCAACGCTGTACACTAATAATAATAATTGTTTCCTTTTTTTCCCCCACAAATAGAGCTTTATTTTGGTGGTATTTGATAACCTCTGCAGTGTTTAGTTTTTGCGCTTTAAACAAAAAAAGACAGAAAATATTTTTTACTTTCTACTATACTAGTAATGGTGGGGATCAGCGATTTTTTATTTTTTTTTAAGAGGGATTGCGGCGGACAAAGCTGACCCCAAGTGACACTTTTTGGTGACCAGTGACACCAATACAGTGATCAGTGCTAAAAAAAAAATGCACAGTCACAGTATAAATGACACTGGCAGGGAAGGGGGTTAACACCAGGGGCGATCAAAGGGTTAAGTGTGTGCCTGGGGAGGTGTTTCTAACTGTGTGGGGGGGGGGGGGGGGGAGTGGATACACTGGAGGAAAAGAGATTGCGTTTCAGCTAAAATCTCTCTTTTGCTCCTTGACAGATCAGCGGTTTGCCTTGTTTACACAGGGCACACCGCTGCTCTGTCTCTCCACAGAACCATCGGCGGGGCGCAGCCGCCAGACCCGCTGTGTCCAATCATAGCGGGAGCGCCTACTAAACCACGTGCACAAATCACGTACAGGTACGTGATTTTGGGCAGCCGGTCCGCCCATGTAGTGGGCAGTCCAGAAGAGGTTAAATAGACTGCAAAAGTGGAAATCCTCTTTAAGCCTGACAAGTATAACTACATTAAAAGCTGAACTGCACTTTAACACTTGCACAAAGC
Source organism: Lithobates sylvaticus (assembly GCA_028564925.1). Lineage (NCBI taxonomy): Eukaryota > Metazoa > Chordata > Amphibia > Anura > Ranidae > Lithobates > Lithobates sylvaticus. The sequence goes on from CM053029.1 coordinate 528,285,953, forward strand.
TACATTTGATTACCATTACAGCCAAACATTTCACTCCAGATCAGTCAAGCAACTTTACTATCCTCACCTTTTCTGTTCAAATTTTTTATTGGTAACATATCAAAAAGCATGACAAGGGGTATTCATTGGTTTCAATTAACCAATACATTGTTGACAATGAATAAGGAATTTCCACTAAACATTATTGCCATTCGGCATACAGAGAGGTTTAGAACAGCAGCAAATTAAGCACAAGGGAGAGATACCGTGTGATAATCCAGATGCTGGTAAGACTAATACGTTATATCAATATATCATGCTTATCCTCACCTTTTCTAGAGCACTGAACATTACCAGATGTGTTGGTAGTCTGGTGGTATCATGAAATTCTGCATTAAGCCAGGCTATGGGGCTCATATAAAAGAGCTCAGCTTCATCCACATACATCTCAGGGTCTCCAATATCCGGGGGACACTCGAGAAAATTCATCTTTAGAGGGCAGTGAACATGACTAGGAAAAAAAAAAAAAAAAAAAAAGACGCACACTTACACCTACAGTAAACGTGAGAATAAAATTTACATACATATCTTCAATGAGAAAAATCAGCTGAAGATGTCTGCCCTTCTTTTCATGAATATTGGAGGATAGATTAAAAGCTATACTTTTAAAATGGAATTAAACCTGACCTTTTCTATTGGTCATAAGTGCGTCTCCCGGGGGTTAATGTCCAATGAGCCACACATGCAAAGCTCATTTATGACACGGTTCTGTGCCACGATGATGTGACTCATGTGTGCATTCACTGAGGTCATGGCATTGTGGCCCAGTCAATCAACTGCTCAAACAGTCCGAAACTGGAAGACTGGAAGTGCCTGTGACCAGCGGGAGCGCTGACAGCACAGCGCAGGAGGGGACTGACAGGTAAAGTCTGCCATGATGTGCCAATATGTGGTGCAAACTAGCACATTATGGCTAAAAGCTTCTGGGAGTATATTTAAAAAACAAAAAAAGAACACTTAAAACCTTTGATAGGTTAAAGTCCGAATTTACGCTTCCAAGTCAAATGCATTTTAGGTACCTACAGCTACACCATGCCTACCGAGCTCAATTTCCAGCAAATAACACCCCCCCCCCCCCTAGCTAACAATCCCCTAATAAGGGCAATAAAATGCCCAGACCCCAAGAAACTGACCTCACAGTTTTATAGCATGCGATCGCTTCCGCAGGCAACCGTGACAGCATACATGTTAAAGACTAGATGGGAGGGAGAATTGGGTGCCTTAGAGCAGTGGTCATCAACCCTGTCCTCAGGGCCCACTAACAGGCCAGGTTTTATGAGGAGTGAAGCTCTCAATACATGCAAATTAGTCTCTCCCAAGCTATCTGACTGCCTTACCCAGATCTTCATATTACACAAAACAATGCAGCGCCTCCAAATATAGAATATTACAAACGTAAAGCATGTGCTATCAACACAGCATTCATAATGTGCAAAGCTTCCACAATATTCAAAAATGATAATAAAAATAAATCTGTGTGAATAAAGTCCAATGCAAAAGAGTCCAAAATATGTGATAAATATCACCGCAAAGAAAGTATCTTCCAGCTAATGGAAATCCTCTCCACCACATGTGAATATTTGACAAGTAAAAAGGCGCAATGCTCAGATACCTCAAAATGACAATATGTAGTCCATAATAGTCCGATGGCAAATATGGAGGAGAAGATAGGCGAGTCTGTCAGGGCTACCACCACGGAGACCAGAAGCAAGTTCCGGCAAAGCTAGGAAAAAGACAAGGAGAGGGGCGCCTCTGAATATGTATCAAGTAGGGATGTTCTGCAGAACACGGAACAATATGCGGTGTTTGGGGCAAATTCGAAAGCCGCCGGAACACCGTTAAAGTCTATGGAACATTAACATGAAAAATCAGGCTTATATGAAAGTTATTGTTATAAAAAGTGTTTGGGAACCTGGGTCCTTCTCCAGGGGACATGTATCAATGCAAAAAAAAAAGTTTTAAAAACTGCAATTTTTTCAGGAGCAGTGATTTTAATAATGCTTAAAGTGAAACAATAAAAGTGAAATATTCCTTTAAATTTCGTACCTGGGGGGTGTCTACAGTATGCCTGTAAAGGGGCGCATGTGTTTAGAACAGTCCCTGCACAAAACTACATTTCTAAAAGGAAAAAAAGTAATTTAAAAGTACTTGCGGCTATAATGAATTGTCGGTCCTGGCAATACAGATATAAGTCATTGAAAAAAATGGCATGGGAACCCCCCCCAGTCGATTACCAGGCCCTTTGGGTCTGGTATGAATATTAAGGGGAACCCCGAACCAAAAAAAAAAGAAAAATTGCGTGCCCCCCCCCCCAAATTTCATACCAGGCCCTTCAGGTCTGCGCCAAAATGTAAAAAAAAAAATGGGCGGGGGGGGGGGGTCCCCCCAAAAATCCATCCCAGGCCCTTATCTGAGCATGCAACCTGGCAGGCCGCAGGAAAGAGAGGTTGCCACCCCCCCCCTCCTAAACCGTACCAGACCACATGCCCTCAACATGCCCCCAAAGCACCTTGTCCCCATGTTGATGGGGACAAGGGCCTCATCCCCACAACCCTTGCCCGGTGGTTGTGGGGGGGGGGGGGTATCAGAATCTGGAAGCCCCCTTTAACAATCCCGGCCTCCCCCCTGTGTGAAATGGTAACGAGGTACAAATGTACCCCTACCATTTCACAAAAAAAAGTCTCAAAATGGTACAAAAGACAAGACACAGCTTGGGACAAGTCATTTATTAAAAAATAAAAAGATAAAAATGTCCCACGAAGTCCATTCATCTTCTTCTCTCGCTCCGCCGACGGACCGAAAAAACAAACAAAGCCGCGACCGACCCACCTCCATGGGAGGCACCCGCCGTTTGACACGTCTTCGCTTTGACAGCTCTTATATAACTGAGGGCGGGGCCACATGGTGACGCTCCCGGGGGACCCCGTCCCCTCTGACGCACAGGGACTTCAGAGGAGGTGGGGCCACCCGGTTATGTAAACGGGTGCCCCCTGCCCCCCTCTGATGCCCCCTGCGTCAGAGAGGGGCAGGATCACCTGGGAACATCACTGTGTGGCCCAGCCCTTAGTTATATAAGAACTGTCAAAGCGAAGACGGGTCATGCGATGGGAGCCTACCATGGAGGCGGGTTGGTCGCGGCTTTGTTTTTTTTTCTTTTTCGGTCAGTCGGCGGTGCGAGAGAAGAAGATGAATGGGCTTTGTGGGAAATTTTTTAATAAAGGACTTGTCCCAAGCTGTGTCTTGTCTTTTGTACCATTTTGACACTTTTTTTGTGAAATGGTAGGGGTACATTTGTACCCAGTTACCATTTCACACAGTTGGGAGGCCGGGAGGGGGGCGCTCTCTCGTTCACCCTCTTTTCCTGCGGCCTGCCAGGTTGCATGCTCGGATAAGGGTCTGGTAAGGATTTTTGGGGGGACCCCCCAAGCCATTTTTTTAAATTTTGGCACGGAGTTTCCCTTAATATCCATTCCAGACCTGAATGGCCTTGTATGGAATTTGGGGGGACTCCCACGCAAAATATTTCTTTTTTTTTTTTATTTGGTTCGGGGGTTCCCCTTAATATTCATACCAGACCCAAAGGGCCTGGTAATGGACTGGGGGGATCCCATGCCGTTTTTTTTCAATGACTTTTATCTGTATTGCCGGGACCGACAATTCATTATAGCCGCAAGTACTTTTAAATTACTTTTTTTCCTCTAGAAATGCCATTTTGTGCAGGGACTGTTCTAAACACGGGAAACATGCGCCACTTTACAGGCATACTATAGACACCCCCCGGGTACGAAATTTAAAGGAATATTTTACTTTTATTGTTTCACTTTAAGCATGATTAAAATTACTGCTGTCAAAAAAACATTGGTTTTTAAAACTTTTTTTTGCATTGATACATGTCCCCTGGGGCAGGACCCAGGTCCCCAAACACTTTTTATGACAATAACTTGCATATAAGCCTTTAAAATTAGCACTTTTGATTATTCATGTTCTTGTCCCATAGACTTTAACGGCGTTTGTGTGTTCTGACAAATTTTTTGCCTGTTCGGTATGTTCTGGTGCGAACCGAACTAGGGGGTGTTCGGCCCATCCCTAGTATCAAGTAACAATTTAATTATAAAAACAATATCCACTCACATGGAGTATGTATGTATACCTAATGATATGAATTTTATTCCGCATGAATTTCTATTTTTTATTTTTAAATTATGTTCTATTAATCATGGTGTGCTGAATGTTTAGTTTGTTCTTTCTGCCTGCTGCTTTAATTATGCATAGCCATCTCCTCCAATTAGCTTCCTCGTTGCATATATTTTTTTTTCTCCATCACTGCCCCTTACTGCATTATATAAAAATTGCTATTGGACTCCCCACCACTATACTTGAAAAAGGAGCGGCGCTATTCCAACATCAATAGCATGCCGACTCTGAAATACGTTGCATGTCAGTGACATCACGGCCTGGCGCCACACTATTTTGCTTCCCAAGCCTCGTTCTGGTCTCTTCCCTTATGGGCGTTCTCCATCATTACGGAAGCCGGACGAGGTGTTACCGGCCCTGGCACCGTACTATTCTCACCTTTCCCCCCTGGACTTTGCCCTCATCAAGTGGACTTTTAAATTTAAGCCACTAGTGCACAATCTCTGTGGAATCTTCTAATGCTGTTCCTGGTCAGCACCTAGAGGACTTGCTGCAACCTGCAGTTCCACACCACCCGAACTGATGTTTGAGTTGCTGCATCCTCCAAGCTTTAAGCGGACTGACTGCAACTTGTAGTCCCACCTCATCAGCCCAGAGATGTGCTTGAATTCAACTCTAGTTCTGCTATGTGAGTGGATATTGTTTTTATAATTAAATTGTTACTTGATACAGGCGCCCCTCTCCTTGTCTTTCTCCACCACATGTGAGCAACAGGACTAAAATGCATTCACTGACATTAAAGCTGCCAGAGGAAAGCAGCAACATGCGTGTTTGTGGAGACACTCTGCAGTACCGCTTCTCACCACTGAAGACAGACAGAAGGTTTGCTTGATACTGTCTGGGTACTGCAGGGTGTCCCCATTGCAAAAATGGAGCTGGTTGACCACGAGTGAAGGATCCGGTTGACACAAGCGCACATGTTGCTGCTTTCCTCTGGCAGTTTTAATGTTGGGAAGTGCATTTTAGTTCTGTTGCTCATGCGTGCTGGAGAGGATTTCCATTTGCTGGTAGAGGACACTTTCTTTGCACTGATATTTATCACATGTTTTGGACTCTTTTGCATTGGACTTTTATTCACACAGATTTATTTTTATTATCATTTTTGAATATTGTGAATGCTTTTTGCACATTATAAATGCTGCGTTGAGAGCACACGCTGTATTGTTTTCTTTGCAAAAACGCACAGGACCCTTTGCAAAACTGCACCGGGGCCGCCCCGCACATGTGTGAACTGGCTCCATTGGAAGCCGGTCACATGCACATGTTATGCAAATTGGATGCGGTTAAAAACGCATCCTTCACATATATGTGAACCCATCCTAATGACCTGTACACACGGTTGGAAAATGTGTGATCGGATCGCGTTGTCGGAAAATCCGATCGTGTGTAGGCTCCTTTTTCCGTCTGAATTTCAAACACAAAGTTTGAGAGCTGGACCTAAAATTTTCCGACAACAAAATCCGATCGTTTAAATTCTGATCGTGTGTAGACAATTCCGACAAAGTGCCACGCATGCTCAGAATAAATTAAGAGACGAAAGCTATTGGCTACTGGCTAGTTTATAGTCCCGATGTACGTGTTTCAGAGCGATCGGATTTTCCGACAACTTTGTGCGACCGTGTGTATGCAAGACAAGTTTGGGCCAAAATCCGATGGATTTTGGCGTCGGAATGTCCGACCGAGTGTACAGGGCATAAGACTGGGCCAGTCAACTGCAGCATCCATGTTTCTCCCTTGGCAGGATAAGACTGAAAAGTGTGTTTCTTCTGCAAGTACAGTTATTACCGATTCTTTTTTAATTGTTAGTGCCAAGTGTGCTCACCTGTAGTAGGGAATGGAGTGACAGGGCATTAGAACCAGGAGGGAGGAATTCTCATTTTTACACAGCTGTTGAATATTAGACATTACATCAAGAGCTCCTCTTTGATGAACTAAGCCAGTGTAAAGGGCAGGGAGGAGGTTTGACACCACCAAAACACCAACAGCTGTCTTCTTCCAACATTTAAAATGAGAAAAGGAGAAACCTATTTATGAAAAAAAAAAAAATATATAATATGTATTATATAATAATAAAAATCAATTAAGCTAAATAATTAAGCTTGTTGAAAATTCCATCTTTAATTTTCAAATGTATTAATGCCAATAAAACATTTTTTTACTCCCCTGCTCAATTTAGATTATAACCATATTTGTCTAGGTTAATGCAAATGTCCATGTCATAACTACAAGGTACATACAATATATTACCTAATTGCTTATTCCCACTGTACTCAACACAAGTGCTCAACTATAAAAGTTGGGTTTACTCCCAGTGTGTTGAGAATAGTGGTGGAAACACTAGTGGCTAAGTGGTTAGCACTTCCAGCTAGCAGCACTGGGGTTCATTGGTTTGAATCCCAACTACAGCACTACCTGCCTGGAGTTTGCATGTTCTCCCTGTGCCTGCGTGAGTTTCCTCCAAGTACTCCAGTTTCCTCCCACACTCCAAAGACATGCTAGTAGGTTATTTGGCTCCTGTCTAAATTGGCACAAATTGTATATGTGAGTAATGCTCAGTTCACACGGTTGCGATGCAACTTTGGATGTGGTTACCATATTCCATAGAGCCAAGTAGCACAGGAACCTCTTCCAAAACCTGCACTTAGGAACCTTAGATTCTAAGCCTCCATTGAGGGCAGGGACTGATGAAAATGTACAATATACAGTATATGTAAAGCGTAAATGGTCAGCGCTATGCAAGTACCTGTAATAAATAGAATCCTTAAAGAGGAAGTAAAGCCTCCTCGAAAAAAAAAAAAAAAAAAAAAAAAACGGAACCTGCAAGGCAAAGGCATAATGAGCTAGTATGCATAGCATACTAGCTCATTATGAATAACTTACCTGAGAACGAAGCCCCCGAAGTGACCCTCGTCCACGTCCTCCACTGCCGCCATCACTCCCGGAGTGACTTTCGGGTTTTGCTGCTCCAGCGGCGTCATTCGCTGGAGTCGCGATGACGTCACTCCCGCGCATGCGCACGAGAGCGGCATATCACCGCGATCTCCGGCATGCTCAGTGATAGCGTAGATAGCGGTGCCTTTTCTTTTCTAAATATCTCCTAAACCATGTAGGTTTAGGAGATATTTATTGGACCTACAGGTAAGCCTTAATCTAGGCTTACCTGTAGGTCAAAGTGGTTTGTAAGGGTCTACAACCACTTTAAAGTGAAACTTTCATGAATTTTACAGGTGTACATAAAAAAAAAGGAAGCACTTCATGCAATGCCTTTTCTTAGGCAGAGATGATGCCATCAGTGTGCTGCAGAAATAATGCCATCAGTGGTTTTGCACAGAGCAGTCCAGGTCCTCCTCTTCTAGTGTCCCTGGCTGGAGCTCCTTGGCCCTCCCTCCTGTCGAGTGCCCCCACAGCAAGCAGCTTGCTACGAGGGCACCCGAGCCGTGCTGCAGCTCTGCGTATCCATTCAGACACAGAGCTGTGGTTCAGCCCCGCCCCCTCTCTTTCCCGATTGAGTTTGAATGACAGCTGCGGGAGCCAATGGCACTGCTGCTGTGCCCCAGACAATCAGGAGGGAGAGTCCCGAACGGCTGAGGGACTCGTGGACATCGCTGGATTGAGATGGGGCTCAGGTAAGTATTAGGGGGGCTGACTTTACAGCCACTTTAACAAGTAGTACATAAAAGTGTTTTGAATCATCATCTTACCACAGAAGATCATGCAGAGCGGCAACACCGGATAGATAAATCGAAATTCTTTATGGCTTAAAAAGCTTAAAAAATAAAAAATAAAAAAAAAGGAAACATTGGCATTAATGCAATAAAAAAAAAATAATCTATAAGTCATTGCAAACCAATAGAATAACAAGGAGACCATAAACAGAGTAGCCAGGTAATTTCTTTGTAGTATGGATTATGGAATATTGTATTCCACATTCCGATTTCACGTAGTTTAGAAATCCCTGTACATGTACAGTATATCTTTATTATTCACACTAAATTCACCAATTTATATATAACCTTATTTACAATTACAAGAATGAAAACTAAGCTTAGAATTTATATAGAACAAAACATCTGGATACCTTGGGCAAAACTTTCATTACTAAAAGGTTGTTTTTTTTTGTTTTGTTTTTAACAAGACCCAGTCACCAAATTACAAAATTGCAGGTAAAAGCACAGATAAGGCGAGTCTCAAAGATCCAATTCAGGTAATGATGCATATTTCACACCACCAGGAGTTGGCAATCACTGTAGTAGTCCATGCTACTACAGTGATAGCTGCAATCTTCCAAGGTTTGCCCACCGACAACATGGGGTCACTCGCTTGGCCCTGCTGCCATTTACAGAAGGCCGTGTATTTTTTTTTTTCAATAAATACAAGGCGTTCTCTGATTGGATGTGGTGACGAAGGACGGTGAAGTCAGGATCTCCACCTTGTCCAAAGCAGCTAGTCACAGGACCCAGATGATCACGACCATCACTGTAGCAGCGTTGACTATTACATAAATTGTCAGTTTCCCCAGCAGCCATTCTGGTGTTAAATATGTATACTTACATTGGTGCAAGCTGGACCATGCTACTACAGCGATGGTTGTGGTCTTCCAAGTCCTGTGACAAGCAGCTTTGGATGAGGTGGATAGAGATGGTAATGTCAGGATCTCCACCCCAACAAATCATTCATGTATTCATTGAAGTTTTTTATTTTTATTTTTAACACAAAAAGGTCTTGTAAATGGCAGCAGTGCCTATTGTCTGAGTGCAAAGGAGTAGGCCGCTTGACACAAAACCCAATCGCTGTAGTAGCATGGATTACTACAGTGATTGTTAGCTTCCCCTCGGGTACGAAATACGCTCACTTACATAGATCCAAACTGGACCAATGCAAGTATGCAATATAGATCATACCTGGAGTTCAGCTTTAAATGCTTACTTGCAACATTTTTCCTTTCCATAAATGACTTTTTATTTACACCTTTGAACTTGCTAAGGAAATAGACCACTCCAGGAAGAGGCTGTAGTATTCCCCTTTTGGTTGTGCCAGGGAATCGACTCTTCCTGACATGGGCATTTAAAGCTGGACTCCAGGTAATATCTTTATTGCATACTTACATTGGTCCAGTTTGGATATTTCTTACCTGAGGGGCCATCTTGAATATGATGTCAGCAGATGCAGCTGTCACTCAAGTGACACTCTATAGCACGGGGCTCCAAACTTTGTAAAAAAGGGGCCAGTTTACTGTCCTTCAGACTTTATGGGGGCCGGACTTTGGCCAGTGGGAATAGAAAATGCCCCAGTGTCAGTGGAAATAGACAATGTCTTAGAGTTGGTGGTCAGTTGGATTTAAAAAATTGACATTGAGTGCCTGTGCCTAGTAGGTGAAGGAATAGTGCCCCATCATTGGTATTGGTGGAAGGAATAGGGTCCCCATTGTTTGTGTCAATAGAAGGAATAGTGCCCCATCATTGATGTCAGTGGGAGGAATGGTGCCCCACTGTTGGTGTCCCTTTAAGGAGGAGGAATTGTGCCTCATTTCAGTGGGAAGAACAGTGCCCTGAGGGCCAGGTAAAGGCTGTATTTTGCAGATCACTGCTCTATAGTATTCCCTCTTTGGCTGTGTCAAGTAACTTGAGTGACAGCTCTGAATCTGCTGACATCACATTCAAGATGGCAGGGCCCAGCAGTCAGAAGTCTTTTGGATGTCTACAAAAAAAAATTTCAATTAAAATACACATATAAACTTATGAGAAGATTGTTTTGAAATGAATGTTCTGGTGACAGGGTCTCTTTAGTGAAAAGGGTCTTATGAGTATATGTTAATTTTCTATTATACATTTTGTAATGATATCTAGTGATACATTTAACGTTTTTCAGCTGTTGCTTTTTTTTTTTGTCCGTTTGTTTTTAGCAAAACAATACTCCCACAAAAGCTTATGGCTCGAAAACACTGATAAACATAGAATAGCTGTTTCTCAGCGTTTTTACGCTTTTATCAGAGTTATGCCGCGTACACACGAGCGGATTTTCCGTCAGAAAAATCTTGGATGGTTTTTCCAATGGAATTCCGCACTAGCTTGTCTTGCATACACACGGTCACACAAAAGTTTGCTGAACTTTCGACCGTCAAGAACGCGGTGACGTACAACACTACGACGAGCCAAGAAAATTAAGTTCAATGCTTCCGAGCATGCGTCAAATTGTTTCCGAGCATGCGTAGGAATTTTGCACATCGGAATTTGTACAGACGATCGGAAATTTCTGATCGGAACTTTTTCCAACCGAAAAGTTGATAACATGCTCTCAATCTTTTCTTTTGCTGGCTGAAATTCCGCCAGCAAAAGTCTGATGGAGCATACACATGGTCGCATTTTCCGACCAATAGCTCTCATCAGACTTTTCCTGGCAGGAATTTCCGATTGTGTGTATGCGGCATTAGAAAATTTTTACAGCTGAAAAACTACTCTTAAAACCCATTAGTTCGGGGGGGGGGGGGGGGGGGGGAGCGGGGGGGGGGGGGGGGGGGGTTTCAACCAGAAAATGCTCCTGGCAAAAAATGCTGAGAACGCACTGGAAGTCGGAGCGTCCTCCCAGTCACAGAGTGGATTGCTGCTGTAGGTAATACACTCGGGATGGAAAAGATTATTTATCAGCATTGGGGTTGTTTGAGAAAGTTTGAGAAAGTTTGAAAAACTTTGGTTTCCATGGCTGAATGTACCCGGGCTTGCTGGACGGATCTGGTCATGGACAGGCTTCTTGGTATGAATGCCGGATGATGGTTCAAAAAGTAAATCGTTGTTGCAATGGTATTATGGTACTGTAATGTTACTGGTTATGCTGGAACTTCTATATGGGCAAATACCCCTAGTGGTACTTATTCTATGAGTGGAGATGCTCTTCATGCTGAAATGCTTCATACTATGTCTATGCCTGGTTATTTTGTTATGGGTTGTATGTATGCATTTACTTTAATAAAAAGTTTTTCTTTGAATAAAAAAAAAAAAAAGAAGAAAAAAAAAGGAAACCGGCTGGGAACAGCTTATGTGTGCATGGACACATAGGATAACATGCTGGGGAGTTTCCTGGCTGCAGAAAAACCGCCTGAAACCAAAAACAGCAGCTGCAAAAACGTCCAGTGTACATGAGGCCTAATCGCTTTTATTTTCATACACACAAAAGCATTGGAAACACTGTACAGTCTATTCCAAATCAAAACAGGTTTCAAATTCTTTTTTTTCAGAAAGTGAAGAAAAAGGAATAGAAGGCCTCTTGCCCGCTGCAGCTTGAAAAAGCTCAGTACAGCTTATTTTTTTTTACTGAGCTGAAATGCAGCCTATTAATTGTAATGTGCCTGTGCACACAGGCACATAAACAAACTCTGTATATTCTTCAAAAAAAAAATATGTAAAAATCTGCATTTTTGGTCAGTAATTTATGACTCATGCGTGCAATTGTACGCCGGGCGCGTACATGACGATCTGTGGGTGCGCGCCGACATACAATGACGGCAATTCACACAGCCAAGCCAACCTGCTGCAGTATAACTGCGGCGGCTGGTCGGCAAGCGGTTAATTACACAGAATCAGCAGCAGCATGCATGTCATGACTCTTGGGTCTGTTGGTTTTCTATTACTCTACTACACCTACTAGTAAATTATATGCCATGTAGAAATATAATTTATGCCAAAAAGTGATCGATTTGGTTAGTGATGTTGGACTGCTATTATTTTGAACACAACTGTATAATGCAGCAAATGTCACATTCTCCAAACATTCACTGCAGGTGAATCATTCAATTTACTTGCAATGAATTTTTGGTAAATGTCACATCCGTGGCTTTATAAATATATCCCACAGTGTTTTGCTTACCTGTATATTAGCAAAGTCCAAGCTATAGCTACCAACAGAACTATGTATCGTCTTGGTGCCACCACAACACCATGTAAAAAGAATGGTAGGTGTGTGCCAATGATGACTGGAAATCCTTGACTGATGTACCAGTGCCATGGATGAGACCCATAGAATGACCCGATATTTTGTAGAACATTAAATTTCAGAAAATTCCACTGAACAAATGTCCACTAGAAAGAAAAAAAGAAGACAGGTTTAATTAGGGGTCCTGAGAGCATAGTACTAACTCATGTACTATAAATGGAGTTAGTCAAAATGTAAAACTTTGAACCATCAAAATAAAATTTGAATTTCAATATGCATTTTTAAATGTAAATTTAATTTGAACTTTTTGATTCTGTAAATTAAAGCTCAGCTGCGGGAATGTTTTCTTTCCATGGGATTCTAGCCAGTGTTCAAAATAAAAAAAGCAGCGTCGTCTGCAATACTCACCTCCTCTCCAGTGCTGTTCCTCCACATACATTTATTTTTGCCACAAGATGTCTGCAGTCTTCTGGGTAAAAGTGTTTCTGAAGCAAAAGTTTTCATTGCCTTAAATTGGTACTTTAATCAGAAAATTAAGTCCTGCTAGATGACTTTAGGCTGGCCCATTTTCCAGGTATAGCTATGTTAAACATTAAAAATAAGTGTCTATACAGTTTAAAATCCAGTAATACCCTGTCTCACTATGCTCGCACATGCTCAGTTGCTCTCCATTTTTTTTTTAGGCACGGTGCAGAATTTGTAGAGGCCAATCTGCTGACAGCGGAATTAAACCCTTCTATCCTTTACAGCCAAGGAAGCTGCTTCTGTTTGATCTGCAACTGCCATGGTGCTGCATGTAATCAGTTATGACACCAGCCATTTATTGGTTTGACAATTTTTTATCAAATTGTTATGGGTAAAGTTCTGCTTTAATGCATGTCTTGTTTAATGCATGTTTAATGCATGTAAAATAAAACTCCCTACTACTTGCGCCCTTCTCCAATACTCTGTTCGGCAAAAAAAGAAGACAAAAAAAAACATCACACAAACACACATGAGGGGGGCCAGGGGGAGCCCAGAGTTGGGCATTAATGTTTCAAATATGAACTAAATTCTGTACCCACGTCATAAATATTTTATTTTCAATTGTTAGGGAAACCTGTCTGCAAAAATATTAGTCTGTCCATAATGATCATACATATAGATTTCATAGTATCTCACATGCAATACTGATGCTGCATTAGTAATATTTTAGTACAGTATTAGGTTAACAGATGAATGTTAGCCAGTAGCCTATATATTACAGCTTATAGGCATCAGACACAAATAGAAAATCATATAGAAAGTACAGCCCTCAAAAATTACACTTGCATTTTGCGAGTGAATTTTGAGGGCTGGCGAGAAGGGCTGCACCCCCGATCAGAGGGGAAGAGAAGAGAGCCGCCACTGGATGATCACAGCAGGGAACATCACAGCTTTCGTTTCAATAGCTGTGTGTTCGCCCGCAGTGTGCTGTCACATAAGCCCCTCCTCTTTCCGGGAGTTTGATAGACAGATCACCCGTCCAATTCTAGGACGGGTGACATGTATCAAAGTTCCCCAGACAAGGGGAGGGGCTTATGTGACAGCACACGGCGGGGGAACAGACAGCTATTGTAACGAAAGCTGTGATGTTCCCTGCTGTGATCATCCAGTGGCACCTCTCCTCTCTTCCCCTCCACAGGTAGGCTGCACATGGGGGACACAGGCTGTTAATATTTTTATAACTTAATTGCATAAAACATTAAAGTGTCATTTCATGAGATAATTTATGAGGGCGGGTTTAGGGGCGGGGCAACTGGTGGCCTGGCTAGTAGCTCAGGACTTGAAATTTTGAGCCCTGGAAAGAACATTTAAAGTGTACTTATAGTTGATTATTTCCCTTCTCACAGCATGGGCTACATGATACAATTCAGAAACCTCAAAATAAATGAAACAAAAAAAATCAATCAATCAATATGTGGGAGTGTACTGTGAGCAGACAAGCAGTGGTTTCCTGGACTACTTGTTCCAGTAGCCACTGAATTTATCTTGTCTTTAGGGGTGAATGTATATTCTCCGGTCATCAAAACCACCAACAACAGAAAAGCCTATGCAAAGGGTCTCTATACAGGAGATAGAAGTGATGTGGAGGTCAGCAGGAGGAGCCAGGTGATCAACTACTCTGGAAGTGTTGGTTTCCAGCCGATTTTGGGGGACCATTTCTAATGAACATAAAAGTTTTAGGCTCTGCAGATGGTAGGCAATTACAGTTGTGTTTACAGTTTGGCAGAATTTATGATTTTTTGGTAATTCTTCAGAGAATATGAATGATAACACAAAAAACTTTCTTTCACTCATGGTTAGTGTTTGGCTGAAGAAATTTATTATCAATCAACTGTGTGAATGCAGTATGTTATCAAAAAATACTGGAGGAACATTTGCATTCATCAGCCAGGAAGCTGCGCATGGGACGTACTTGGACATTCCAACATGACAATGATTCAAAACACAAGATCAAGTCGACCTGTCATTGGCTATAGCAGAATAAAGTGAAGGTTCTGGAGTGACCATCTCAGTCTCCTGACCTCAATATCATTGAGCCACTCTGGGGAGATCTCAAAACATGCAGGTCATGCAAAACAGCCCAAGAATTTACAGGAACTGGAGGCTTTTTGCCAAGAGGAATGGGCAGCTTTACCATCTGAGAAGATAAAGAGCCTCATCCACAAATACTACAAAAAAGACTTCAAGCTGTCATTGATGTTAAAGGTGGCAATACACGGTATTAAGAACTGGGGTATATAAACTTTTGATCAGGGTCATTTGGGTAGTTTGTTGCCATTAGTATTTAAAAAGAGTAAACACAGTTGATTGATAATAAATGGCTTCAGCCAAACACTAACCATGAGTGAAAGAAAAGTTTGTGTGTTATCATTCAAATTCTCAGAAAAATGGCCAAGAAATCAAATTCTGCCAGGGTATGTAAACTTATGAGCACAACTGCATATACACTGTTTTATGGAGTTAGGAAGCCTGTAGTGTAGCAACAAGGCGCTTTTCAGCTGCGGTTTGGTAACGCGCTTGTTACTTGAGTAAATACTAATGTGCTGCGGTGCAATTTTATTTTGAATGGCACCTTCACACGGGCGGATCGTATGTCCGTATTTCATCCATCCGTTTTCGGATGAAATACGGACATACATGCATCCATATGGGATAGCGGGTGTCAGCGGATGAGCATCCGCTGACACCCGATATCGTCCGTGTCCGCTATGGTCCGATTCTGCAGACGGAGGAAAACCCTATTTTTCTATCCGTCTGCAGAGCGGATCGGATGAACACGGAACACATCCGAACCCCCATAGAGGAGAGCGGAGATCTGACAGGGCGGACAGCGTGCAGGGACCACCCTGTCATCCGCCGGCTCAGCAGGAATCAGCGGAGCAATCCCCACTGAGCAGCGGATGTTCACGGGGGCGGATCATTACGGATCCACCCCGTGTGAAAGAGCCCTAAGGCAAAGCAGCTCTAATGCAAAAATGTTACAGAGCAGCACAATACATGGTAACACACTGCAGTTTGTTGTTGTGCGCTGCCAAAAATGGTTCATGTCCTTGATGCATTGCCAGAATATTCATTGGAATGGGCTGTCTTAATGCAATGCACGTTAACTTGTGAAAAAAACATGCATCAACACACATGGTAATGAAACACACCAGGATCTAAATGGGCCCTAAGGCCCCTTTCACACTGGGGCGGTTCGGGCGTCAGCGGTAAAGCAGTGCTATATTTAGCGCTGCTTTACCGTAGTTTTAGCGGTGGTATTCGGCCGCTAGCGGTGCGGTTTTAACCCATTTCAATGGGTAGGAGAAGTTTAGGATGGGTGTATTATACCGCTCCAAAGATGCTGCTAGCAGGACTTTTTTTACCGTCCTGCTAGCACACCGCTCCAGTGTGAAAGCCCTCATTTTTTCAGGCGCTATACAGGCGCCATTTTTAGCGCTGTAGCGCCTGAAAAACGCCTCAGTGTGAAAGGGGCCTAAGAGAGTTTTTCAAATTCACATGTGTAGAATGTGTGGTTCTAGTCAAGCATTCAGCTGACACCACCCCCTTTATAGCGATTTTTTTATTTCTTTTGGCAGTTGGAAAATCCCGATGATCATGTACCTATAGCAAATGTGCATCGGTTGTGCAATCATTCTGTTTTTTCTATAGAACATTAGATAATATGGTCAAATTATACAAAGGGTTAAGAAACTGAGGTTTTACAACATACCAATGTTTAGTCTCCACTGAAACATACCTTATCAAAAAATACTCTGTCAATTATCAGTGAGGCCCCAAAAGTAAAGAGTCTGCAAAACACACATGTAATTAATATTCTTGAGGTGGTCAGTAAAAAGTTAATACAGTTAGTGAAAGGCACATGCATTTCTTTTTTTTAACCAAAACCTGAGAAGAAACATCAGGATGGACACAATTAAATTACAAAGATCAACAAAAAGAAGGAGGATTCCCACATATAAACATAAAATCAGTACATACAGATTTGGTCACAGGCATCCAAGAGCTCCATCTGCAGCTTGTACAAGGAAAATCAGTATAACATTCTCTATTGCTGGTACCAAACCCCAGACCTGCTCCACTCCATATATCCCTCTGCTGACCGCTGTTGCAAAAAAAGACCTTGGCACATTGTACCACATCTATTGGTCCTGCCCATTAATCGTCCCTTACTGGCAGATGGTTCATTCACTACTCTACTCCTTCTTTGGATCCTGGGTTCATTGCAAAACCAGAACCTGTCTCCTGGGTTTCCCCACCTTATTCCTTTTTTAAACTTTCTTTCCTTGTGCAGGTGATGACTACAGCGTGTTGCTTGGTTTCTATTTAATGGAAGAAACGAGAGGCCACCCCCCCCCCCCCTCTTTGTTTGAACTGCACTCTAGGTTCCAAGATGTGAAGCGGATGGAATACCTGACTGCCTCCTTAACTGACACACTGGATGCTCATAACTGGGTTTGGGAATTGTTGGACCTCTTAGAAGCTCTCCAGTCTGACATATCCATGGCCGGTTCACGGCGTGCATGGATGGCAGCTTCCGAATTGGGTAGGGCTCCGATAAAGGGTGGATACTCTACACTAATCTCCCCTTTTTTTCCCCCTTTCTTCTTCTTGCTCTCTTGTATTTTTCTACCTTTTTTTAGTGTCTAGTACAGTGGCTTTTGACATCTGGTTGCACACCTTAGCACAGATAGGACCTAGTTGAGCTAAAGTAATCTTTTTTTTCTTCTTCTACTGGAAGAGTTTGTTGATCTTATTATGCCACCACTATGTTAGGTGATAATAGGTTTTTTCCTGCCTTGCTTCTTTATATTATAATCTCCAAGCTGGTACTTTTTGCGTTTTGCCAATCTGAATGTCTTGTACCTTCTTTGTTTTAGGTTGAAAAACTAATAACAATAAAAACAAAATGGTCAGTTCTTTATATATAATTAAACTAAAACAACAACTTTAGAAGCTCTCACCTGCAAGGCAAACTATACCAGCTGTTCGATAAGGTAATGGTGCAAATTAAGTAGATGCAGCAGGTATTATAGTGTATACGTGAAGTAGACACTTGTATACCCACAGAGTCATCATCAATGCATGTAGAGGAATGTTCTAGCCACCTGTCCCAAATCTTATGATATTTAGCGAGGCACCCTCTATGGATATAAATATCTTTCTTGTATGGCAGCATAAGGTTAATAGCAGCCACCCAGTTCTGGACTGTCAGGGGTGAAGTCCTGATCCATACCCTAGCAATCAACATTCTAGCCATAAAAAGCATTTCTTGTAAGAAAATACGTCAATATTTATCACTTTCCAGATTAGGGAAGATCCAAAGAGGCACTGCTTGAGACAAAGGGTTAATGGAGAGCCCATTCAATCATTTAGGAACCAAACCACCTGTGACCAATAGCCTTGAATAGCAGGGCATGACCATACCAAATGGTAAAAAGTGCCGCTGGTCTCACCACATCTGGGGCACAAAGGACTATAGTGTGGCCGATACCTAGAGAGTCGAATGGGAGTTAGGTAGGTTCTATGCAGTATAAACAAGTGAGGGGGTCAGGGAGGTTTGGGGAGACTAGCTTACACAATTCAAGCACATCGTCCCATTCTTCATCCTATAGCTTCCTAACGTCTGCCACCCATCAGGTTTTTAATTTCTAAGCTAGGTTAGTAGCCACCGGACAAAGGAACCAATGGTAGAAAGTAGAACGTTTGATGTTTTTACAAGTTTCAGACTCAAAAAAGCTAACAGGTACAGTGACTGTAAAATCTGGGGTGGACTCCCCAAATTGGCTGCATAACACGTGGCAGAAGTAGAAAAAAAAACCCAGAAAAACAGAGATGGGTAGGTCAAACTCAGCCTTGAGGTCTTTAAATTAGGGTTGCACCGATACCACTTTAAGACCGAGTACAAGTACCGATACTTGTTTTCCAAGTATTCGCCGATACGGATTACCAATACTTTTTTTTTTTTTATGTCATGTGACAGTGACATTAACCACTTTCCGACCGGCGCTACGTCCCTTTTTTGAAGAGGGATATCTCGGTAACGGCAGCAGCTGCTGCCACAACCGAGATATCCATCTCTTCAGGCGCCGGTCGGCATTCCGATAATGGTGGTCATCGCGGCGTATTCGCTGCGAGATCACCGTTATCGGCGGCGGGAGGTGGAGAGGTGCTCTCCCGCGCCTTCCGCCGCTTACCGGAACCGTCGGCAGCGGCGGAGGCGATCGGGTCCTTTCCCCTCCTGTGCATAGAGATGAGTGACGCTAAGATGGCCGCCACTCATCTCTATACCATAGGAGGGCGGAAGCGACGTCAAAAATGTCACTTCCGCCCATACCTCTTAAAGAGGAATTTTCAAACGTCATTTTTTTTTTTTTTCATTGAAGTCCAAATATGAGATCTGAGGACTTTTTGACCCCAGATCTCATATTTAAGAGGACCTGTCATGCTTTTTTCTATTACAAGGAATGTTTACATTCCTTGTAATAGGAATAAAAGTGAGCCAATAAAATTTTTTTTTAAAAACAGTGTAAAAATAAATAAAATCAAGAAAAATAAAAAAAAATTTTTTTAAAGCGCCCCGTCCCGACGAGCTCGTGCGCAGAAGCGAACGCATACGTGAGTAGCGCCCGCATATGAAAACGGTGGTCAAACCACACATGTGAGGTATCGCCGCGATCGGTAGAGCGAGAGCAATAATTATAGCCTCTGTAACGCAAAATATGCAACCTGTAGAATTTTTTAAACGTCGCCTATGGAGATTTTTGAGGGTAAAAGTTTGATGCCATTCCACGAGCGGGCGCAATTTTGAAGAGTGACGTGTTAGGTATCAATTTACTCCGCGTAACATTATCTTTCACAATATATAAAAAAATTGGACTAACTTTACTGTTGTCTTATTTTTTTATTCAAAAAAGTGAATTTTTTTCCAAAAAAAAGTGCACTTGCAAAGACAAGTACGCGCAAATACGGTGTGAAAAAAAGTATTGCAACGACCGCCATTTTATTCTCTAGGGTGTTAGAAAAAAAACAATATATAATGTTTGGGGGTTCTAAGTTTTTTTCTAGCAAAAAAAACTGTTTTTAAACATGTAAACACCTAAAATCCAAAACGAGGCTGGTCTTAAAGTGGTTAATATGCAACACTGGCTTGGACTGTCAGTTTTTTATTTTTACAATTTTTTTTATTTTTATTATATTTTACAATTCATATATATATTATTTTGCTTTCTTTTTTGGAAGGGGGAGGGGACTTTTTTTAATTTTATGTTTTCATTTTTTTTTTTTACAATTTAACTTTTAAATATTTATTACAATTCTTTAAATTCTTTATTTAAATTTTTTTTTATATTATTTCTTCTTTTTTTATTTTTTTATCAGCCCTGCTGGGGGGGGGGGGGGGGGTTGGTGAGCTATCAGGGGTCTAAACAGCCCCCCGACATCTCCCCTTAGAGACAGGGAAAGGGACTGAGGACACAGATTCCCCAGTCCTTTTCTCTGCAGCCTCAGCCGCACTGAAGATGAATCGACAGGAGACAGAGGCTCCTCTCCATCCATAAACTCAAGCATCGTAAACACAGTTTACCATCTACCAGCACCATCAGGCGTTCTGGAGCACCCAGGACAATTCTGACATTTCTCTCCTACATGTACAAATCATCATTTATTCGCTAGAAAATTACATAGAACCCCAAAACATTATATATGTTTTTTTAGCAAAGACCCTAGAGAATACAATGGCGGTCGTTGCAACTTTTTATCTAGCACTGTACTTGCGCAGCAATTTTTCGAACGCGTTTTTTTTGGGAAAAAAAAGTTTTGTGCTTTACAAAAAACAAAATTGTAAATTTAGCCCAATGTTTTTGCATAATGTGAAAGATGAAGTTACGCCGAGTAAATAGATACCTAGCATGTCACCCTTCAAAATTGCAGACGCTCATGGAATGGCGCCAAGCGTCGCTACTTAAAAATCCCCATAGGCGGCGCTTTAAAATTTTTTACTGGTTACATGTTTTGAGTTACAGAGGAGGTCTAGGGCCAAAATTATTGTTCTCGCTCCAACGTTCGCAGCGATACCTCACATGTGTGGTTTGAACACCGTTTTCATATGTGGGCGGGACTTACGTATGCGTTCGCTTCTGCATGCAAGCACACGGGGACAGGGGCGCTTTAAATTTTTTATTGTTCATTTTACTTTATTTATTTTAGTTTGACACTTTTTTTCCCCAAAAATTTTTTCTTGATCACTTTTATTCCCATTACAAGGAATGTAAACATCCCTTGTAATAGGAATATGGCATTACAGGTCCTCTTTACAGTGAGATATGGGGTCAATAAGACCCCACATCTCACCTCTAGGCTGGAAAGCCTGAAATAAAATAAAAAAACGATCCTGGCTTCGATCGTAGCGAGCATTACATGGTATGGCAGGGTATGGCAGGGTATGGCAGAATATCGCAGGGTATGGCAGAGTATCGCAGGGTATGGCAGAGTATCGCAGGGTATGGCAGAGTATCGCAGGGTATGGCAGAGTATCGCAGGGTATGGCAGAGTATCGCAGGGTATGGCAGAGTATCGCTGGGTATGGCAGAGTATCGCTGGGTATGGCAGAGTATCGCTGGGTATGGCAGAGTATCGCTGGGTATGGCAGAGTATCGCAGGGTATGGCAGAGTATGGCAGGGTATCGCAAGGTATGGCAGGGTATCGCAGGGTATGGCAGAGTATTGCTGGGTATCGCAGGGTATGGCAGAGTATTGCTGGGTATCGCAGGGTATGGCAGAGTATCGCAGGGTATGGCAGAGTATCGCAAAGTATGGCAGGGTATCGCAGAGTATGGCAGAGTATCGCTGGGTATCGCAGGGTATGGCAGAGTATCGCAGGGTATGGCAGAGTATCGCAGGGTATGGCAGAGTATCGCAGGGTATGGCAGAGTATCGCAGGGTATGGCAGAGTATCGCAGGGTATGGCAGAGTATCGCAGGGTATGGCAGAGTATCGCAGGGTATGGCAGAGTATCGCAGAGTATGGCAGGGTATCTCAGAGTATGGCAGAGTATTGCTGGGTATCGCAGGGTATGGCAGGGTATCGCAGGGTATGGCAGGGTATGGCAGGGTATGGCAGGGTATCGCAGGGTATCGCAGGGTATGGCAGGGTATGGCAGAGTATCCATCCATCCATGCTCAGCCATCCCTCCATACCCTGCAATACACTGCAGGCTATTGCTGTGTATTGCAGGGTATGGAGGGATGGCTGAGCATGGATGGATGGATGGATGGATCGGTGGTGACTGCAGGGCAGGCTGTGGGCACTACAGATCCCGCCCACAGCACTGCTGCCACCGATCCCTCCCCCTCTCCTCTCACACTGTACCGAGAGAAGGGTTTGCTTACATGTGATCGCTCCGTCATTTGACGGAGCGATCATGTGGTAAATGGCTGCGATGAGCGGGCGTTTACCGTGATCCGCCGGGTCCTCTGGACCCGGCGATCACGGATGTTCTCGAGGGCGCGCAAGAGAGGAATTCTGTGAGGACGTCATATGACGCCCTCCCAGAGTTAAGCAACCGGCCTGTAGCCGTCTTTCGGCTATGGGCCGGTTGTGAAGTGGTTAAGCATTGGAGCATTTGAACAAGTACAAGTCAAGTACTCGTCCAAATGCTCGGTATCGGTACAAGCCTACTTTCAAATTATTACCACTACTTGATAAAACCGGAGAAAGATATATATGACCCCTCCCTCTAGAAACCCAGAAACAGGCACCGTAAGCAGTTCCGGAAGGCAAGGATTACCCCAAAGGAGAAGCAAATGCATTTCTACCATATTTTAGAACGTTCTTGCAAAACAATTTGACACAATTTTTGTTTATGGGCCTGCCTTTCCCACTCCCTTGCTTTAGAGATAAAACACAACTGGTTCTCTCCATTTTGATAATGGCTAATATGGATGTCTCCTTCAACCCATGGCTACTACCTACATCGATTTTAGGGAAATGAGATTCAACATTTAGTACTCCAACAAACCCAGTCTTTGGAATGGCAAAAATCTGTACTGTAAGCACACTACAAAAATAGTGTTCTCTATGCTTAACCAGTTCCCGACCAGCTCACGTCTATTTACGGTGGCAGAATGGCTCCCCTGCGTGAAACCTCGTACTAGTACGGGGTTTCCTTTAAGAGCCGCCAGAGGGCGCGCACCGCCGCACGGCAGAGGACCCAATGCGCGTGGCCAGCGATCACCGCCGGCCACACACGAGAGCCAGCACAGGGATTTGTGTGTGTAAACATGTTGTTTGTTCCTAGTAAGTAGGAATAGCGATATGTCTCCTCTACTACTCAGTCCTATCCCCATACAGTTAGAACACACTGAGGGAATCACACATTTAACCCCTTGATCGCCCCCTTGTGTTAACTCCTTCCCTACCAGTGACATTTACACAGTAATCAGTGCATTTTTATAGAACTGATCGCTGTATTAATGTCAATGGTCCCAATAATGTGTCAAAAGTGTCCGATGTCACAATACCGCTAAAAATCGCAGATCACCACCATTACTAGTAAAAAAAAAAATAATAAAAATAAAATAAAAATGCCATAAATCTTTCCCATAGTTTATAGACACTATAACTTTTGCGCAAACCAATCAATATATGCTTATTGGGATTTTTTTTTACCAAAAATATGTAGAATATATATTGGCCTAAGCTGATGAAGAAATTCATTTTTTAAAAACATTTTTGGGGAAATGATAGCACAAAGTAAACAATATATTTTTTTTTCAAAATTGTCACTCTTTTTTTTTTGTTTATAACGCAAAGAAATAAAAACCACAGAGGTGATCAAATAGCACCAAAAGAAAGCTCTATTTGTGGGGAAAAAAGGACGCAAATTTTGTTTAGGTATAGCATTGCATGACCGTGCAATTACCAGTTAAAGCGACACAGTGACAAATTGTAAAGTGCTCTGGTCAGGAAGGGGGTAAAACCTTCCGGGGCTGAAGTGGTTAAAGGGTAAGTTCACCTTTGTACACTTTTTTTTTCTAAAATTCCAGCTCCCTTATGCACTATAGCATTCATGTACTTTTTTTGCAAAAATATCAAAGCTTTCCATTAAATTAGGGATGCACCGAAATTTCGGCCGCCGAAACATATCGACCGAAAATGCCCGTCAGCAATTTGCGAAAGAGAATTCACGCCGATAATTTTGCGCCGAAACCCCGCCCCTGATGCCGCCCATCACTGGGGTGTTTTTTTGGACCGCCCATCCTTACTCTCTCCTCCTCCCCTCCCTCCTCGCCCATGCTGCAGGCAGCCCGTGGGGTCTCCGTTTAATGTCCCCCTCTCCCCGAGCAGTGGCTGCATATGGATCCTCAGCCGATATGTAAATCGGCTGTGCAGGAGCTCGGTCACGCTGTTTACTCTGAAAGTGAAAGCAAAGGAGAGATGTCTGTGCTCTCTGCCTCCCCCTACAGTGCAGTACCCGGCATGGAGATTGAAGATACAGAGCTGCAGCTGGCAATTTTGAAAAAGGCAATCTATATACCGTAAGTATATATGTTTGTGTGTGTGTTTTATATGTGTATGTTTATATGCACTGGTGAGGCACAGGCAGGCTGCATGAGGGGCACTGGTAGGCTGCTGGGCACAGTGAGGCTGCATATGATGGGCACTGGTGAGGCTGCATTGAGCCTGTACTATGTCCGCAGTCTCTGACCATCTCCTGTACCATGTCCGCAGTCTCTGATCATCTCCTGTACCATGTCCGCAGTCTCTGACCATCTCCTGTACCATGTCCGCAGTCTCTGACCATCTCCTGTACCATGTCCGCAGTCTCTGACCATCTCCTGTACCATGTCCGCAGTCTCTGACCATCTCCTGTACCATGTCCGCAGTCTCTGACCATCTCCTGTACCATGTCTGCAGTCTCTGACCATCTCCTGTACCATGTCCGCAGTCTCTGACCATCGCCTGTACCATGTCCCCAGTCTCTGACCATCTCCTGTACCATGTCCCCAGTCTCTGACCATCTCCTGTACCATGTCTCCAGTCTCTGACCATCTCCTGTAATATGTCTGCAGTCTCTGACCATCTCCTCTATAAAAATATTTTTTAAAAACAGTCACTTTCGGTATCGGTGCTGTTTCGGTATCGGTTTTCGGCCTAGTGTATTTTTCATTTTTTGGTATCGGCACCAAAAAACCCATTTGGTGCATCCCTACATTAAGTCTACAATCACTTACTTTTCTTGTCCTAATCCACGTTTCCAAAAGTTTCCATTAGTAATGTCTTTCTTCCTGATCAGACTTTAAGTCATGACACAGGAAGGAGTTGACCAGCTGACCTCATTAGCACACCCCCTGCATCATCCACCCACCCATTCCCAGGTGCATGTTTTTTTAAAATGAAATGCTATCAATCAGTGATCACCCTTCTCACTAAATACACAATCAGATTGCATAGTGTATAGCCATCTTCACTCATCACATATAGGGCAGCCCATCCACCTGAATTGGCTCCCCTACACACAGCAATCACCCCAAATAGTCTTCAGAACTTTTTTTGGTGCATTTTTTACTGCAATTTTTGGTGCAGCGCATTTCTGAAATGCAAGAAAATGCACAGATGTGAATTTAGCCTCATTGTTCTCGTGCTAACGCACCACTTTCACTTTCGGGCCCCATTCACATCTAGTATAGTGGGAGCGCACATTTTGTGCCCCTTTTTTTCTGCTATGCACATAGGGCAGCCTGTTAATTTCAATTGGCTGATCTACATGTGGTTAATGGGGCATTTTGGCGTTTTGTGGGTTGTGTTTTTTTTACTTTGCGTTTTTCAGCATTTGCCCCTCGTTTTTTCACATGGCAAAATGTGTGTTTGCTTCGGTGTGTGGTGTGCCTTTAACAAATGGCACTGAAAGCACAACTAGTAATTTTAGGTGTATAAACATGGCCATACACTATGCAATCTGATTGTATATTTAGTGAAAACTGTGATCACTGATGGCTTGCATTTCATTTAAAAAACGTGCACCTGGGAATGGATGGGTGGATGATGCAGGGGGTGTGCCAATGAGGTCAGCTGGTCAACTCCTTTCTGTGTCATGACCTAAAGTCTGATCAGGAAAAAAGACATTACAAATGGAAACGTCTGGAAACATTGATCAGGACAAGAAAAGTAAGTGACTGTAAATTTAATAGAAAGCATCTGAATGGATACACGGAGCTCTGACTCGCCTTGGGTTCCCCCTGTAGCAAGCTGCTGGCTGAGGGGCATTTAAAGGAGGGAGGGGCTAAGAGCAGCAAAGAGGGACCCGAGAAGAGGAGGATCCAGGATGCTCTGTACAAAACCAACTGCATAGAGGAGGCAAGTATAACATGTTTATTTTTTTTTTGAAAAGAGCATTTACAAATCACTTTAAGGGGTATATATATATATATATATATATATATATATATATATATATATATATATATATATATATATATAAAAAAAAATGCATAGCTGTATGCCCATCGAGGCCACATGAACATTTGTTCTGTGCAAATGGGGCAAAATCAAAAATGTTCTCGGCTACATTTCCTACAATTTGAATATGTGAATGCAAAAAATGCAGCATTATGGCCACTGGAGGGCAATGAGGAGCATACCTACTTGCTATGGTAGTCAGTGCCATCTAGTAGCTATACCACATTAGAGGAGAAACAATAGGCTTAGGTCCCTTTCACGAGGCTGGTTAGCTGCTGAATTTCTCGGACATCTGTCCCTAACTGCAGCTAACTGCTCTGTGTGTGGCTACATGCAAACAGCAGTGACCACTGACAGCCCGCCCCTAGTTTAAATGGGCTGAGAGGCTGTTACTGATTGCATAACCCGGCCATTCCAGTAGCAAGAATCTGCCAATTCATACTGCAAGAATCCGGCAGCCACAGCTACCAGGCCGTGTGAAAGGGGCCTTACGTGTAATGTGAGCCAGCCTGGAGTGTAATCACATTGATTTTCAAATACTGAACCCTTCAAACATCTAAAAATTAGAGGATGGATCAAAGTGCTAATTAAGCCACCTCCTCCCAGCTAAATTTCAATCCATGTATGGGCTAGCTGGTTAGATTGACTTGTGCACAACCAGTCTGTCAGGTTTTTCCTGAATAAATAGCGATGCTGGTTATAGCCGGTAACACTGATGATTGTATTCTGCCTGCAGAGAGGGCTCCCCGCTGACAGAATACAATGGCACTGTGGGAGCAATTCCCCCATCCACCTCGAATGTATGGCTGGGGGAAACTGATTACTTTATTTATTTTCTTCCTTCAACCTTCTAGCTGAATGAAGCATTACCTTCCTGAGGCATTCAAGGAAGCAGATAAACCAGTACTCGTACAGTATTTAATAAAAAAAAAAAAAAAGTATTTAGTCAGCCACCAATTCTGCAAGTTCTCCCACTTAAAAAGATGAGAGGCCTGTAATTGTCATCATAGGTATACCTCAACTATGAGAGGCAAAATGTGGAAACAAATCCAGACAATCACATTGTCTGATTTTTGAAAGAATTTATTTTCAAATTATGGTGGAAAATAAGTATTTGGTCACCTACAAACAAGCAAGATTTCTGGCTCTCATAGACCTGTATCTTCTTCTTAAGGTCCCTTTCACACTTGTGCGACTTCAAAAATCGCACGATTTTACCGCTATTCGCGACCGCGATTTTGCCGCGATTTTAAGGAATGCCTGTGTAAGTGGCATCAAAATCGGACCAAAGTAGTGCAGGGACTACTTTGAAGTCGGAACAACTTGAAGTCGTACTAATATGAATGCTGTCATTGGAAATCATGGGGAACTACTTGTCCTGCTACTTTGCAGTCCCAAATCGTGGGACAAGCCGTATAATTTTGAAAGGGGCCTTAAGAGGCTCCTCTGTCCTCCACTCATTACCTGTATTAATGGTACCTATTTGAACTTGTTATCAGTATAAAAGATACCTGTCCACAACCTCAAACAGTTACACTCCAAACTCCACTATGGTGAAGACCAAAGAGCTGTCGAAGGACACCAGAAACAAAATTGTAGACCTGCACCAGGCTGGGAACACTGAATCTGCAATAGGTAAGCAGCTCGGTGTGAAGAAATCAACTGTGGGAGCAATGATTAGAAAATGGAAGACATACAAGTCCACTGATAATCTCCCTCAATCTGGGGCTCCACGCAAGATCTCACACCGTGGGGTCAAAATGAGCGGTGTGCAAAAATCCCAGAACCACACAGGGGGACCTAGTGAATGACCTGCAGAGAGCTGGGAACAACGTAACAAAAGCTACCATCACTAACGCACAAGGCCACCAGGGACTCAGATCTTGCAGTGCCAGACATGTCCCCCCGCTTAAGCCAGTACATGTCCGGGCACATCTGAGGTTTGCTAGAGAGCATTTGGATGATCCAGAAGAGGATTGGGAGAATGTCGTATGGTCAGATGAAACCAAAGTAGAACTGTTTGGTAGAAACACAACTCATCATGTTTGGAGGAGAGAGAATGCGGAGTTGCAACCAAAGAACACCATACCTACTGTGAAGCATGAGGGTGGCAACATCATGCTTTGGGGCTGTTTCTCTGCAAAGGGAACAGGATGACTGATCCGTGTACATGAAAGAATGAATGGGGGCCATGTATCGTGAGATTTTGAGTGCAAACCTCCTCCAATCAGCAAGGGCATTGAAGATGAAACATGGCTGGGTCTTTCAGCATGACAATGATCCCAAACACACTGCCCGGGCAATGAAGGAGTGGCTTTGTAAGAAGCATTTCAAGGTCCTGGAGTGCCCTAGCCAGTCTCCAGATCTCAACCCCATAGAAAACCTTTGGAGAGAGTTGAAAGTCTGTGTTACCCAGCGACAGCCCCAAAACATCACTGTTCTAGAGGAGATCTGCATGGAGGAATGGGCCAACATACCAGCAACAGTGTGTGACAACCTTGTGAAGACTTACAGAAAACGTTTGACTTCTGTCATTGCCGACAAAGGATATATAACAAAGTATTGAGATGAACTTTTGATATTGACAAAATACTTAATTTCCACCATAATTTGCAAATAAATTCTTTAAAAAAATAAATAAAAATCAGATGTGATTGTCTGGATTTGTTTCCACATTTTGTCTCTCATAGTTGAGGTATACCTATGATGACAATTACAGGCCTCTCATCTTTTTAAGTGGGAGAACTTGTACAATTGGTGGCTGACTAAATACTTTTTTGACCCACTGTAAATATCTTTTAGGAGTAGGGCTAAAGCCTATAAAAACGTTGTGTTCACTTTAGGTGTGTACTGATATATTGGTGTACCTAAATCACACAGCTTGTAAAAGAATGTACAGTATGTTATTCAATGTAAAGACTTACCCAACAGGTAGACATTGTTGTAGCACCAAATCTATTTTTTTCGGCTCTTTAAAGAAGTGATAGATGAGCAATGGAATCCAAAGAATGATGGCAGTTGGTCGGATAAGAAAAGCCAAAGCCACAAATAGCAAGTATTTAGTACTAGAAAACAAGAAGACAGATTTAGAATGACAATCCACAGCACAGTCAGATATGGAAGAAGTTGTTTGTCTAGTTTTTCTTTCACCTGCTCTTTGTAGGTGAACCTTCCAGTGGGAACGAATACAGAGCCAATGTGCCGAGTACAGTTTCCATGGCGTTTGTGAGAGTTCTTGTGCAACAAAACCAGGTGAACCAGGAACACAGCTGACAAAAGTACTGAATAAAAATAAAATAAATAAAAGTGGTTAGACGGTTAGAAAACCCCACAAAAAAACAAAAAAACAAACACACACACACACACACACACACACGTCAAAGTGGACTTGAAATAAAAGTATTCCTCCGTTGCCTATAGCCAACAATTAGTCTTTACCTTTGTATTTGCCATTAAGCAAATTATAGCTGGAATTACATTGGATGATATGGGCAGTCAACTTTTTTTTCTGCTCTTATGCAAGTGTTTTGAAGAGCATTTAAGCATTTTTTTTTTTTTTTTGCTGGACCTGTACTTTTTTTCCCTCCCAGCAGTGCACCACAATGAACAGTATTGCAAGTGGTGGTGTGCTGTAGTGTGGTTCCACCAACACCTATTGTACTGTGCTGGTTGTGGTGCCACTGCAATACACGGAATATAGTGCTATGTGTTATGGTAATGCATGGTAAACTTTGTGAGTTACTACAATGCACAGGTGTGAAGCCAGCCTAAAGCAGCCAATACACAGAGCAAGTTTCTTCCCTGCAACTGTGGGTGTGTGGTTGCAGGAACACAGTGTTAATTTGGGAATCCCTTCCTGATGAGCCATTGTATTCTCCAGGCAGGGGAAGCTGTCTAATGCAGAACTTCACACAACGCATTGTGTTTTCTGTAGGGTTAGAGTGAACTTCTATAAGCTGTTGACAGGGAAATGTTGAGCAATGGCTGTGTTAGGCCAGCCATAGAAGGTTTGAATCTAGGCCGGTTCAGCAGGAAGTGACCGAGATTCGAACAATGTGTGGGCAGGCTAAATGTACCCAAGTTGATCGATCAATTTGGGTACAATCGGCCTGATGAATTTTACATATAGTTATTTCTAGTGGCTGGTATAGCCGCTAGCAATAATCACTGTCTTCTTTCACTAAGGACAGCTTCCCCTGCCTGGAGAATACAATGGCTCAGCAGGAAGGGATTCCCAAATTAACACTGTGCTCCTGCAACCACACACCTGCAGTTGCAGGAAAGAAACTCGCTCCGTGTATGGCCTGCCTTAGGGATGGAATAAGAGGAGCTGCAAGTACTTGGCAGAGGATCAACTCGTGCCACATTCTATGCATCATGTGAAATATTGTTTTGGGTGGAGTTTTACTTTGGTAGAGAGTTTGGTTTATAACAGTAAGGCCGGCCATACACGGTCTGAATCTCGGCTGGTTCAGCAGGAACCAGCCGAGATTCGTATTATTAATGGGCAGGTTGAATGTATCAAGTTGATCGATCAATCAACTTGGGTACAACCAGCCTGCCGTATTAACTTCCGATTATCACAAGCGGCTACTATAACTGCTAGCGATAATCACGGTCTTCTCCCGGCACCCCCGTCGGGAGCAGACAATGGCCCGGCAAGAGGGATTCCCCTGTCTGCACTGTCTGTGTTGATGGGGGAATCGTGCAAATTTCTTTCCTGCAACCCATTACTGCAGGAAAAAAATTTGCACTGTCTGTGGACCTGCCTTAGTTACAGACGTCTCAAATGTTTTCCAGCATCTAGTTGTGTGCCATTAATGTGTATCTAAAGACAAAACTATTTCTGTACATTTGGATAGAGAAGGGAAAGGTTAGAACCCCTGTCATGTTTTTAATGCTGTGCCCCCACTGGGGAGATACTCTTTTCTGCAGACAGGAGTTTCAAACATTCACTACTCAATCCAAAATAAAATTAATAAAAAAAGAGACACATTATATAATTTTTTTTCCCCCCAAGGAAGAGCATGACAATTCAAGATACAACATACATATTACAACTTAGGATACAATAGGAGAGACACTATGTGGCACATCCTATGCACATAAGTATGTCAAGGGTGCAAACACAAGTACTTATTTGAGGGGGGGGGATACTGAACCCAAATCAAAAGGAATAAGTAGGGGAAAGAAAGGGGGGAGAAAGGGGGAGGGATAAAAAGGGAAAGGAAGGGGAAGGTCCATATTCCCCGACCATGGTGTTTGCCAGGACCAGGACCCACCTATTGCTCTTGAGAACATATACTATACTTGCAACTCCTGCTGTGCTTGCGATTTATTGTCCTAAAAGACATCGAATGATCAGTTTTTACATACCACCCATTTTGCCACATTTGCATTTTCCAGGCGCCTCATTAGACCGTACAGTCTTACATCTGCAAGGCCAGAAAATACAGCCTGTATCAATCTTGGAATCCAGACCTATAAAAAGATTATTACATTTCAAGTTGAACATATAATGAAAGTTTACAATGGTTAAATGGGTTTTGTATGAATATTCAGCACAGGAAGTCCAGCAAACAGAGAAGTCCTCCCTCCCATTAGAGTACTGCACAACTAGAATAAGGTATCTACTCTTAATATGTGACCAGCACTCTAAAAAAATGTGCCTGTGCTTGGATGTTAACTTTACTGTATTCAGTGCGAGCTGTTTAATTGCTTTTAGCGCTGCTCAAAGTAAAGGTGAAAGCATATCCCCGTGTCCCAATACCAATCTAGGGGGTTAGTAAATGTAAGGAGGAAAGGATCGCCACTATTTCCGACCAGCCCAGGTGAATAAACAATAAAGAGAGGCCTCAGTCTACGGGTCCCCACCAAACCACACACCCTTATGCATGTCGCCCCGCCCACCGGGGCTTAATCATAGGGTCATAGGCCTGTAGACTGAGGCCACCCTCTATCGTTTATTCATCTGGGCTGGTAGGAAATAGCGGATCCTTTCCTCTTTACATAACTGGATCCAGGTTATTAACAATTACAATAGACATCCATAGGACACCAGGGTGAGATCAAATGTTCACTCGCCAGACTGAAATTATTCTGCCAATTCCCTATTGTGATTCCCTATACTACAAACCATTTCATTTATCAAAGATATTCAGATACTTATCAGTCTTAAATGTAAGACCGCTAAATATACATACCAAGAAGAAGACTTCATCCTTGCCAATCCAATCCAAAACTTTATACACAGAGGCAAAGAGCAGTGGGTAAGTGAAGCCCCTCAGTCCTTCATTCCATTCCCATGTTAAATAGCCATAATTACTATTGTTAAAGTGAAATAATATTCATTGTGATAAGATTATTTGATATTTAAAGAAAAATACAAAACGCTGTATATTTACTACAGGTATTTATAAAGTGCTAACAATTTACCAAAATCTACAATTCTTAGGGGAAAAAAAAATAGGGTAACATTTTGAAACTAATGGCAACAACACTTCCCAAAAACAGACAGGGCAACAAAAAGCTGGCAAAGTAAGTGGTAGTAACAAGGAAAAGCTGGAAGAATATTTTGCAACTAATTCGAATACTTGGCAACAGATCAGTAACATGATTGGGTATAAAAAAAGCCTCTTAGAGAGTCAATGTCTCTCTGTAAAGATGGGCAGAGGTTCACCAATCTGGGGTTGGTTTACAAAAAAGGGTGCACACAGAATCTGGAGAAGCTGTGCATAATAACCAATCAGCTTCCAGGTTTTATTGCCAAAACTTAATTGAACAAGCTGAAGTTAGAAGCCAATTGGTTACTATGCACAGTTGCACCAGGTTTTAAAAAAAATCTCCCCCATTGAGTCTAAAAACTGTTGAGCAATTTCAGAATAATGTTCCACAATGTAAAAAAGGAGAGGGAACTTCCAACTTGTTATCAGCACTCGCTTGAAAAGCCTCCATCTCTGATAGCAGGGTGGATATAAAATTAACAATTATTTTTTTTTTTTTTTTTATCAGATTTTTATCAAATTTATTTTAATAAAATGCTTTTGGAGTAAAAATCTATCTAAAGATAGTTTTCTATTTAGGATACATTAATAACTGAGTTTATTCAGCATGAAATGGAGCTTAGCTATGTAGCAGGAGGCTGTATATTCTGCAATATTTACATTTTTGGTGAACTCAATCAATGAATCCAAGCTCTGCACATGCACTGCATTGATGCATTCACACAATTTTACAGTAACCATGAGATAAAAACAAAATTCAGGAATATTCCTTTATCCCATTGTTTTGCAAATCTATGTACACTACAAACTGTATGATTGAATTGGTTCTGATATCACTGTTTTACTAACCTGACAGCTTATTATTCTAAATAGGAAACCTTCATTTTGTTTGCAAATATTAAAGCGGAAGTAAACCCATCGATTTAACAGTCTAAAAAAAAAAAAGGCATGCCGTGAATGCTAACTGCACATTGGCTGTGCTCTCAACCAAACAGTCAAACCATCCAATGGCTGGTGTCATAACGGATCACATGTGCAGCACTGTGGCAGTTGAAGATTAAACAGAGGCAAAGATGGCAGCCTCCTTGGCTGAAAACGATAGGGGGGTTTACTTCCACTTTAATGATTCTAACTACCAGCAAGAATAAGTCCTTACATTTTAAGAGCACCTGTCATTTCAGATCCATCATGTCAGCGCCTGTTAGTGGGAATCCACTCACCTGCTGCTGCCACGTCCCTCACCTTGTTGTGTCACTGCCACATCACCAGCCGTCCCATTAAAGTGAATAGGACTGTCGGTGAGTCAACAGCGGGTAAGTAAAATTAATATTTCCAAACCGTGCACCATTTAGGAGAGATTCACCCTGGATGCAGCCAGTGATGTGGGTCCGGTATATCTTGCCCGAACCTTCGGACCCTGGTGCCGGAAACGAAGGCTTCACGCGCGCAAAAGACGCCACGTCGCAGCTTTGGCCAATCACACAGCCAAAGTGCATGAACCCGAAAGAAAGACCCAGGGAAGTAGTGTCAGCCCTCTCAGCTGTTACAGTGCGCCGCTGGAAAGCTTTGTTTCATAAGATAGATAGATTTATCAATTTTTTTTATTTTTCTCAGCCTGGGTTAGTGGACCATAGCATGCTCCTTCCCAATCATGTAATATTTATAGCAGCCCACATACATGATGGGATTCTATCCAGTGTCCGCAGCTAGGATGCGTTCTGACACACACATGAGAATCCATGTAGATAGGGTAACAGTCTGATGATCTTACACAACACTCTATGTTATGCTCCTTGGCGGGGCGGGGCTATGCACGTCCTTGACACCTCATCGCGCAAGTCACGTGATGGGATATCCTGTATCAGGCAAGAATGGGACAACGTTCCTCTACCAAGACTCCAGCAACTGGTTCTCTCATTTCCCAGACATTTACAGAGAGTTGCACGTCCTTGCGCAAGTCATGTGATGGGATATCCTGTATTAGGCAAGAATGGGACAACATTCCTCTACCAAGAGGAACGATCGCATGCCGCACTCGTGGAACTAGCTGATTCACATTGAGAGTGAGAGGAGAGATTATCTCATAGCTCGCCCAGCCATTTCTGGGCATGCGCAGCCCTTTCCTTCAGCTGCGCTTGCCCAGAGATGTACCCGCTCGCACTTTCATTGCCCAGACATACACACACACGCACAGTGCCTTGCAAAAGTATTCACCCCCTTGGCATTTTTCATGTTTTGTTGCCTCACAACCTGGAATTAACAAGGATTCTTTGAAGATTTGCATCATCTAATTTACAGAACATGCCCACAACTTTGAAGATTTTTTTTTTTTTTTATTGTGAAGCAAACAACAAATAGGACAAAATGACTGAAATGTGCATAACTATTCACCCCCCTAAAGTGAATACTCGTCGCTTTGGATAAGTCTCTATGAGCTTGCCACATCTTACCATTGGGATTTTTGCCCATTCCTCCTTGCAAAACTGCTCCAGCTCCTTCAAGTTGGATGGTTTGCACTTGTGAACAGAAATCTTTAAGTCTGACCACAGATTTTCTATTGGATTGGGGTCTGGGCTTTCAATAGGCCATTCCAACACATTAACATGTTTCCCCTTAAACCACGCAAGTGTTGCTTTTGCAGTGTGTTTGGAGTCATTGTCCTGCTGGAAAGTGAATCTTCGTCCTAGTCTCAAATCACACACAGAGTGGTACAGGTTTTGCTCAAGAATATCCCTGTATTTAGCACCATCCATCTTTCCCTCAACTCTGACCGGTTTCCCAGTCCTGACTGCTGGGATGATGTTCTTTGGGTGATGTGATCTGTTGGGTTTTCCGCCAGACATAGTGTTTTATTTGATGGCCAAAAAGTTACAATTTTAGTCTCATCAGACCAGAGCACCTTCCTCCATACATTTTGGTAGTTTCCCACATGCCTTTTCGCAAACTCAAAACGTGCCATTTTGTTTTTTGCTGAAAGTAATGGCTTTTTTCTGGCCACTCTGCCATAAAGCCCAACTCTATGGAGCATACAGCTTATTGTCATCCTATGTACAGATACTCCAGTCTCTGCTGTGGAACTCTGCAGCTCCTCCAGGGTTACCTTAGGTCTCTGTGCTGCCTCTCCGATTAATGTCCTCCTTGTCCGGTCCGTGAGTTTTGGTGTGCGGCCGTCTCTTGGCGGGTTTGCTGTTGTGCCATGTTCTTTCCATTTGGTTATGATAGATTTGATGGTGCTCCTAGGGATCTTCAAAGATTTGGATATATTTTTTTATAACCTAACCCTGACTCATTGTCCCTTACTTGTTTGGAGAGTTCCTTGGTCTTCATGGCAGTATTTGGTTAGTGGTGCCTCTTGCTTAGGCGTTGCAGCCTCTGGGGCCTTTCAAAAAGTGTGTGTGTGTGTGTGTGTGTGTGTGTGTGTGTGTGTGTTGACAGATCATGTGACACTTAGATTGCACACAGGTGAACATCATTTAACTAATTATGTGACTTCTGAAGGTAATTGGTTGCACCAGAGCTTTTTATGGGCTTCATAACAAAAGGGGTGAATACTTACTCGCATTATCATTTTTTTTTTTATTTCTGAAAAATAGTTTTATGTATGTATTTTTCCAATTTTACTTCACCAACTTAGACTATTGTGTTCTGATCCATGACATATAATTCAGATTAAAAAAAACGGGGGGGGGGGGGGGGGTGAATACTTTGTGTGTGTGTGTGTGTGTGTGTTTACCCCATATCTATATCAAACAGATGGACATATGATTGTTGGAGATCTTCATTCATGAAGAACGGTATTCGAATATCTCAAATAGACATCTTGCATCTCTCCATATCCTTCTTAATTTTACTTGACCCTCTGGACAAACTTTTATATGGAAGGTGCACGAATATATCCCTCTGTATACATACAAATATAGACATATAAGGCAAATATGAATTTGCACCTCTCAATTACCGTACTTTTATGCACATCAAACAATAGTGACTGTACCCCTATACCCCAACCCAGATATAGACCAAATGTTGCAATACTAGCTGTCTTTCACATACGCTATTTGCCAGGTGTATGCTTTCATTGCATGGCAAGCTCCTCTTTCTGGCTGAAATAGATCCTATGCACTCTCGCATTGGGTCCACCTGTGTATTATTCCTTTGTCTCCCCCCCCACAATTGTATTGGGGCTGGGCGCTGCATGTTTCATAACTGCAATCTGGGTAAGTCTTTGAGTGCTCAGTTATTGTTTATAAGTACAGATTTTGCTTTATTTTCTTTTTCCTAGTCAATCGAATTGCCTACGAGTTATAAATACAATATACTCCATTTTTTGATGATGTATTTTTGAATATGTATAGGCAATACTGTAATGTATAGTGTATTTTCTAGCCCGAATAGGAACTCCTGCAGAAGCTACAAAGCTAAACGCATAGCGATCCCTCTGTTCCTTTTTTTTCCATGCAGGGCCCTGAAATGTATGACCTCTTTTATAGACCCACTACAGAGTCCATGATATCTATGGGTATACCTTTAGGTTTATTCTTGTTCAAATAGGACACATGCATTCAGGACAATACCATGTATATACATTGGAAGACTTTTTCTATAATGATTTTAATAGGATTATATAATAAAACTATTTCTACTATATTGAGTGCTCTTTTTCATTTGGGTCTACTGGTGGCTATCAATTTAAAGTCCATATTCATCCTTTTTTTTGTTTCTTTTTTATTCATTCCATGATAAGTAATTCATAATGTGGTAGTATGCGATGCATACTACCACATTATGCAATTGCTTTAAATCTTTTTTTTTTTTTTAACCAGCCGTGGTTTACTACCGCATTAAATGAAGAGGGGATGCTAC
The DNA here is from genome assembly GCA_028564925.1 of Lithobates sylvaticus. NCBI lineage: Eukaryota > Metazoa > Chordata > Amphibia > Anura > Ranidae > Lithobates > Lithobates sylvaticus. The sequence continues at coordinate 528,323,461 of CM053029.1, forward strand.
AATGTGGTAAACATGGCACCGTCCCAACTTTTTTGATACTGGTTGCTGTCATCAATTTCAAAATCACCTTATGTTTTCCTTAAAATGGGCCATAGTTTCAGTTTAACCATGTGATATGCTTTCTATTTTCTACTGTGAATAAAATATGGGTTTGAGATTTGCAAATCATTGCATTTTGATTTTATGTAGACTTTACACAGCACCCCAAATTTTTGGGAATAGGGGACTGTAGATATTGAATGTGTACAGAAACAAAGCAGTTTTATGGTACCCAGAGATCACAAGCTATAGGTTTGTCTCCTCATACAGGTATCCTAAGCTGTGTGTATGGGCACTTTTTTTTTTATTATTATTACATAACCACTGACCTCAGAAGTCCATTCTTTGTTGCCGTTTCTGTACATATTCCTCTAGGACTATAGGATGTGGTACCTTTTTATTCAGAGCCCACCTTGACAGTGTCTTTATTTATATATTGTACATTCACATCAGCCTGAAGCCAATCACCCTAACAGCATATCTCTGGAGGACACCAGAGTATCCAGAGGAATCTCACACAACCAAAAAATTAACATGCAAACTTCATGCAGGTAGTGTCTTGGCTGAAACTCCAACTGATGACCCTAGTACTGCAGGGCAGAAGTGTTAATCAATAAACCACTGTGGTGCCCAATATGTGAATAATAATATACATATCGACACTTGCTGCACATTGCATTGATTGGGCTGATTCTATATTAATGGACTGTCTTTGCCCCCACCACATTTCTGCCTTGCATTGTCTGTTCCCTGTTCTCCTCTGTGACTAATGACCCAGCAAAAACTTAGGCTAATTTCACACTGAGGCGCTGGCGGTAAAGTGATGCTATATTTAGCGGCGCTTTACCGTAATTTTAGCGGCGCTTTTTGGCCATTAGCGCTGCAGTTTTACCCCCCCCCCCCCCGCTAGCGGCTGAAGATGGTTAAAACCACCCGCAAATCGCCGCTGCGCTTTGCAGGCGGGTTTGGATCGCTGCCCCATTGTTTTTAATGGGAAGGGGTGCTTTAGGAGCAGTAAATACACCGCTCCTACGGCACTCCAAAGATGCGGCTTGCAGGACATTTTTCAGCGTCCCTCGGGCTTTCTCACTGGAGAGACAGCATCGGCTGTTTGAAGGTGCTATTTTTAGAACTTTAGCACCTGCAAAGCGCCTCAGTATGAAAGGGGCCTTAATCACTTCCTGATACAGAGCGGTCAATCCCTGGCTGCTACAACCAGGGAAGCAGCTAACAAAGCACAATTAGCTGCATTGGAGGGAAGGGGAGACATTGGGGGGGTCTGATAGACCCCTGAAGTCTCCATAAAGAGTTCCTACCACCTTCCCAAAGCGCCTCAGTATGAAAGGGGCCTTAATCACTTCCTGATACAGTAAATGCATTAATTTATGGTATTTAAAAAAACATGATTATACCCATTAATAAAACACACAGTAATTACAATAAAGGATATTTAAAAGTCATGTTATGAGCAACTTCCAGGGATTGCCAATATTCATCCGGAACAAAGCTGGTCTGCACCATGAAGCAGTTAAACACTCGAAAGGCAAATGTCAGCAAAACAAAGATGGCATTTTCTCCAAAGAGACCTAAAAGGGAAAAACATCAGTAAAAGATAAATTAATATAATATAAAAGAGGGGTGGGCAATTAATTTTCTAAAGGAATAAGATGTACAACTGCTCATGAAATGGGTCTCTTTCAGGCAGGCGGTCTTGAGGTGGTAAAAACGGGCAACTGCCTACCCATATGGGGCTGTTCACATGCCACGGCTATGATGCTTTGTGGCCACGGCATTGTTAACTTAAGGTGCAAGGCTTTACAAGCAGCACCTCTTGTCAAACTCACCCATTAAAGTTGAACTCCAGCTTTTGTTAGACTTTATATAGTTAGCTTGGGCCAAGCGGACCCAGAAAAACTATGTTACTCACTAACATGAGGGCGCTGGATGTGCGGTATAAACTGTATATAGCTGAGGCTACATAGAGCATACCACACTGTGTTCCACGTTCAAGCTTCTTATCTCATATCCAGATCACAATAGAGTTTAACGGAGCAGCACTCAGTTATTCAGAGAAAGCAAAGTATTCTAGCAATGAATACAAAAGATTTATCTGATTGGCTGATGATGTCAAAACCTACAACTCAGCCAATCAGAGGAAGCTTTGTATTCATTTCTAGAATACATTGCTTTCTCTGAATGGCAGAGTTCCACTCAGATTCTATTGTGTTCCGGGTATGAGACAGGAAGTCTCGGCTTGAACCCGGAACACAGTGTGGTATGCTGTATGTAGCCTCATCTAGTGGCCTCACGTCAGTGAGGGACATAGTTCGTTTGGGCCAGCTTGGCCCAAACAAACTATGTAAACTAAGTGTATCAAAAGCCGGAGTTCAGCTTAAATTAAATGGGGCTGCGCTGCAACCATATGCAATGCTCTGCCGCCAGATCTGATCCTCCTCACTGTACCGATCAGTTCCTCAGGCTCTCTCCTTCCAGTTCTTGCACCTCTCCACATGGACATCTATTAGTACGTCCCTCAGCGAGAATACTGACAGGCTCAGAGAGGCATGTTGACAGTGGAGCCATCGAGGGAAGGACAGGGCCTGCCAAAGGGTCAGATGCGGCCCTGGGGACTACAACTTGCCAAGGTCTGATCTAAAACAACAAGATAACTATGGCTTGCCATAGACAGAACAATTCAATTCATGTTTCATTTAAAAAAAACATTTTATTTTTAATTAAAGTGATATTAAAAGTCTCCTTAAAAAAACAAAAACACACCTTAAACTTACCTGCTCTGTACAATAGTTTTGACTTCCTCTTCTAGGGTTCCCTGCTGGCACTCCTGCCTTCTGGTACCCCCCCCCCCCCCCCCCCCCCCCCCTTAGCAAGACACTTGCTACAGGCTCACTCCTCACTGTATGCATCTATTGACACACACAGTGTGGCTCGGCCCCATCACTGGATTTGATTGACAACAGCAGGAGGCAATGGCTACTGTTGCTCTGACGGAATCCAATGAGGAAGAGAGAGCAGTGCCACGGCTTTTGGGCACAGCACTGGATCAGGTTCAGGCTCAAGTAGGTATTTTTTTACCTTCAGGCTCAGTTCACACTACCGCAAGAGGAAAGTCACGCAACTTAAAGGTACGATTTCATTGTGGCTTGTTTACGACTCCATTAACAGAAATCAATGTCGGGATCAAGTCACCCCAAAGTAGTGCAGGAGTCGCACCAATTAGAATGGTGCGACGTGTCATGCAACTTTGAACTCTCAAGTTGCATGACAAATCGCAGCAGTGTGAACCAACCCGATTGCAGAGAATGCAGGAAGGTTAAAAAAAACAAAAAACAACTTTAGCCGTTATAACCACTTTAATACAATAAATATGAAGTATCAGAAAAGATTGGTCTGCTTTAACACAGATGCTCTGCATTGACGCTGACCAATCAGAATCACTCTAATTCATCCCTGAGGCCTTAAAGCGGTTGTACACCCCGCTTGGTGATTTTTACCTACAGGCAAGGCTATAAGGCTTACCTGTAGGTAAAATTAAAATCACCCTGACATCAGCGACACCGGCACTCAGAATATCCGGCGTATCGTGCCAGAACTTCAGAGCGTCTTACCGGAACAGAGAGCTCCCGCGCACATCAGTGATGTCATCGCAGGTCCGGACACTCACAGTGCCGGAGCCCACGAACCCTGAAGAAACATGCCAGCTCCCTCAGCGGTGACCGGGTACCGCTGTGGGGGGCTGTTCTAAGGGATTTCATATTTCAAGCATGGTGGTGGGAATGTCATGGTCTGGGGCTGCATGAGTACTGCCGGCACTGGGGGAGCTACAGCTCATTGAGGGAACCATGAATGCCAACATGTACTGTGACGTACTGAAGCAGAGCATGTTCCCCCTCCCTTCGGACCCCAAACACACCTCCAAGAGGACCAATGCCTTGCTAAAGAGCTGAGGGTAAGGGTAAAGGACTGGCCAAGCATGTCTCCAGACCTAAACCCTATTGAGCATCTGTGGTGCATCCAAACGGAAGGTGGAGGAGCGCAAGGTCTCCAACATCCACCAGCTCTGTGATGTCATCATGGAGGAGTGGAAGAGGACCCCAGTGGCAACCTGTGAAGCTCTGGTGAACTCCATGCCCAAGAGGGTTAAGGCAGTGCTGGAAAATAATGGTGGCCACACAAAATATTGACACTTTGGACATTTTCACTTAGGGGTGTACTCACTTTTGTTGCCAGCGGTTTAGACATTAATGGCGGTGTGTTGAGTTATTTTGAGGGGACAGCAAATTTACACTGTTATACAAGCTGTACACTCACTACTTTACATTGCAGCAAAGTGTAATTTCTTAAGTCACTCACACATATATATATATATATATATATATATATATATATATATATATATATATATATATATATATATATATATATATATATATATATATATACACACACACACACACACACACATATATATACATACACACACACACACTTATTTTTCATCATAAGGTGAGCTAACCCGTTAAAGAGAGTCGAGATGTGAGGAAAGCCGCTTTTATTTTTTGAGACAGGATTGGTTGATGAAGGGTGATATTTGCTGAATACATTTGAAAGACGTATTAGAAGACAAGCCGACTTCACCCGCACAGCACACATCATGGGGAGTTTTACTGGCATTAGAACACACAGGCTGATTTGCTGAAGGCAAACAGGCAGCTCAGTTTGCAGGGGATTTTCCCTTAGCCGAAGGAGGTGACATTTCGCTTTGAAAACAATACCCAATCACATGCAAGGAAAATTAACAGCAGCACATGATTGGATGATTGGAGTCAGCAGAGCTTCACATAATTTACTAAACTAAACTATATATTATTTTTTTTTGCAGAAGGGAGCAGTTTAGTAAATTAAGTAAAAAAAAATAAAATGCATTAAAGTAAAAAGAATGTAGTAAAATTAAATGAAGTAAAGTAAAGGCGCCTTTAGTAAATTCCTCCATGGAGATGACATTCCCACCCAGGAATATGATGACTTTGGGATCCCATTCACACAGTGGTGTCTCCAGTTACCTCCCCCTGTATTCGCCCCCCGGGGGTCCTTGCTGTACAGTTTGGATTTCCTCTTCCTCAGTTGCACGGAGCGGGGGCCACTCGGCCCCCTGAACACAGACAGAGCTCGGCTCCGGATCGCCTCCATGCCGCACTTTGTTGTGCTTGGATACCCCGCCCCATTGTCACTTTCGCCGCTGACCGAAACTAGAGGCCGCGTCACCCTTCGTGAGTGTCGCACAGCCCGCGGCCATGTTGTCGGAGACCAGAGTTACGGACTTCTGAGGCGGACCTTCACAAAATGGTTCCTATTATGGAGACAAGAAAGCACGTTTTTTTCGCTACAGGCTCCGCGCCATTTCTGAAGGACTTTTCCACCGTACCGCACCTGTGTGAGCGCCCAAAGCAAGGTTTATTTTTGTATCTGGTTACAGCTCAGCGGACAACGCAAGTGACGGGAAAAGGCTCGTGTCCTGGACCTTACAGGGCGAGGCCTGAATAATGAAGTTTGGGCCCTACGAGGCGCCGTACGTCCTTACGTCACTAGAAGGGGCTGTGTATTGGAGAGACTAGTGAAGGTCATGTGACCTGTGTATCCCGCACATGACTGCAGGTAGGCTGACCTGGGTAGGAGTAGAAGTTCTGCATTCTTTGGTGCCCTTTGGTTCTCCTGGTACAGACATAATGTGGGATCATATGAGAGAAATGTCCACAGACAGCGCTCTTCCGAGGTGTCTGCCAATCACACATCCATGTGGGTGTATTTTACTGATAGGGGGCTGTGCATGCACAGGTCACACTGGGAGCAGCGCCTGTTTTGGTGTTCTGTCGTAAAGTGACCGCCTATCAAATTTTGTCTGGCCTGTAGGCTCAGCGTATGCGCAGTACGGAGCACAAGGAGATTCGGAAAATCTCTGAAGAGTCCAGATGCAAGCCCCACCACCCAAGTGTACATAGGGCTGCAAATAGTTAGAGGGCCCCTTGCGGGCTCGCTTCATTAGCCACGCTTCAGGCACAGCCTCGCTGCGCTCGGCTCTTTTGGATTCTAACTCTATGTCCACTTGGATGGTGGGACTTAAAAGTGGACTCACGCCGCAGGCACCGTTCATCTTCGGCTATTTTTGGAATCGACTTGTGTTGTGTACTGCGCATGCGCAGTACACAGCGGACACTATCCGATGGGGGACAGTATCTGACAGGACACCGGGTTCCCATAGACAGGAATAGAAGTATATGCACAGAATAGCGGTGTGTCCCTGTGTGGGTGAACACGGCCCTCCATAGTACGAGGCCTGACTAAATTGGCACGCTGTAGAGGTAAGTTCACCTTTAGGCCCCTTTCACACTGGGGCGGTTTTCAGGCGGTACGGCGCTAAAAATAGCGCCTGTGTACCGCCTGAAAAAACCGGCCCCATTCACTCCAGTGTGAAAGCCGGCGGGCTTTCACACTGGAGCGGTGCGCTAGCAGGACCGCAACAAAAGTCCTGCTAGCAGCATCTTTGGAGCGGTGAAGGAGCGGTGTGCTCCTTCCCATTGAAATCAATGGGAAACCGCGGGGATACCGCCCGCAAACCGCCGCTGCAGCGGCGCTTTGCGGAGGTTTTTAACCCTTTTGCGGCCGCTAGCGGGGGTTAAAACCACCCCGCTAGCGGCCGCATACCGCGGGTAAAACGATGGTAAAGCAGCGCTAAATATAGCGCTGCTTTACCGTCGCCGCCCCGCACCGCCCCAGTGTGAAGCCAGCCTTACAGAAAAGTTAGGCCAGTATGTATTCTACATGGTTTTGTGGAGAAAAAAAAAGTTCAATAAGTGTATATTGATAGGTTTACACAAAAGTTATTGTGTCTACAAACTAGGTGATATCTTTATGGAACTTTTTTTTTTTTTTATGTTGGTAATAGTGGCAATCAGCGACTTATAGCGGGACTGTGATATTGTGGCAGATAATCAGACACTAATTGACACCTTTGGGGGACTGTGGATACTAATATTGTGATCAGTGCTAAAAAATATGCCCTGTCACTGTACTAATGACACTGGCTGGGAAGGGGTTAAACATCTAGGGTGAATAAAGGTTAAATGTGTGCCTAGCCAGTGTTTAGATGTGCTGTATGTGGTGCTTTTACTAAGGGAAGGGATTTTGTTTCTTGATTTGCAAGAGTACAAAATACATTCCCTCCATTGTCAGATCGGCTTCTGCTGTGAAAAATCACAACTGAAGCAGCACGCCCCCTGCAGGTGAAAGTGCAGAATCACGTGTGTGTGTGTGTGTGTGTGTGTGTGTGTGTGTGTATGTGTATATGTATATGTGTATATATATATATATATAATATATATATATATATATATATATATATATATATATACACATACATATATATATACATACATACATACAATGGGGCAGTCTTTAAGTGGTTAAAGTGTAAGGCTCTGTTTCCATATGTGCAACTCGTCCTACGACTTGGGACTGCAAAGTGGCATGACAAGTCGTACTCCATGATTTCCAATGAGTGCCGTTCATATTTGTGTGACTTCAAAGTAGTCCCTGCACTACTTTGGTCCGACTTTAATGCGATTTGAGGTCCATAGACATCAAGAAGACACAGGCATTGCGTCAATTCATATCAAAATCGCGAAACTGAAAGTTTCTTAGGTAAATTTTAACACTGGCCCCCTCTGATCCCACTGTACTGTAGTTCCACAATTCTGCTCTGTTAGGGACCAGAAGGCTGCTTCACCAGCTCGGGGATTTTGAAATCCTCACAGCTTAATCTCCTTTCCGTACCTCTGTGTACAGACAAGAGGCCTTCTGATGGGTCAGCACCATCACATGGACAGTGCTGACCAATCAGAATCCATCTAGCCTGTCCTGTCAGTGCAGCGAGGAGAGAAAGCCAGGAGGGTTTCAAATCCCCGGACCGATGAAGCAGTGTTCTGGTCCCTGACAGAGCAGGATCACCGGACTACAATACAGCGAGACCAAAGGGGGTGGGGACAGGGTCCAGTGTTAGGAATTACCTTGGAGCTTTTCGGTAAAGGTGAACTTGCAATTTAACCACTTAAACACCGCCCCATAGCAGTTTTACTAAATATATATATTTCTGCAGTTCCGCCGGCAAGGAGCATGCCACTTCTGAATATTCACAGCAGCTGCCAATCTGTGGGTGCTGGATCTCCGCTGGCACCCACCGATCGTCAGTAAAACACACAGAATGGAGATCTGCCCATGTAAATATGGCAGATCTCTGTTTTGACAGGGGGAGAAGGTGTGTATGTGTGTATATGTATATATGTATATACATTTGATCACCACAGTTTTTTTTTTTTTGCGCTATAAACCAAAAATGAACGACAATTTTGAAAAAAAAAAAAATTAATTATATTATATATAATTATTTTTTTTTTCAAAATTGTCGTTCATTTTTTGTTTATATCGCAAAAAAAAATAAAAAATAAACTGTGGTGATCAAATGCCACCAAAAAAAAGCTCTATTTGTGGGAAACAAAATTGCATACCTTTTATTTGTGTACAGCATTGCACCACCACAAAATTGTGAGTTAAAGTAACTCAGTGCTGTATCGCAAAAAATGGCATGGAAGGGGGGTAAATCTTCCAGAGGACAAGTGGTTAAAGTATTAGGCCTCATGGACGTTTTTAACACTGCTCTTGGGGGCATGTGGAGTTTGCATATTTTTTTTTTTTTTTTTCTTTTATTCTGGCTCCAAACTCCCCTTATGTTAGCCGATGTGTCCATACACACATAGGCATTTAGAGGCAGAAAAAAAAACAATTGTAAACGTGCCTAGATGCATTACATTTTGTGTGTAGAGGAATTAGAACCCCTGTCAGGTTTTTATTGCTCTAAGCCAGTGGTCTCCAAACTGGGGGGCATATGTGGCCCTTTACTTGCCTTTATGTGGCCCTTGGGGCACTATTTCTCTCACCGATATTGGACATTATTCTGCCAACTGACATTAACAATGGGGCATCATTTCTCCCACTGACACCAACAAAGGGGCACTAAGTGAAGCTATAAAATACTAATGCGCTGTCACTGTAAATAAATATGTGAAATAGTGTTTAGCTGCGCTCTCACTTAAAGCGTGTTCCCACACCAAATAAGCAATATAAATCAAAAATAGTGAAGCGCTGCTGTGAATACAAAGAAACCAGTAATAAATGAACATTACATCAAAAAAACTATAGTAAATCCTAATCCAGTCCCATCAAACCACATGTCACATGCTGTATAGTTAGAAGATTTATTATTATTATTACTGTATATACTCGAGTATAGGCCAACCCAAATATAAGCAGAGGCACCTAATTTTACCACAAAAAACTGGGAAAACGTATTGACTCGAGTATAAGCCTAGGGTGAGAAATGCGCAGCTACTGTAAGTGGAAAAGAGGGTCAACAATGCCCATTTGCAGCCTCACTGTGCCCATTTGCAGCCATAGGTCCCCCGAACTTCAAACTTGGTAGTTAATGGTTCCTAGATGCCCCCTAGCTGCAGCCAATTTGGGGTCTCTGGACCCAAAGGGTCCTGAAATTACATTGCTGCAGATGGACACAGTTGACCGAATTCGGGCCCTGTATCTCGGGGCCACTTGGTGCTAGGAACCCCAAATTGGATATGTTGTAGTGAGATATGTTGTAATGTTGGTTCCACTGGGTTTGCACACCAAATTTGGGGTTCCTAGCACCAAGTGTCCCCGAGATACGAGGCCCCAAGGTCGGGTCGGAAAATGTCATTCTCTGCTGCAGAAAAGTGCTTGACTCGAGTATAAGCCGAGGGGGGCACTTTCAGCACAAAAAAATGTGCTGAAAAACTCGGCTTATACTCGAGTATATACGGTATACAGGATTTATATAGCGCTGACAGTTTATGCATCGCTTTACAACTTGAGGGTAGACAGTACAAATACAATACACTTTAATGCAGTAGGAATCAGAGGGCCCTAATCCTTAGAGCTTACAATCTAAGAGGGAAGGTCAAGAGATACAAGAGGGGATGGACTGATGGAGAAAATAAATGTATAGTTGTTAGGTGGAGGCTCTGAATAGAAAAGTTTTCAGGGATCACCTGAAAGTAGGAGATAGTCGGTCAGATTGGGGTAGAGCGTTCCAGAGGATGGGAGAGGCTCTGGAGAAGTCTTGGAGACAAGCATGGGATGAGGTGACAAGGGAGTTAGAGAAAAGGAGGTCTTGGGAGGAATGAAGAGAACGATTAGGTTGGTATTTTGAGACCAGGTTAGTGATGTAGCTGGGTGTCAAGTTGTGGATGGATTTGAAAGTTATTGTTAATATTTTGAATTTCATTTGTTGGATGAGTGGCAGCCAATGGAGGGATTGGCAGAGAGGGGTATAGCAGATGCTGAGCAGTTTGTAAAGTGGATGAGTCTGGCAGCAGCATTCATGATGGACTGAAGGGGGTGGGGGGGATAGCCTATGTAAAGGTAATCCAATGAGGATGGAGTTGCAGTAGTTGAGGCAAGAGATGACCAGGGTGTGAAATTAGGAGCTTTGTGGTGTCATTGGTTAGGAAGGGACATATTTTGGAGATGTTGCGGGGGTTGAGGCAGCAAGCTTTGGAAAGGATAGTTCGTAGTCCAGGATAACACCTAGAACCTTGGCACAGGGGGCAGGTTGATAGTTGAACTGTTGATTTTGCCAGAGAAATCTTGAATTTAATATATCAGGTGCAAACAAAATGTAATCCGAAAGTCCCAGTACTGTAAAGATGTGATCAATCGTCATACACTTAATGAGAAACAATTGCTGTTATAAACATAAGTCTAACTTCAGACAATTAAACATATTGGGCTCCATCCACAAAGCGGTATTTACCACTTTAAGAAATGCAGTAAAATGCAGCTCAGCAGTTTTAAGGGGGGGGGGGGGGCCCTTCACAACTGGTATGGATTTTGAGGGTAACCCCCATGCTAATTTTTTATTATTTTTTTAAAGAGCTTGTTTTGGATTTAGGGGGGACCCCCACGCCATTTTATTCTGTGTTTTTATATATATATATATATATATATATATATATATGGCAAAGCTTTTCTTTACATTCAGCTGTCAGCGGGGAACCCCGCTGATAGTGGATTACTCATGGGTTGTTAAAGCGGAGTTCCACCCTAAAGTGGAACTTCCACTTATCGGATTCCCCCCCCCCCTCCGGCACCTTTCAGGGGGGTGCAGATACCTGTATAATCCAGGTATCTGCACCCACTTCCGGGACTAGCTAGCCGCAGATGCCCCCCCCCCCCCATTGTGTCCTTGGCAAACACACAGTTCCCAGGACACAACGGGGACCAGTAAAGACGCGCAGCGCGACTCGCGCATGCGCAGTAGGGAACCGGCAGTGAAGCCGCAACGCTTCACTTCCTGATTCCCTGACAGAGCATGGCGGCGGGGCAGCCGAGAGACGAGCGATTGCTCGTCATCTTCTGCCGACATCGCTGGAACCTGGAACAGGTAAGTGTCCATTTATTAAAAGTCAGCAGCTGCAGTATTTGTAGCTGCTGAATTTTAATATTTTAATTTTTTTTAAGGTGGCACTCCTCTTGAAGGACGTGGCGGCTGCCCGCTCCTTAACAACCATGACAGTTACTGCTTGTAAAGGTCACCGGCGGCTGCCCACTCCTTAACAACCAGTTAAAAATATACACCTTCCTTAAATACTGCATGCCCGGACCACTACTTAATTACTTATATTATTATGTTTTTAATTATTTATTTCCTTCTGTGAATTGAGTTTAACGCCTGTTCCTGTGGTATTTACCGAGCATCTTCAGTGTTTTGCGGTAAATAGTGATTTGAAAGTTTCAGAATCATGTGATATTTGGGCAAAATGTGTCTGGACACCTAAATGCCGCATGCAAGATTCTTTTGTGAATGGAGCCCACTGTAACCAAAGTCCCAGTGCTGTAAAACAAACTTTCTGATGAATAGCGTGACCACAACACCAGTGCTACAAGCACAAATTCTTTAAACAGAAACGACCCTCTTTTCTGTTAAAAAACAAAAACAAAAAAAAAACGACCCAGTGCTGTGGAATAAGTCACTTTCACTTGTCACCACAGTGTTAACAATGTGCTCTCACTTTGAGGATTGGACCCATAAATCAATATACAATCACCGGACACTTTATTAGGTACACCTGTTTAATTGCTTGGAAGCACAAATTGCTAATTAGCCAATCACATGGCAGCAACTCAATGCTTTTAGATATCTAGACGTGGTGAAGACAACTTACTGAAGTTCAAACCGAGCATCAGAATGGGGAAGCAAGGGGATTTAAGTGACTTTGAACGTGGCATGGTTGTTGGTGCCAGATGGACTGGTCTGAGTATTTTAAAAACTGCTGATCTACTGGGATTTTCATGCATAACCATCTCTAGTGTTTACAGAAAATGGTCCAAAAAAGAGAAAATATCCAGTGAGCGGCAGTTGTGTGGAGGAAAATGCCTTGTTGATGTCGGAGGAGAATGGGTAGACTGGTTTGAGAGGATAGAAAGGCAACAGTAACTCAAATAACCACTCGTTGCAACCAGGGTATGCAGAATAAACTGGAAAATAGAAGATTGGAAAAACTTTGCCTGGTGTTATGAGTCTCAATTTCAGCTGCGACATTCAGGTGTTCGGGTCAGACTTTGTCACAAACAACATGAAAGCATGGATCCGACCTGTCTTGTATCCACAGTTCAGGCTGGTGGTGTAATGGTGTGGGGGGGATATTTTCTTGGCACACTTTGGGCCCCTTAGTACCAATTGAGCATCGTTTAAATGCCACGGCCTACCTGAGTATTGCTGCTGACCATGTCCATCCCTTTATGACTACAGTGTACCCATCTTCTGATGGCTCCTTCCAGCAGGATAATCCACCATGTCACAAAGCTCAAATCATTTCACCACTGGTTTCTTGAACATGTCAATATAACATGACAATCTCTGTACTCCAATGGCCTCCAGTCACCAGATCTCAATCAAATAGAGCACCTTGGAGATGTGATGGAACGGGAGATTCACATCATGGATGTGCAGCCAACAAATCTGCAGCAAACTGAGTGATGCTATCATGTGAATATGGACTAAAATCTCATGAGGAATGTTTCCACCACCTTGTTGAATCTATGCCACGAAGAATTAAGGCAGTTCTGAAGGCAAAAGAGGTACTGGCAAAGTGTACCTGATAAAGTGGCCAGTGAGTGTAGGTCTCTCAGCACTCCCCCTACCTCTTGGAGGTATAGATCAATGACTCTGGGGTACCTCCCGCCCTTTTCACTTCCTTAGCTGCACAATGGGTACCATGTCTTTAAATCTTCATACAGGACCTTCTGGGACTATAATAATCAGAACCTTGAAGAAAGGTCCACCATAGTGTAGTATTATAAGTCCACAGCTTTAGTCAATATAAAATGCACTTACTAGTAAAAAAACCATCACTGGCACAAAGTAAATCCCCCATCAGCTGACAGCTCACCAGTACCGCTCACTACTTCTGGATGTGGCGCTGATGTCGCCCTGGCTCCGCCCTAACGCATTGCATCACCGATCACATGGCTTCATCAGAGGAGGCATGCCAAAAACATACAAACAGCCAAATGGCTAAAAGTGTTGAAAACAGAAAAACCCAAGTCTGGTTGAGATGTAGAAATGTTGCTAGGAGACCCAGGAATCACTCAGACTTCCTCAGAGCTTTTAATACATTCTCGTTTGGTAATGCATTAGTCCTTTGCGACCTCCTTATTTTATTTTTATTTTTACACATAATAGATAAAAAGACGCTCACACTCTCTTAACTCTAAACTGATGACCTGTACTGAGCATTTGAAGTGTCACCTATGTACAACTTTGGGTAGCAAAGTTTTGACACTATTTCGCAGGCACATACAATTATTTATATATATATATATATATATATATATATATATATATATATATATATATATATATATATATATATATATATATATAATACATATTGACAGAGGGTCTGCAAGAAATCCTCAACGAGGAACAGCCAGTATTGCAAAAAATAAAAAAAGCTTTGACAATTAAAAAAAAAAAAAAATGATTATATATATATATATATATATATATACAGGGGGTCCCCGACTTGCAAACATCCGACTTACAAACGACTCCTACTTACAAACGGAGGCAGACAACAGGAAGTGAGAGGAAATCCACCCCTAGGAAGGGAAATTCACTCCTGTAAGAGTTAATATGGGAAAAAGGTGTCTCCACTGATGCTTTATCACCAGTCCATGTTTCCCTAACAACCCAAAATTTTCTAAATCCAATTGTCATTGGGACAGAAGGTGAGGTAAAATCTTCTGAACAGGGGCACAGACAGCAAAACAAATGTTACAGGGATGATAACCCTTCTCTATGTTATCTAAAAAAACTTAAAAATAGATTTTTTTGTCTGGAGCTACACTTAAAAAAATGTACCTGTTCCGACTTACAAACAGATTCAACTTAAGAACAAACCTACAGTCCCTATCTTGTTTGTAACCCGAGGACCCCCTGTATATATATGTATATATATATATATATATATATATGTATGTATATATATATATATATATATATATATAATATTACATGAATTACACCTCCACCATATATTCAATTAAATATGACAACGTTGTCGAAGGACACAGGTAGCTACCACGGATAGTCGGATACTAACAGGGGGAGATGTCCCGCACACCAAGCACCACACACTGCAGGCTCTATGTGCACAGTCCTGCTGTTTCTGCGGTTTGTGTGCAGCAGGGGTATGCTTGGTGGGATGGTGTCAGCCGGGGGGTGGATGTGTAAACCCAGCAGGGTATAGATGGTTCCAGTGTGTCTCATCACTCCCAGATGGTGCTGAACTGTCTTCACAGGGGGGAATTTTTCACGCTCCTTGCGCACCAAGCTCCACACACTACAGTCTCCATGTGTACCATGCTGCTATTTCCACGGCTAATTCCCAAGGGAAGGCAGTGTCCGTGGAGAACGATCTGTGTCCGGACATCAACGTGATGACGTCAAGCTGACGCATTTCACTCATCAGGCGAGCTTCTTCGGCTCATCCCTATCTCAGGAAATTGCTTCACCAATATACTTCATACCTACATAGTATGGCTACTGGCATATATGTGATTTATGCAAATATCCTGGGACTGCAATAGGATTGATCCACTTGTGCATACCATTATTTCTCTGGACTGTCCTAATTGACCTGTGGAATACCACATTGATCCCCTTACGGAGCAATTACTGCTCCTCCTGAGTCTGTAACTACCTTCCTAATTGTGGTCTTTTTGCTGCCCATACACTAGAGCTGAACGATTTTGGCTAAATTGAGAATCCCGATTTTTTTTTATTTTTTTTTCAGAATAAAGATCACGATTTTCATGGCATAACATCTTTCACATTAAGCAATAAATATTGATTTTTAACTTGTAAGCAGCAAGTGCCAGAAAAAGGTTTAGTCTTTTTAAGTGGTTAAACTTCCATTATCTACAGGCAGAAGTTCATTCCTTTGATCTAAGAAGAAATGTTACTTTGCTTATACTTATCCAAGATGTTGTGATAAAACTTGATAGGCTGCCTGTTGTTTTTTTTTTTTCAGCTGTGAGAACTCTGTGCACTTGTTAGAAAAAAATCTTGACATGCTGTTTTGAAGATCGGGAAGGGAAAAGAATCTCTTTTGATTCTTAACAATTAATCGTGCAGCTCTACCATACACAGATTTGCATTAGTATGCAAGTGGATGGATGAGTGTCGGTGGTAGATACCTGTGTTCTTTGACAACTTTGGCGTATTTTAAGGTTGAATATATTTTTATTAAAGTTTCAAACATACAAAAAATATGCATATCTTCAGCATGAACAATTCCATAAAGCTTAAACTTGTAAGCAGTTTCATCAAGGGGAGGAGAGGGGGAGAGAGGGGGGGGGCGGAGGGAAGAGTGGAGGGAAGAGTGGAGGGAAGAGTGGAGTGGAGTGTGGAGTGGAGGGGGGGGAAGCATAAAGGAGTTATTGCTTTACGTTTTAAAGTGCATGAACATCGCTTTCAACTGTAACCAGCAGGTGCAACTTGGGCACAGAGGTCGTTAATCTATTTGTCTGTCTCTGTGTGGCGTCATCTCTCTATGGACACCACCCAGAGCACTGTCGACATAATTATCTCTGTGCCTCTTAAAACTTTGGCGTATTTTAATTGAATGTATGGTGGAGGTGTAGTTTAATGTAATAATTATGTGTTATTTTTCAATAAAGCTTTTTGTATTTTTGCAATACTGGCTGTTCCTCGTTGACAAATTCTTGCAGGGACCCTCTGTCCATTTGTGTATATTCTGACATTAATCTAGAGCAGGGGTCAGCGACCTTTTTCCACTTTTATGGGCCGGATTCAATGTATGTAAATGCATGGAGGGCCGCATTCAACTGCTACTAAATGAAGATAATCCTAACATAGTAATAATAACAGTACAGGTTTACCTCACTTTTTAAGGTGCTTCACTAATACAAATCCACTTCACCCTGAGGGAACATATGGCTGGGAATTTGGATTTTACTGCCCCCTCTCCCATTCTGGCACCCAAGGGTGGCTGACACCAGCCAGCATGGTCTGGAGATGGGGTTCCTGTCCCCAGGGGTAATAGGTCCCCCCCCCCCATTGCAGTGTTTTCTGTACCCTATAGAAGTGTCTTCTGCCCCCCTCCCCCCATAGCAAGTGTCATGTGCCCCCCCAAAGCAATGTCCTCTGTCCCCCTACACACACACACACACACACACACACACACACACACACACACACACACACACACACACACACACACACACACACACACACACACACACACACACACACACACACACACACACACACACACACACACACTAGGTAGAACTCTCCTACCTTTACACAGGTGTACAGCGAGCAGAGATCGATATCACAGGGTTGGATGGGGGCTGGAACTGCTGGTTAACTTTTCACATTAACAGGCTGGTGATTGGTTGCTAGGATCGCCCGGCAACCAATCACCTGCCGCCTAATGTAAAACGTTAACTCCAGCGGTTCCCGCCCCCATCCAGCCCTGTGATGCTTGCCACTGTCCAATGAAGAGGACATCGGTGAAAATGTTTGGGTGCCCGTGAATTAATCATGGGCACTGACGGGCCAGACTTCTAGCGGTGGCAGGCCGGGTGCGGCCTGTGGTTTGCCAACCCCTGATCTGATCATTTCCCTTCAGGCCATACATTTTATCCGTGTGCAAGAACATGGAAAAGGCTGTGGCAGTGAAAGGGTTAAAGTGGTGTACTGATCAGGTATATGGTTGGTGGGGGGGTGTAAACGCATCAAGTAGGTCTGAACAAGCACCATTTTAAAATCCTTTTTTGCTGTCGGATGCATTTCTGTTTGTTATAACTTATTAGTGTGAATGTCTTCTCTTCCAGGTTCACGGCCTTTCCTTCAGAAGAACGCATTCCTGCTGTGAAGATGATTCGTAGACTGCCTTTCGGTCAGCTCATGCTGGCAATGCTACTTGGAGTTGGCGGCGGCTTATATATTTATAAGCCACTTATAGAAAGGCATCACTTTGAACAGAGACAGCTAAACACAAAAGTTCAAATTACTGATGTGGAAGAAAATAAATAACATATTTTCAAATTACTTTGCTGTTTGTATTTTTAAATTGGTGAAAATAAATATTTTAATCATATCGGCCTAGTAAATGAGAGTGACAATGTGTCATAATATGATATTAAATCTGTCATTTGTAAACTGTTTTTTGTGTGTATTTTTATCAATTAATTTAATGACGATAAGTAAGGGGCAAAATCTAGTCACTGATTGTCTTTTAGAAACAATTTTGGCATAAGCGTACATGCTTGTATGCGTGGTTAGACATATTTTTGGAAAACCACAATCGCGAATAACAGAGAAATCTGACTTTAAAGTGTTACTGAACCCAGGAGCCTGCAGTCACTATATCTGGTCTCCCATCATACACAGAACATGGAAATGCAATTATTTTAGTAAATATAAACTGCTAAATGCCTTTACTCATCAGCAGTATATAGCAGTCTTGTGACTTCTATTAGTGTCTGGTTAAAGCTTGTAGGAGGAGTTTTCATTCGACTCTTACTGTCCTATGAGGCTGCAGGACCCCTGACCCTCTGTCTGGACAGTGCTGATTGGCCCTGTGTCAATCACAGACTCTGGTCCGGCCACACCTGGAGTAGTCTGTCCAGGTCTGGGCACTAGTCCTCAGGAAGGATGTACTGGAAACGGAGCGAGTACAAAGAAGGGCAACAAAGCTAATAAAGGGTCTGGAGGATATTAGTTATGAGGAAAGGTTGCGAGCACTGAACTTATTCTCTCTGGGGAAGAGACGCTTGAGAGGAATATGATTTTAATTTATAAATACCGTACTGGTGACCCCACAATAGGGATAAAACTTTTTCGCAGAAGGGAGTTTAACAAGATACGTGGTCACTCATTAAAATTAACAGAAAAGAGGTTTAACCTAAAATTACATAGAGGGTTCTTTACTGTAAGAGCGGCAAGGATGTAGAATTCTCTTCCAGCGGGGAGCATCGATAGTTAAAAAAAAAAACGATTAGATAAGCACCTGAACGACTGCAACATACAGGGATATACAATGTAATACTGACATATAATCACACACATTTGATGGACTTGTGTCTTTTTTCAAACTCACTTACTATGTAAGGTGCACCCTCCCAAGAGAAAAAAAAAAAACCTCTAGCAATACACACAAAA
Organism: Lithobates sylvaticus; assembly: GCA_028564925.1. Taxonomy (NCBI): domain Eukaryota; kingdom Metazoa; phylum Chordata; class Amphibia; order Anura; family Ranidae; genus Lithobates; species Lithobates sylvaticus. The sequence goes on from CM053029.1 coordinate 528,342,359, forward strand.
CTGAGCATGTGCAGAGTGACTCCAAAGGCTCTGTACTATCAGGAGATTGATTGGGGACTGTGGAAGAAGGGGGGGGGGGATCAGAGAAGACAGGGTCAAAAAGACTTTTTACACAATGCAGAGGATTAACCCCTTAGGTTCCACAGTGAGAATAACAAGCATGCTTTACTGCATATACAGACTGATTTTACTGTTGTAGGTTTAGTAATACTTCAAGTATAGAAAACATTGTCAATGAATTTCCCCTTTTTTGTACCTCTTTGGTCTGTTAACCACTTGCTGTTTATAAACAGCCTGGAGCTCAAGTGGTTAAAACAAGCTCATGGCTCAGCAGTAGCTGTGAGCTCAGTACCTTTTTTTTTTTTTTTTTTCTCAGTCTGCTCCCAGCCGTTCAGTAAAAGTGATCTTTTTTATGGTACTTTGAAGGACTGGACATGTTCGGTATCTATTTACTTTATGCAACCCCATCTTTTATTTTACCAAACAATTTCGTATTGTGTTTGTGCAGACTAAAAATTACTTTTTGTATTTTTTTTTTCTTGAAAATATAGGTTTGATAAACAGTTGTGCAAATGTCGTGCGACCCTAAAACATTGCAGCTGTCACTGTTTTAACCACTACAATACTGGGCACTTTCGCCCCCTTCCTTCCCAGCCCAATTTTCAGCTTTCAGCGCTCTCGCACTTTCAATGACAATTGCGCGGTAATGCTACACTGTACCCAAATGAAATTTGTATCATTTTGTTTGCATGAATAGAGCTTTATTTTGGTGGTATTTATTCACAACTTCGTTTTTTTTTTTTTTTTTTATTTTTTGCGATATAAGCGAAAAAATTGCCGAAATTTGGAAAGATAACTATTTTCTTCTTTCTATTTAAAAAAAAAAATCCAATAAAATCGAATTTTGTCATAAATTTTAAGCCAAAATGTATTCTGCTACATGTTCTTAGTAAAAAAAATTCCGTTAAGTGTATAATAATTGGTTTGTGTCATCACGGACATATGTACGCAAATGATCATGTGCGCAGGTGATCACGGACATGTGTGCAGATAATCATTGGGACATGTGATTTTACTGGGACATATGTGGGGGACATGTGTTTTTATTATTTGGGGACATGTGTTTACACTAGACTGGTGATCAGCGAGTAAAAAGCTGTAAAAAAACAGCTCATACTCCCTGATCACCAGCTGGCTGCAGCGATCCGCTTTCTTCTCCTCAGCGACGACTTCTGTGTGAGGAGAGGAGAGCCGATTGCCTAGCAACCGGCTGTTTGCTTACATCACATGATGGCTGTGATTGGACACGGCCGTCATGTGATCAGGAGGGCCAATCACAGAGCCCTCCTGCCGATCCGAGATGCGCCGTGTCCGGGTGACCCGAGTGCATCGGGATCGTGCCGATGCGCGCGCAATCCTCCTACTTCTGAAGGACGTTCAGGAATGTCCTATCAGAAGTAGAAGGCTCCCACCCGGCCGTATATGTGCAGTGGTCAGGTGGGAAGTAGTTAATATACAGGACTTTCAGAAAATAAATGCCCAAAGGTTTGTCAGTAATGTTCTGGTAAGAAAAAAAATGCAGATTTTTACTTGCGTGAAAATGTGAAAAGTAATTGAATGTGCCATTGAATTATACAATATCTGTTTGTTAAAGGGTAACTCCACTTTCATAGGGGAAAAAAATAGCCAATAAAATAATATAGCGTATACAATTGGTACACAAGTCATATTGTAATTGAATGTTAATAAAACTTACCTTTCCTTATCAGATGTGCATCTTATTTGCGGAGCTTCCTGAGGTCTCTCCCCCCCCCCCCCCCCACCCATCAAAAGTTGGCACACACACTTTTTAGTGCCATCCAATTGGCGATGTCCCTCTGTTCCATGGTCACAGGTGCTCCATCGCATGGAATCTATTAGATTGATGGAAATGGTACACCACACCCTCATGGATTCCATGCACATCTTTGAACATAAGTGGGCAAATTGGTCGCCTTACTACCGTAATTGCTGGCGCATAAGACGACCTTTTACACAGCCAAAAACCGGGGGTCGTCTTATACGCCGAGTGAAGAGGCCCCCATTTGCGCTTATTAGATGAATTGGTAATTCTGAAAGTAGACACATCCAGTACTGTCGATTCAATCATTTTTGTCTAGAGCATGTCTTCCATGTAGTCATTCTTCTTATCTTGCAGAAGCAAAGTTGTTACTTTACTCACATTTTCTTCATTTTGAATTTTGTTATTTTATTATTTTTCTTAATGTTTACTATTAGAGCTGTATACCTGTACAATCACACATTGTATCTTGACTGTACACTTTATTCTCTCTGTGCATTTATATTTTTGTATTTGCTCAAATACGTTAATAAAAACATTTTGTAAACATAAAAATTTACTTTCCTTCCAACCTGCAGCCTCTGTAATTTTCTGTTCTATGCCAAAAATATGGCAACATGGAGGCGTTCTGTACACAGATGGTATACAGAATCATGGCTAAAAAAAAATTGTATGTGACCACAACACTTCTAAACAAACACGGCCGTGGACCTTGCCTGCTGGCTCTTGCGTGCAGAGGTCAAAGATGCGACTCCACTCGACGCGTTTCCCCGTAATAGGTGTCAACTAGTAAAGAAACTGGCGAGGGCCATGGCCGTGTTTGTTTGCTCTGTATTCTGCTGTTTTTGATCATCTTAACTGTAAGTACAATATATATACGTTTAATAAAACGGGATGGTTTTAAATGCTACACTATGAAGTGCTTCTCTCTTCCTTTTAATGCATGAAAACTACTGAGGATCATTTTATATATTCTGGGCTGAGTATTCGATTTAATACTTGGATGGTAACAGGGCTGAACCTATATGCGGATGATATCTTATCCCTCCTGATAACCACAGGGATGTGTGAAGTCCAAAAGCAATTTAGATCTCTATAATTTGAGATCCAAAGTCTCTGGTAAGAGGCATGAGCTGATGAGGGGGACGGTCTTGTAAGAGCAACCTGACACTTTTTGTTGGATTTTTTTTTTGCACATTCAACTGCTGGGATATCTATCATCTAAACGGACTGTCATTACTGGATCCTGTGTATATGTATCACTTTGATAGACTCAAATATTTTTTTCTGAATGTTTTGTTATAACATTTGTGATTATTAGGGAATTGATGATTGAATGAGAAGCGTACCTAGTAACATAGATCACTCAGCGGGGAATGTTTTTATTTTCTCAACAAAAGTGGAGCTACTCTTTAAGTGCAAAGGAAAATACCTGTTGCTCATATCAGAAATTCAGGGCTGTCATGTGTTCGGTGCACACTTCCTGTGTTCTATCAAGGAGCTCTCCCAGTTCTCATATAGTACTATGGAGCAATTGGTGCCTATGATGTAGAGAGGAGAAAGTCAATAGTTTAACACCTTCCTGCCCAGCTACTTTGCCCAACAAGAGTCTATGTGCATCCAAAGACACAGCGTGGCTCGACCTGCCCCCTGATCCCTCCTCCCAGGGTTTGATTGACAAGCTGCTGCCTCTGTGTCCTGTGAGAAGAAAGAGAGCAGTGCTGCTGCAGACGGGCACAGCACTGTTTTGAAACGAGCCATGTAATTATAACTTTTACTACTTCTGGAATATGCTGTGTAATCTCTGAAATAACCCCCTTTTTTTTTTTTTAAAGATGGGACTCTCATCTCTCTATTTATATTCAATAATGTAAGTATTGGGGAAGCTGATATTGGAAGTTTTTTTTTTTTTTTTACCTTACCATTCCTTGCAAGTTTGGGGTTGCATTTCTGCAAATAGAGTTGGAGATTTGGTCAGGATCAGTGGTGTCCTCAAAACTGAGAACTACAGGCAGATACTTGTCCATCATGCCATACCATCAGGAGGGCGTGTGTTTGGACCCACATTTATTCTGCAGCAGGACAATAACTCCAAACGTGCAGCCATCTATCTTCAGCATAAAGAAAAACATGGGGACCCGGAAGTAATGGTTGGGCACCCACAGAGCCCTGATCTCAACATCATCGAGTCTGTCTGGGATTACATGAGGAGACAGAAGGATTTGAGGCTGCCTACATCTACAGAAGATCTGTGGTTCATTCTCCAAGATGTTTGGAACAACCTTCCTGCCGAGTTCCTTCAAAAACTGGGGGTTATTTGCTAAAGCTGGAGAGTGCGAAATCTGTCTCAGCTCTGCATAGAAACCAATCAGTTTCCAGGTTTTATTGTCAAACCTTAATTGGACAAGCTGAAGTTAGAGGCTGTTTGGCTACCATGCACAGCTGCACCAGGTTGGGAGTGCTCCAGATCAGTAACTCTTCCCCACTGTGTGCAAGTGTACATAGAAGAATTGATGCTGGGGGGGAGCACTAAAGAAAAGAAATGGGCAGCTTGCAATAGGCAAGTATACAGTACTCAAATAAACCAACAAAGAAAATAATGCAATGCCTCCAAATAAAGAATATTGCATGTGCCATCAACACAGCATTCATAATGTGCAAATAGGATCCACAATGTTTAAAAATGATTATAAAAAATAAATCAGTGTGTATAAAGTCCAATATCACCGCAAAGAAAGTGTCATCTATCAGCTAATGGAAATTCTCTCCACCACGTATGAGCAACAAAGCTAAAATGCACTCACCGACATTAAAGTTGGCAGAGGAAAGCAGCAACATGGGTGTTTGTGTCAACAGGATCCTTCAGACGTGGTCAACCATCTCCATTCTCTCAATGAGGACTCCCTGCAGTACCACTTCTAACAACTTGGGACAGTCAGAAGGTTTGCGTGATACTATCTGGGGAAAAAGATCGCTCACCACACGTGGCCACAAGCACAGGACCACATATAGGGTAGTATATTTATGAAAAAGTATATTTCCCTTGACCTAGGGGTAAAGGACCCATGCTTGGAACTGGCGCCTCTCTTTGTAAGTGCACTGTTTTATTTTTCATGACAATGTGGAATCTATACTTTTTAATACATATACTACCCTATATGTGGTCCCCTGCTTGTGGCTCCATGTGGTGTGCGTTTTTTTTTTTTTTTTTTCCCCTAGACCAGTGTTTCTCAACATGTTTTCAGGCTCTCCATTATTTGGCACAGGTGATTTGATCAGTTTCACTGCCTTAGTAATTACCACAGCCGTTTCATCTGAGGGAAATCCTGAAAACATGACCTGTTGGGGCGCCTTGAGGACTGGAGTTGAGAAACACTGCCCTAGACAGTATCAACCAAACCTGACTGTCACCAGTGGTGAGAAGCGGTACTGCAGGGTGTCCCCATTGTGAGAATGGAGTTGGTTGACCACGAGTGAAGGATCCTGTTGACACAAACACGCATGTTGCTGCTTTCTTCTGTTCTAGCTCTTTCATCAATACTTTCGCATTACATCACTTCCAGTCCGCGTCTGCCTACGCTCGCGCCCTGTGCATTACATCATGGTCACTTAACTTCCTTAGGGAGTAGCGGTAGGTGTACTCCGTGTCTTTAAATACCTAATTGGTTCCAGTAGATTGGTGGCCATTTTGTTGAAGTCTATGTGAAAATACATTGGTGGCCATTTTGCCTAGGGTATAATACTAAAACTGGCAGCAATTTTGTTGAAGTCAATAGCAGAGATCGGTGCATGGGAAAGCAAGTACTTTTACATAAATCACCATATCTAGTTATTCTTGCTACACTATTTGTTATTACAAACTAAGATATACTTGTTGTGTGTATGTGGGAGGAGATGATGTGAAGGAGACTGAGGAGACACTGTTGGAGGGGGGACAGAAGATGACTACAGTGAGGTGAGGGGGGGGGCAGAGGACACTGCTATGGGGGGGTGATGTGAAGGGAGCAGAGGACACTGTTTTGGGGGGTACATGACACTACAGTGGGGGGGGGTGATGTGAAGGGGGGCAGAGGACACTGCTTGGGGGGGACATTACTGTGGGGGGTGATGTAAAGGGGACAGCAGACACTGCATGAGGGGGTAAAGGACACTACTGTGGGGGTGAGGGGGCAGAGAACACTACAGTGAGGGGGGGGGGGGGGGGGTGTGGCAGGTGATGTAAAGGGGCAGAGGGCACTGCATAGGGGGGACATTACTGTGGGGGAGGGGGGCAGTGTACACTACAGTGGGGGGTGATGGAAAGGGGGCGGCAGACACTGCATTGGGGGGTACAGAACACTACTGTGGTAAGAGGGGGCAGAGGACTCTACAGTGGGGGGGGGGGGGTGATGTTAAGGGAGCAGTGGGCACTGCATTGGGGGGTACAGGACACTACTGTGGGGGGGAGGGGGCAAGGGGACACTACCATACCTCCCAACATTTTGAGATGGGAATGAGGGACACATATCAGCAAAAGTATCCAGGCATCGGACACACCCCTTGCCACACTTCCTTAAAGGAAATTGTACAGAAAAAACAACCTCCGGAAGGTTGCCTACCCCTGCTCTAAGTGCTCCTTTTTTTTTTTTTTTCATATAAATCTTCATCAGGCAGACATGCTGAAAGCTTGCAAATGTGAAGAATATTAGGCTACTACAATACTTGTAGTGCAGTGAATGTGCACTGGGATTGGGTGTGGAGGGTTTCCTTAGGAATTCATTGTGAATTATTGATAAGATCAGCAATTCACCATTTGAGCATAGTGAAAAGGTAAAAGTGGTTGGTGCCAATAAGTGCAATGTTGTACTGCTGCAGTTTTTAACACCTGTGAGCAGCTAGCTGTGTCTGCCAAGCCTGTACACTTTAACCTCCTGAGATCCGCGATATAGCCGAATGACGGCTACAGCGCGGATCTATATTGCCGGGACTACGTGATCAGCTGTCAGCCAATGACAGCTGATCATGTGATATCAACAGAGTCGGTAATCGGCTATTTTTCCTCCTCGATCACCGGCGGCAGTGAGAGGGACATTTGTCCCGATCACTGTGATGTGCCCCGGCTCCATGGTGCCCACCTGTGCCCCCTACAAGTGCTGCCTACCAGTGCCCACCAGCTCCACCTGTCAGTGCCCACAATAAGTGCCTGAACAGTGCTGCACATCAGTGTCACCTATCAGTGCCCATTTGTGCCACCCATCAGTGCCATCTTATCTGTGCCCATCAGTACCGACTTATCTGTCCCCATCAGTGCCACCTTATCTGTGCCCACCAGTGCAGCCTATCATTGCCCACCAGTGCAGCCTTTCAGTGCCCACCAGTGCCGCCTCATCAGCGCATCAATGAAGCAGAAAAATGACCTGTTTGCAAAATTTTATAACAAACTATTAAACGTGATTTGTTTTTTTTTTGTTTTTTAATTTTCCATCCTTTTTTGTTTGTTTAGCAAAACATAAAAACCCCAGCTGTGATTAAATACCACCAAAAGAAAGCTCTATTTGATAATGATAAAAATTTCATTTGGGTACAGTCTTGTATGACCGCGCAATTGTCATTCAAAGTGCGTCAACGCCGAAATCTGAAAATTGGTCTGGGCAGTAGGGGGGTTTAAGTGCCCAGTAAGCTAGTGGTTAATGACACAATGCCAGCGGGTGCAGCTATTTGTGGTTGTTCATGCAGCCAGCGATTACCTGCAGTGATTCTTACTGCCGCCATTTGCATCAGGGGGGGAAATTAATGTAAATGTAGCCTAAATGTGTTCCTGTGTGTCTGACAAGCAGTGATTAGATCCTGAAAATATATTGTTTGTCCAGAAGATGGCAGTGTGTTTCAGAAAATCTAGTGCAACATCGTGTAGACTTCATTGTTTTTTCTGACAACTTCATGGCAGCATAAATAGTAAGTTTAACCTCTTCTCCTGTAACCCTTACGACCAGCATATAAATACCTGGTGTGGCGCCCGGTACTCGGCTACTCTTATGGGCTGGTGACAGGTACTTGGTACTCTGATAGGCTGCAGATAGGTACTCAGGTACTCTGCACTGGGGACAGGGACTCTGATGGGCTAGTGACAGGTCCTCTTTACTACTGGGGGCAATCAGTGTGTATTGGTGTGTACTGTAGGCGGTAACTAGCTGTTACCGCAATCTCCTCCTCACACGCGATTGGTGTGTGAAAAGGAGAACCTGGTAACAGATAGTTACCACGGCTTCTTTACATTCTGTGACCGGCTGTGATTGGACACAGCCAGTCACGTGGTAAAGAGACAATTTCATTGGCTCTTTACCCCGATTGAGAATGGGCTGTGTCAGAGTGACACACCTCATCCCTGATTGTCGTTCTGCGTGCCCCTGGAGGGCGCACTCGAGCGGCGTGCACAAGGACAGTGCATGTGACCGGCTGTGATTGGACACAGCCGGTCACGTGGTAAAGAGACATTTTTGTTGACTCTTTATACTGATTGGGGATGGGCTGTTTCCCGAAGGACAGGCCTCATCACCACGCTGCATTCCCCCAGGGGCGCGTGAGAGTGACAAGAATGGGCGGACGTCATATGATGCCCGCCCCGAGGGAGAGCATGTTCCCGCCGGCGTCATTTTACTATGACCTGGTAAGTGGCTAAAATAAAAAAGTCTCCTTTATAATCACTTTGACTTTTTTACCATGCATTGTGGTACTTGCAAAACCACGTAGGTTAGCAAGGTGTGTTGGGGTGTAATTAAGATTTAATGACACCGCCATGTGCAGAAATGTTTTTTGTGCTTTGCAGGAACACGTGAGATTTTGTACACATTCACTTCACTGCTTCTATAGAAAACCCTATAGTAAGGATGAATTGCTCCACATTGGCTGGTAACTACATTGTTCAGTGGGAAGTTATTTACTGCTTCTAAAACGTATCTAAACCCAAAAGCAAACATTTTATATTTTGCAACTTAAAGTGGTTTTAAAGGCAGAAGGTTTTATACCTTAATGCATTCTCTGCATTAAGGTGAATAACCTTCTGTGTTCAGGGCCCCTACCCCCTCAATCTCAATCTAGCGCTGTGCACGAGAGCAGCATCTCTCTCCTCTCTCTCCTTCCTCACTGGACATGGAGGCAGCTCCTGCTGCTGTCAGTCAAAACCTGGTAGGAGAGAGCAGGGGATGGGTCCGAGCCGCACTGTGTGTGTCAATAGACACACAGAGCCCAGCTCTGGGTCAAGCCTGCATGAGTTCCCCTATAGCAAGTAGCTTGCTATGAGGACACTTTGAAGGAAGCCAAATAACCAGGAGCGCCGTCGGGGGACCCCAGAATTAGAGGATCGGGACTACTCTGTGCAATACCATTGTACAGAGCAGGTAAGTATGACATGTTTGTTTACAATCACTTTAACAGTCCTTAGATGTGGCCTGTGAAGAGATTTTTGTCTACACCGGTAAAGGAGCATTTTACTGCTCCCTCCCCCCACAATGGCAGTCAACGGTGCACCATGTAGGAGAAAAATTCACGAAATGTAATTTTTTAAATGTATTTTATTGCACAATATTTTGGTAAATATAAAAGATGAGGTTGTATCGAGTAAATTAATACCCAAAATGTCAAACCTTAAAATTGTGTGTGTTTGTAAATTCACCAATTTATTGATAGATTGTATCCATTTAATCGCTCTGTAACAAGGATCTGCATTATAGCTAACCTCATAGATTACACATTTTCTATAACGGGATCCAGTGTCAATAGGTTCTATTCACAAAGCTATCACACAAGGATAAGGATCCCTATTTTCCAACAAATGATAATTTTGTTAGTTGGAAAGACAAATATTGTAATGGGGGAAATCTATCCTTCTATTAGGCATGGCTTACCTGCTGCTGCTGAAATGGTTCCCTTATTCATCTCTGGTGGGTGTATGAATTCGTAAAGTTAGTGCTTCATGATCAAAGTCCATCCTAACTGGTGGCTGTAGAGATGATAATAGTCCAGGGATGATAACGGCCATCCGTCTATAATTTGGTAGATCAAACGTGGACTGTAGGTGAGAGAAGAAAAGTTAGATTTATCAAAGGGTTTCTTAAAGAAAATGTTCTTAATGAACAAAATCATTTCTAAGTGTGTTTGCCAGCAATTAAAAAACAATCACTTGTACTGAAACAGTAAGGCCACTTTCACACTGAAGCGCTTCTAAACTGCTAGTAAAAACGCTGAGCGCTTTTGAAGAACTTTTCAGGCGCTTTTGAAGAGCTTTCCATTAATTTCCATGGGGAGGGGAGTTTTTCACAGCCCTGCCAGCACACTGCCCCAGTGTGAAAGCGTTCATTGATTTTAATGGAAATAAGTTTTCGTGAGCTTTTTAGGCGTTGTTTTTAGCGTGAAAGTGCCTGAAAAGCGCCTCAGTGTGAGTGGTCTAAAAGCGATAGAAAAGACTAACAGATGTAGGACACTTACCCATATATGATGATTGACCCCATCCCGGCAGAGTGGACATGTTCTGCTCTGCTCCATCCACCTGATGATGCAGTCATTGTGGAATTGGTGGGAACAGGGTAGTCTAGAGGATTCGTCTTCCTCTTCTATTTCCAGCAAATAGATGCTGCACTCCCCAGTTCTGTCTGGTTCCGGTCCACTGTAGAGTCGTTGCTGTCAGTGTTCTGGTCTCTTCTGGAACTCAGGGGCAGTTGTTCTTCAGGCCAACTGGCCCATATTAACCACTTTCAGACCGGACCAATTTGCAGCCAAAGGACCAGGCCCCTTTTTGCGATTCGGCACTGCGTCGCTTTAACTGACAATTGCGCGGTCGTGCGACGTGGCTCCCAAACAAAATTGACGCCCTTTTTTTCCCACAAATAGAGCTTTCTTTTGGTGGTATTTCATCGCCCCTGCGGTTTTTATTTTTTTGCACTATAAACAAAAAAGTGCGACAATTTTGAAAAAAAACGCATTATTTTTTATCTTTTGCTATAATAAATATCCCCCAAAAATATATAAAAAAACATTTTTATACATATTCTTCTACATATTTTTGGTAAAAAAAATCGCAATAAGCGATTATTGATTGGTTTGCGCAGAAGTTATAGCGTTTACAAGATAGGGGATAGTTTTATAGCATTTTTATTAATATTTTTTTTTTATTAGTAATGGCGGCGATCAGCAATCAATGCTATTTAAATGCATTGATTCCTGTATAAATGACACTGGCAGTGAAGGGGTTAACAACAAGGGGGCAGTGTAGGGGTTAAGTATGCCTAGGGGTGTGTTTCTTACTGTGGGGGGGCGTGGCTGTCAGCTAGTGAATGCTGATCTCTGCTCCAATCACAGGGAGCAGAGATCGGCGTCACTAGTTGCTAGGCAGAACGGGGAGATGCTGTGTACTTCCGCATCTCCCCGTTCAGCCTTCCCGTGAGACGATCGCGGGTGTCCCCGCGGCGATCGAGTCCGCGGGACCCGCAACCGGCCTCACGGGGGTCCCGACCGGCGCGGGAGCGCGCCGCTCCCGGCGCGTTCCCGATGGCACGACAGGCATTAAGGAGGGACTTATATATACGTCCTCCTGCCTGTACGTGCCATTCTGCCGACGTATATCTGTGTGCGCCGGTCGGGAACCGGTTAAAGTTCTGGATTCTCTGATATGATGTATTGGAGAATCTTTGCCTGCAAAAATAATGATTTTTAGTAAATTGGTGATGCTTCACTCTTGTCTAATGCTAAAGGCACGTTCCAAATGTTATTTCTTTACTTTTAACCTTGTTTTTTAATTTGTATAAAGTCACAGCGGTGACCTTGGGGCATTGTCCTCAGTAGCAGGAGAATGTCCAGGCAGAATGTCTTTCTATTATTTTCTGCATGTTATTAAATATATTTAGTATCCAATATAGAGAATACACCCCTTCTGTAACTGTTGCTACAGATGTTTAGAGCAAGGAACTCCAGGGCAGGACAAACACAGGACAATTTTCTGAAATTCTAATCTAATTTTCATAATAAATATGTTCATCAGCAGATGATATACTCATTTGTATATCTATATAGAGAATGCATTGATCGCCATGTGTGTGGTGTTTTATTGCTTCTTGGGGAACCAGTAGGGAGATTTCTACTCACTACTCTTCACTTAGATATCACTTTTGTGTGGACTGGCCCTTTAACTGTTGGATGTTTTCTGGCAGCCAAGCAGACAATTTGAAAAAAGCAGCAGACATGATTCTTATGCCCAGTACTAAAATTTTTCTTTATTTTTTTCATTCAACCCAGCGGGTTGAATATAAAATAAAAAAAACTGACATATTGCCGTACCAACACAAGCGACATTGGTGCGGCTGCCTCCCCCTCTTTGCTACTGTATTCTGACATGGGGACTCCACCTCCCCCACCAGCAGAATACACTGATCAGCTGATTGGCTGTGAGGGCTATTGGATGCTGGTTTTCCAGAATGTCCCTTTGACAAAAGCCAGTCTTACGATCTGTAGGACAGACTGCTGTACACACTGACCGAATATCGGCCGGTTCCTGCTGAATAATTACAAAGCTTTTCTTCATTTTGTAAACAACCCAACAAAAATTGTATTAATATTTTACCTGGCAGTCCTTGTATAGTTGGCTCTCTGTTGTCAAAGCCAATGGAAAATGAGGCCCGGCTGGCCCAGAGTGAGCCAGGGATCATTAACTTCCGGGTTCCATAATCCTCTATGACAATTGTACGCTGTATGTTAAAAGAGAGACATTACATTTATTAAGAGGTATCTGCATAGATAGCCGCAGAATCTGCGGGTATTTACGCCACTTCCTGTCATCCCCCAGCTGTTCTGCTGGGAAACACACGGATCACAGAGACAGCAGGGAGCGTCCTTATTGCGCAGCGCGACTTGCGCATGCGCAGTAGGGCACTTCCTGATTCCCACACCGAAGATGGCGGCGGCAGCACCCGAGAGCCGATCGACAGATCGGCTTTCTGGTGCCGACATCGCGGGCGCGCTGGACAGGTGAGTGTCCATATTTTAAAAGTCAGCAGCTGCCGGACTCCCTCTTTAAATTCTAAATTTAACTAAATACGTTTATACAATTTTCTCCAGGTAAAAAAAAACAATCACCTTTAAAATGTTGGAGAAAACAGATGTAAGACACTTCCTGTCATATACCAACGGGAACCTTTCCTGGCAGATGGGACAGGTGGAATCCCTCTCCTGTGCCCAACTGAAGATGCAAAGGGCATGAAACTGGTGGGAACAGGATAGTCTGCGGATTTCTGCTCCCTCTTCCAATTGCTGTTGGCAGATTCTGCAAGCAGGATGCTCCTCCGTCTGCTGATCATGAAGATGGGGGCTCTGGATGCTCCCCGGATCTGGCTGGTTCCGATCGACCTCAGGAGGCGTGAATTCCATTGTAACGACAGGGTCCCGATGTCTCTGGCGCAGCTGATCTTCAGTCGTGTTCAATGACGGAGTTCTGTATCTCTCGGTGATGTCGTGATTGTGACATCTCCGGTGAAACTGATTTTCAGTCTCTCTGTCCCGCAGTGGGGATCTTGATCTTCTCCTTTGAGGTATTGGAGAATATTGCCCTGCAGTAACAATAAACAAGATAATAATTAAAAGACAAATTCCAAATAATATTAAACTTCTTTTTTTTTTTTTTTTTCAATCCTGTTGTAAGGTAAAGCAGTGCTAAACAGGAGCAGTGAGATGAATCATGAAAGAGATTTATTACAAGGTTACAGGCTGAGTCCTAAACTCCTTCTTTGGCTGCACTTGTGACTGCAGTAATCCTGACCCTGGTCACTTCTTAATTCTGTGTCTGTTTTAAGTGAAAATCTGTCTTATCTTCAGCAATAAATCTATCCGTGAACTTTGAAAACTGTTGCACTTGGCTCCCCAGGAATATAAAAATTTAACATTATTGTGATGTGGTACATACAGGGGGTATAACATGTTATAGGTGTCAGTGTGATATGGTACATACAGGGGGTATAACAGGTTATAGGTGATTATATGCAAAGTGGTTGGAGGGAAGCTTCAGAATGGCAAAGATGTTTTTATTACAAATTATGTGAGCAGACTGCAGTTCCTCTTTAAGTGCTTAAACTGCCCTCATTTACAGACCAAAGTTCATTCCTTTGATCTTTCTAAAACAGGGTGTCTAAACTTTTTTCAAAGAGGGCCAGATTTGATGAAGTGAACATGCGTGAGGGCCGACCATTTTGCCTGACATTCTTTGAACCATAAAATTAAATGCAAATTAACTATTTTATGCAAAGTTTATTGCAAACTGCATACTTTTCATTTGGACACATGGATGACAAATCTAAACAGGTGTTAAATCTCTATTATTATTATTATTATTATTATTATTATTATTATTATAATACAGGATTTATATAGCGCCAACAGTTTATGCAGCGCTTTACAATATAAAAGGGAGACAATACAGTTATAATACAATAAAATACAAGAGAATTAAGAGGGCCCTGCTCAGAAGAGCTTATTAAGCTGGGGCAGATGGTACAAAAGGTTGTAACTGTGGGGAATGAGCTGATGGAAGTGGTAAAAGATTAGAGACGTGATAGGCTTTCCTGAAGAGATGAGTTTTCAGGGATTGCCTGAAGGTAGCAAGAGTAGGGGATAGCCGGACAGGTGGAGGTAGCGAGTTCCAGAGGATGGGAGAGGCTCTGGAGAAATCCTAGAGACGAGCATGAGAGTAGGAGATGAGAGAGCTTGAGAGTAGGAAGTCTTGAGAAGAGCGGAGAGGACGATTTGGGTGATATTTGGATTCAAGATTGGTGATGTAGCTCGGGCAGAGTTGTGAATGGCTTTGTATGTTGCAGTTAGTATTTTGAATTTAATTTGCTGGGTGATTGGGAGCCAGTGTAGGGATTGGAGGAGAGGGTTGGCATGAACACTGAGCGGTTGGTAAGGTGTATAAGTCTGGCAGCAGCATTCATGATAGACTGAAGAGGGGATAGCCTATGGAGAGGCAGGCCAATAAGAAGGGAGTTGCAATAGTCAAGGCGAGAGATAACGAGGGAGTGAATGAGGAGCTTGGTGGTATCATTTGTTAAAAAGGGGCGAATTTTAGAGATGTTACAGAGGTGAATTCTACAAACTTTTGTCAACAATTGGATTTGAGGCTGAAATGACAAGTCAGAGTGTAGGATTACACCTAGTACCCTGGCGTGAGGGGAGGGACTGATAGTTGCATTGTTGATTTTCATGGAAAAGACATGGAGGGAGGCACGGGCGGGGGGGAATATTAATAGCTCCGTTTTAGAGAGATTTTGTTTAAGGAAGTGGTGTGACATCCATGTTGATATGTCAGTTAGTAAGTTAGTAATGTGAGAGGAGACTGAAGGAGTGAGGTGAGGAGTAGACAGATAGATTTGGGTGTCATCAGCGTATAAGTGGTATTGTAAGCCGTGGGCGGTTATCAAGTGACCAAGGGAGGAGATAGAGAAGAGAAGAGGTCCAAGAACAGAGCCTTGGGGGACCCCCACCAAAAGGGGCAATGGAGAGGAGGAGACAGAGTTGTAGGTAACACTGAAGGAGCGCTGTGATAGATAGGCAGAGAACCAGGATAGAGCAGAATCTCTGAGGCCAAGGGAATGTAGTTTATTGTAGTTTATTGAGAAGGAGCGGGTGAGATGAGTCTTAAGTTGTTCAGGTTGGTGGGGTCCAGTGAGGGCTTTTTAAGTATGGGGGGGAGCTACGCATGTTTTAGAGGGGAGGGGAAGGTGCCACTAGAGAGGGAGAGATTGAAGATGTGAGTGAGGGAGCATAGGATAGAAGAAGAGGTTGACCATAGTAGTAGTAGTGAGGGAACAGGATCCAAGGGACAATTGGTTAGGTGGGCATCTGAGAAAAGTTTTGTAACCTCTTCAGTAGTAGCCAATTCAAAAGAGGAGAGTGTTGAATGTGCTGTTAGGCAAGGTATGTTGAGTGGGGAAGATGTACACACAGTGGAGGTATCCTCACGAATTGCATCAATCTTGTCTTTGAAGTGATTGGCAATCTCTTGGGCAGTGAGTTAGTTAGTGGGTAGAGGGGTTGGGGGACGAAGCAGAGAGTTAAAGTTGAGAAGAGCCAAGGGGGACTGGATGACAAGGTATCATATCTGAAGGCCAGATGAAAAAATATATATGGATATATATATATATATATATATATATATATATATATATATATATATATATTTTGTGGCCCTCAACGAATCCCTGAGCGCCGCTTAGGACTAAGGATGAGCTTGGGCGTGTTACTTGGATATATATTGTAGCACCCTGGAGTTTAGGCAGGGTTGCTCCTCACAAATTGACTTGCCATGAGTAGTTATCCTGGTTGATTGCTAAAGATCTATTGATTTCTCCCTAAGTTTGGTCTTGTTGAACTTTTCTCTTCTACCACTAGGTTGCCAGGTACTTGGTGGTACTAGATATGAGAAGGGCAACGCAAGGTCAGGTTATGGGTATATGTGGTATCTCAGCCAATGGGCAGGGGTTTTCTTGAATCCCTTAGCCTGCTGGGAGAGCCTATATATTCGTGTGAGGTCAGGTGATCTGTGTTCTGTGCCACCTGGAAAATAACTTTACACCTACCATGCCTCACAATCCACTACACACAGAAGGATGTCAGCTATCCCTGGCCCTGGAGGTTCTCATTAGATCAAAGGAGGCCTGGGGCCGTATTCAAATGAAACACGGGCCGCAATTTGCCCGGGGCCGGACTTTGGACATGCCTGTTCCAAAAGAACCAAATGATACAATGTTTATAATTATCACCGCCTAAGTGATGTTGTGATAAACCTTGGCAGACTGCCTGTTTTATTTTTTTAGTTTTTTTTGACAGCTGTCATCAGTGTGCAGAGAACTCTCTGCACTGAAGCGAGGTGGGTAGAATCGTGATTTTTATTTTTTAATGATTAATCGTGCAGCTCTAATATGTAGTAGAGTGCAATATACAATATGTGCACTACAATATGTACTTTGCACTATTATCCCCCGTTCACACCAGTGTGACTTGTCATGCGATTTGACAGAACAAAGTCACATGACAAGTTGCACTCTATTTTTGGCCATGGAACCGTTCATATCTGTGTGACTCCGACTTGCACCAATTTTGAAAAGGTTCCTGCACTGTTTTTGGTGATTTCATGTGCGACTTGCATTGCTTTCGGTCTGCACCATGGCTAAAGCCCCATACACACGGTCGGATTTTCCGATGGATTCTGTCCTATCAGACAATGTTGTCGGAAATTCCGACCGTGTGTAGGCACCATCGGACAGTTTCCATCGGATTGTCCGACGGACAAAGTCCTATCTCCTGCTGGATAGATTTTTTGACAACAAAGTCCGATCACACCAAATCCGATCGTGTGTAGCGTTGTCCGACGGACAAAGTGCTACGCATGCTCAGATCACATTACAAGACCAAAGCTATTGGCTACTAGCCTCTACGTAGTCCCGCCGTAGGCAGCAAACGTCACCACGTTCAGAATGATCGGATTTTCCGACAACTTTGTCCGACCGTGTGTACGCAAAACCAACATCGGACAAAGTACGACGGACATGATCCGACGGACCTGGTCCTCGGATAATCCGAGCGTGTGTATGGGGCTTTAGACCTCTCCAAGTGAGAATTGGAGAGCATTACAATGGAGACACTAATATGAATGTCAAAAGATCCATCTAATGTCACAAAGCACTTTAGGGATATTCATTCATATCTGGCTTAAACAGCGCTAAAACGCCGCTAAAATGAGCATCGCTTTAGCGCTAACACACGGGCAGCCCCAGTGTGAAGGGGGTCTAAATTAAATCATTTTTGTGCGTGCTTCTCACTGGATTGGTGTTTCAGCTCTATTAGAAAAACAAAAAGCTGCGCTTGACCAATAAAGTGTGAAAGAAAATGGCGAACTATACTGAGAAACACAATGAAAGCTCAGGCTAATTAACCAATCAACCAAACATAAATAAGAAAAAATAAGAAAGAGGTTGATCCTCAGTGATAGGTGTGATCAATAGTTATCACAATACAGTACATGAAATTATCATTAAACATACAATATAACTATAAGTGAAAATAAACAATGAACCGATTAAAGTCCAAAAGATTAATGCATCAATGCAAAGCACCCGTGCACTATAATGAATGGCTCATTAAAAGGTTTAAGTCCATTAATCCAAGGTTGATGGTTGAAAATTCAAAATTGTGTGAAACATCCAAACTGCCACCACAATGAGTGAAATGTCTGCTTACCAAAAGGCTATGATCCCCCGTCACAGAGGATCATAGAAGGCATGAGATACAATCGCTGAGCTGGGGCCTCAGATGGTACTGTGGTCTTGGGATCCAGTGAATGGTACAGACTAGATATTCCTCCCAAACTCCAAAGAGATGTGTATCATGTGAAAGAAATAATTACTACCATAGTGCATTACCAAACAAACTTGCTTTATTTAAAAGAAATGAAAACACTTACATCCAGTAAGGAAAAACAAGGCCTTAAGTCCAGTGTACCAGCCGGTTACACATGGAAACAAACCCGAAATCCTAGACGATTTTACACTCGACACCAGGTGACAGCGGGGAGCGCCGTTCCATCCTACGCGTTTCGTGAAATATCACGTCGTCTGGGGACACGGGCGGCGCGCTGTGTCACCTCTCTTATGGTCGCAGTGTCCGACCAAGCCTCGCTCTGAATTTGCGGGCTCCGGAACGTGCATCCCAGCTTCACGACGCAACCACGTCATGACGTCTCAACGTCACAGACTCCAGAGCTTGCGTTCCAACATCGTGACGCCAGTCACGTTGGAGCACTCGTATACCGACAGGCAAACAAGACCGTCAGGTGATCCGGCTCCAACCAATAGGAATCCACTCTGTCTCAATAGAGAATATGCATCAGTGATGACTCCTACTTTCTGAATGTCAAAAAAGCCGCAACATATAAAAACTAAACTATAAAAACAAACAGTCCCATATGGCCCAAAGACAGATATTTTTAAAAACGAACCTTCTAAAGGTCAACCATATAGATACTATGTAACCTCTAAAGGCTATAACAGTCAATCTATTAAAATGTAGGGATTGATAGATGATTGGAGTCAAACGGGGGAAATGAATCCATTATGATATATCGATGCACATAGATATGAAGGTTATTGTCATCAGTATATGCAAAGATGAAAGTCCTAATGTAGGACATCAAACCGGAATGATGATTTAAATATAAACCGGGGGTCACAGTGTAGAGGGGCATGTGAAGGGCCATCTAATGATCCTTGCCCGGTATTACAGGTACAAAGAATGCCAGTGGGGCTCAAAGGGTTCTAAATAATAGCAATCCAAATTAGGAATTAGCTGAATGTACCCTACGTATAACATGGGACTAATCAAAACCAATAACCCACAGGCCTGGTGTGTCAATATGACACCCAGTTGGAGAAATAAATCCAAATGCAGTACTACGCCCTCTCTCCATATAGTGTATGTAGAACTGGAATTATATGAAGCTATACCCAACGTGAATTATGTCTATAGGGACTTGTCCCACTGATATATATATATATATATATATACTCAAAAATATATATATATATAGAGGTGGGACCTCAAACGGGACCAAAAGTTAGATGATAAATCATATAATATAAAACCAGGGTGAAACAACTGTTAGTGATATGGCCAACATACCACACATCGGATAAGAGAAATGCCACAGACAAACCATGGTTTGTATGTGCATTCATCGATTGACTCACGGATTCAGAGCGATCTGCAAGATGTTCAATGCGACAATAAGGGCACAATAGATACCATCGATATAAAAAGCAACATAGCACCTCATATAATCGAGGGGCCATGCAGCCACCACAACATAATTTTGTGAAAATTTCTGAACCTCAATAGCATAGACTACATGTTACACCAATGTATAGGGGCAAAGCAGACAACTTATTAAAAATCTATGGTGCAGGCCTGCCAGATATAATTGGTCTCATGAATTGTTAATAAAGGCATTCACGCCTGTATCGACGTTAAGACCATAAGGAGCATAAGTCTTGAGCCTGTGTATCCAGGCCATTTCTTGTCTGGAGATTTCTCTAACTAGAGATCCTCCTCTCCAGTGGGGCCTGTATTTATCGATCCACATATACAAGGTGTTTGAGGGGTCTCTATTATGTATTTGATCGTAGTGTCTAGACACCGAGTGCTTGTCAAAGCCCCTTCTGATGTTGTTTATGTGTTCTCTCAGACGGACACGAAGTGCCCTTTTAGTCCTCCCTATGTATTGTAGGCCGCAGGGGCACTGTATAAGATATACCACTCCCTCAGAGGAGCAAGTAATAAAGGGATCCACCTCATATGTTTTAGAGGTACTTGTAGATGCAGATTTAACTGTCTGTGCACTTAGTCAAAGTGCAAACTTGGCAGTTCTTGCATCTATAGTAGCCTTTCAAATTCTGAAAAAAACACCTGTTGACTTTCGGTGGGTCCTGTACTGCCGGAGCTATCCTGCTGCCCAAATTAGATGCACCGTTAAAGATAACCCATGTTTTTTCGGGTAAAGAGGCACCAAGAACCTGATCACTGGTCAATAAATGCCAGTGCTTTTGGATCAGGCTCTTGATGTCTCGATGTTGGACCAAAAATGTGGTAATGAATGGTAAGTTATTCTGAAATTCCATTTCTACTGGATCTCGGACTGCCAACAGGGTAGTTCTTCCTTTGTCTCTAGCTGTCTGTCAATAAAATTCCATTCTCTGACTAATCAGTCAACTCCGGTCATGTTGATTGGAAGACAGATTTATTACGGATGTATCGATACACGGGTGAAAAGGAAAAAAAAACAGCTCTTACAGCAAAGAGTTCCACAAGAAAATCACACACGGGAATCCATGAGCAGTTACTTTTAAAGTAATATTTGGCAACCTGCCATTGGCTAAGGCACACTGGTGACTCATGATGCATTGTCAGCTTTATTGCCAAATCCAGAGTGCCTTCACAAAAATTTCCTAATATGGTAACATCTGTAAGTATTGTTTTTTAGGCTTGGTCAGAACATAAGAAAGTTGCAGAAACAATAAGTCAGCGCCATTTTAGTTAGAAAAAGTACAAATAAGGAACAAGACAAATGTCGATATCACTTGTAATTCTTTGCATATTTCTTATCACTGTCTTAACTGCTCTTGAAAAAAGTCCCCATCGTACTCCTTCTCCAAAATTCTATTGGAAAGTAGGCTGGCTTGGATGTCATAGGTCTCCACCTCGGTACAGTTACGTTTCAGACATGTAAACTGTCCTTGGGGTACTCCTTTCAGCCATGGTCCATAATGACAGCTATCGAGGGAAATGTAAGAGTTTCGATCTGTGGTCTTAAAGAAAGTTGATGTAATAAATTTATTATCAATAAGCTTAATGTTAAGATCGAGAAAAATAAATCTCTTCCTGACTCACCTTGAAATTCAGTTTTATACCTCTGTCATTGATGTTCAAAGTTGCCATAAATGTCTGTAGATCTGGCTCACAACCATCCCACAGGAGGAGGACGTCATCGATATATCTCGTCCTCCTCCCATTTGGCCATGAACAGATTTGCCAAACTGGGGGCATACTTTGCCCCCATGGCCACTCCTCTGTCCTGGCGGTAGAACTGGTGATCAAACCAGAAGTAGTTGTGTCCTGCCGCATACTCCAGGAGCTCCATAATGAGCTCAATCTGTGAAGCAGCTAGGCCAGATCCTCTCACTAAGTACATTCTGACTGCCTCCAAGCCCAAATTGTGGGGAATGATAGTATAAAGTGAAGTGACATTCGCTGTCACTAACCAGAGGCCACTTTTTGGGGTTATGTTTTCCAACATGTTGATCACCTGTTTGGTGTCCTTGATGTGGATACACTTGAGTAGTCAGAGCCTTAGCGCAGTTTCTTCCTTTTTTCTGTTTCAGCTCTATACCATCATTCATTTTTTTTTTTTTTCATTTTCAACTTTATTTTTACATACATTTTATATATATATATTTTTCTATGGTATATTGTTTGGTTACTCGCCGATCTCAGTGACAGGATTTTTGAAGTTTGAAATGTAATGTATTTTTTCTGTGTGGATTGATGTTTCTGTATTATTTTCATTGTTGATGTAAAGACCTACTGTATATGCTCCTTCTCTGTATTTGGTTTTTAATTGGTTTTGGTTTTTAATTACTTGTACCTGCCTGTATGGAGGTGGAGGGTGTAGAAATTTGTAAGAGAGTCCAGCTTGTATCAGGCCGATTTTCCTTATCTATCTGCATTCTGTTTGGGTGTTTGGAGGACATTTGGAGCCAGAGCACCGACTATTCAGATTCCTCGCATTTCTATTCTGTGACCCTGAAGTGAGCGCTTGCATATGTTTTTTATTTGGAGCCTATATAAAGATACAGGCATTGACTCATCAGGATAGTGGCCATGTGCCCATATTAGTCAAAGGATATCACAAATATCCCCCCGTTATTGTATATCTGCAGCCATGAGACGGGGAATCTTCCACCTGCAGCTCATTGGCCGACACTGACAGTTGACTTTTAGATTTGGATCAAACCCAAGCTCATCACTACCCAACGACATGATACATATGAACCAGTGCCAGTTCACACTATGCGGTGCAAGAACCACATGCAATTTTGAACAGGAATCGCACCGCATTCCTGTTCAAACCACATGCGATCCTTCAGCAGTGCAATTTGAGCCATTATTTTTTATGACTTAAATTGCACTGAATCCACACCAAAAACGTGCAGGACACTTTTTTCTTTTAGCCGCACCAGAATTGGATTGCATGGGTGTTCACACCTATGCCATCCGATTCTGCGAATTGCACTGCGTTTTGTGAACCGATTTTGGGGTGTTGTTAACTTAACATAAACACCCGCAGTGGTTCGCATGAACGGGGTGTGATTTGGATGTGGTACAGAATCTGCACAGAATTTGCAGTGAATTCGCACCGCGTCAGTGACTGAAGCCTCGTACACACGATCGGATTTTCGGATGGGAATTGTGTGATGACAAGCCATTTGTACACTCCATTGGACAATTGTTGGATTCTCCACGGACAAATGTTGGATGGCAGGTTTTAAACTTTTCCGTGGACAAAGGTCTGTTGTCGAATTTTCCGCGCATGTGTACACAAGTGCGTTGGACAAAAGTCCAAAGTACAATCACGCATGCTCGGAAGCAGAAGCGGTCGGTCTTGTAAACTAGCATTCGTAATGGAGAATTTACATTCGTGACGTGGCAAATTATGAAATCTCCAAATGCAGCGCACAATTCTCTTCTTCTTTAATGGGACAATAATGAAGCTGCTTTGCTGGTGATACGGATGGAGTTATTGCAAACACATTTTCAAATGGCTTTTTTTTTCTGGTGATCTCAAGAATAATATTATTATGCTTACCACAACACCATTATCCCGTAGAATTTAGGATCAAAGATACAACTATGTTGGTGTCCCTTGTTAATTTTACATTGTATTTTTTTTAATGTAACTGCCTACTCCCAAACTGTCATTTGAAGTAGAACACATAGCCAAGTATTATTCTACACAATTTTTTTATTGTGCATTAAAAAATAAAATTAGACATGCTATCTGCCAAAGTAGATAGCATTTTTGGTAATAGAACTTAACCAAAAAGTGCATTCTATGGACACGGACCCCGGAAGTGACGCATTGGTCACGAGCTCGGCGCTCGTTTTGAATATTTATCGCTGTTTCATTGTTTATTGTGAGTACCCTTTTTTTAAAATAAAGCTGATTCTTTGTTTTACCACCAAATACTACACTATACGGCTCCCTTTTGTCACTCTCTTCCCCCCCTCTATACCTATTATACCTGGGTACACACCGAGCGGAACCTGGTCCTGAGCACCAGTAAGCTACAATCATATAGGCTCCACACACTGCGGATAGGAGAGGAGCACTGTGACAGAGACCCATGTGCAACATCCCCTTGAGAGACCATCGAAGCATCCCCCAGAGAGAATCCACCTTCCTGGCATCTACATATATGCTGCTTACCTTGCAGTAACAAGGTAATTAGGAAGGACACCCACGGGTGTCACTAGCACCGAAGACCTCAGCACTATTTTCACCTTGGGCAAGCCATCCACCACCTCCCACCCCCACCTAGCACTTGGCACCGTAGTGCAGCCCAGATTGGATCACTTTGGTTATCATCACCTCCACGCTGTCTATAATATCATATGCTATATGGACTGCTTTGCATTGTTTTGTATATGTTGATCTTCTCCATCACATTACAATTTTCCTGATTACCTCCGTTTGTTAATTTTTAGTACCACTGTTCACATTGGTCGCTATTTCCAGCACTTTGATTGCTGCTATCACATCCACCATTACCCTATTGGTTTTTACCACTCCTTGCATTTCTCTGGTTTTATACCTTATGGTATCTCCACAAACCTGAACCACTTATCCCCTCTTTATTTTTAAAAAAATATATTTTTTATCATCATCCATTTCACTGCTTCACAGCGACCATAGGAAGTTTATTTGTTTTAGTCACTTTCACTCATCCACTTTTGTGTTTTGCATAGAATATCCTGTATGCACTCGAGTGTGTTTTTAATATGGTTTTTGCACACTAGTCACTTTCTATATTTATACGTATACATTTTATGTATTGTTGCCTTACAGTTGATGCCAGCGTATTGCAATATATGTATATATTTTATTTGATTGTCTTACTGATGGTTTAGCCTGCGATGCACACAGTCACTTTAATTCGCATATTATTCCCTGTTTGCTGATGTGACACTACAGCAACTTTATGCGATTTTTTATACTGACATCAGTTCAGGAGCGCGACACCATACATTGATTTTTTCCATTTCTCCCAAATTGGGTATTGTTTTAACCCTTTCGGTGTTCGCTGCACCTCACACCTTTATTATACCACTTCTTTTCCGTTGTAGCGCGGGAATATTACATTTACAAAAAGTGCATTCTATGCATCCAAAAATATAGAAAATATAACAAATCAAATCATTATTATTCAACCAAAAAATTAAATAAAAGCCTCATGCATGTGTCCTGCTTCTTAATATAGGGGGTCAACAATGCCAAGAGTTGGTGAAAGCAGAGGTCTGTCATCCGGAGATAATTCCGAAAATCATCTGGATTATTCTCCTGGAGCTCCCGCAGCAAAGGCATATGACATAATTGGTCACGATTAATAAAGCAACCAATTTTTGGTCCAAGAACTCCTCCTCCTCCTGTTCCTGGACTGGACTTGGGTCAAAGCTATAAATCCAAGGCCAATAATAAACATTATATCCTCCAATTCTGCAACATGTCTGGGTGACAAACGTCCATTCAGAAACAAACTGAAAAGCACAAAATGAAAAGCGTGAACTGAAAAGCGTGAAATGAAAAGCGTGAAATGAAAAGCGTGAAATGAAAAGCGCGAATCCACGCTCACCAAACTTCTACTAACATGAAATTAACAGAATGAGCCCAAAGGGTGGCGCTAAAGAGCTGAAAAACCACGTAGTACGTCACTACGTTCGTGTTTGTTGGCTGACAATTCCTTGCCATTTGTATGCAAGACAAAATCCATGCAGACGCCTTTGGACAAAAGTCTGAGGTTTTGTCTGCGAAAAATCCAATTGTGTGTTTCTGTCTGTGCTCTGTGGTGTGCTGCATTTCATAATTTTTTTTAAAAAACCTGCAATATCACTCTTATGTTTATAGTGTTGTTTACGCAGCAGTGTAGGGAATCTTTTGGCTGCTGATTTGTAAAAGAAACTAGCCAGCAGGTTAACCATTTAAGGACCGTCCCACATACTATCTGCCAAAGTAGATAGCATTTTTGGTAATAGAACTTAACCAAAAAGTGCATTCTATGCATCCAAAAATATAGAAAATATAACAAATCAAATCATTATTATTCAACCAAAAAATTAAATAAAAGCCTCATGCATGTGTCCTGCTTCTTAATATAGGGGGTCAACAATGCCAAGAGTTGGTGAAAGCAGGGGTCTGTCATCCGGAGATAATTCCGAAAATCATCTGGATTATTCTCCTGGAGCTCCCGCAGCAAAGGCATATGACATAATTGGTCACGATTAATAAAGCAACCAATTTTTGGTCCAAGAACTCCTCCTCCTCCTGTTCCTGGACTGGACTTGGGTCAAAGCTATAAATCCAAGGCCAATAATAAACATTATATCCTCCAATTCTGCAACATGTCTGGGTGACAAACGTCCATTCAGAAACAAACTGAAAAGCACAAAATGAAAAGCGTGAACTGAAAAGCGTTAAATGAAAAGCGTGAAATGAAAAGCGCGAATCCACGCTCACCAAACTTGTTGTTTACGCAGCAGTGTAGGGAATCTTTTGGCTGCTGATTTGTAAAAGAAACTAGCCAGCAGGTTAACCATTTAAGGACCGTCCCACATACTTCATATACTGCGGCAGGGCGAGGCAGACAGGGGTTGTAAACCCTCACAGTTTTTCACCTCAGTGCATTCTTTGCATTGAGGTGAAAGACCCCTTGTAGTGCACCAGCCTCCCAAAGCCTCCCTTTTACTTACCTGAGCACACTGGGTCCAGCTGGTGTCTCGGGTCCTAATTGGATAGATTGATAGCAGCGCAGCCATTGGCTCCTGCTGCTGTCAATCAAATCCAATAATGCAGGAGCCAGGGGCTGAGCTGAGTTCTGCCACCTGTGTCAATGGACACAGCAGCAGGACACAGGAGAGCGCCCGCACGGGTGCTCCGAGGGAGAGCGCTTCTCTGACGGGGCACTCGAGAAGAGAAGGAGCCAGGAGTGTCACTGAGAGACCCCAGAAGAGGAGGATCGGGGGCCACTCTGTGCAAAACCAATTGCACAGAGGAGATAAGTATAACATGTTTTTTTTTTTTAAATAAATAAAAAAGGAACCTTTAGTTATCCTTTAACCCTTTGATTGCCCCTGATGTTAACCCCTTCCCTGCCAGTGTCATTAGTACAGTGACAGTGCATATTATTTAGCACAGATCACTGTATTAGAGTCACTGGTCCCCCAAAAAAGTGTCAAAAGTTTCACTTGGTGTCCGATTTGTCCGCCACAATGTCACTGTCGTGCTATATGTCACTGATCGCCACCATTACTAGTAAAAATATAAAATATCACATAGTTTTTAGACGCTATAACTTTTGCGCAAACCAATCAATATACGTTTATTGGAATATTTTTTACCAAAAATATATAGCAGAATACATATTGGCCTAAATTGATGAAGAAATTCGATTTTTTACAGTTTTTTATTGGGAATGTTTTATAGCAGAAAGTAAAAAATATTAAAAAAATAAAAAAAAAGTCATTTTTTTTTTGTTTATAGTGCAGAAAATTAAAACTGCAGAGGTGATCAAATACCACCAAAAGAAGGCTCTATTTCTCATAAAAAAAGAACATAAAATTTATACGGGTACATTGTCGCGTGACCGCGCAATCAGTTAAAGTAACGCAGTGCCATACCGCAAAAAATGGCCTGTAGGGGGGTAAACCTTCCGGAGCTGAAGTGGTTAAAGAGGAAGTAAACCCTGGTGGGTTTTACTTCCTCTTTATTCCCCTGCAAAGTAAAAGCATAATGAGCTAGTATGCATCGCATACTAGCCCATTATGTGCCACTTACCTGCAAACGAAACCCGCGATGTCTGCGATGTCCCTGCTGGTGGCCACGTCCATCTTCACCCCTCTTCCTTCCGGCTCTGTGACTGGCTAGAGTCCCGTGATGTTACTGCCACGGTCGGGAGCCAACAGTTGCGGCATGGGCCCCATAGAAACGGCATGATCATGCCCTTTATTTAGTGCGCATGCCCCGATGACATCGGCGCAAGCGTAGATGGTAAATATCTCCTGAACCGTGCAGGTTCAGGAGATATTTCCAGTACCTACAGGTAAGCCTTATTATATGCTATATGTGTGTAGGACAGTGTGGCCGCGTTAGCAGTAAAGCACCTCTAGTTTTAGCGCCGATTTACCGCCATTTTAGAGGTGCTTTTCGGTCGATAGCATGCCGCTTTTAATCCCCGCTAGCGGCCGAATAAAGGGTTAAAAGTGCCGCTCCCGCGACGCCTCGGCGGCGCTGCCCATTGATTTCAATGGACAAGGGCGCCCCAAAGATGCTGCTTGCAGGACTTTTTTTAACGTCCTACCAGCGCACTGCTCCAGTGTGAAAGGCTCTCACGCCGGAACTGCAGAAGAGTCATTTTTCAGGCGCTTTACAGATGCTATTTTTAGCGCTAAAGCCCCTGAAAAACGCCTCTAGTGTGAAAGGGGTCTTAAGCAGGACATCACAAGTTTTTTAAGTTCCTCTCTCTCTTACACATTAGCAAAAAAAAGTAAAAAAAACATTTTTCTTCTTTTTTTTTTACTTAAATCCTGGCCTAGGCGAGGATGATGCCAATGCGCCATGGCCCTTCCGCATGTGCAGTCTCTGTCAGTACTGTGGAAGACCCCCGCAGCATGTCTGTGCATGCACAATATCTTACACACTGACTCCTGGGATGTGTGACTTTGGCAAGATGTTGCACATGTGCAGACACACTGCAGGGGGTCTGCCAGAGTACTTGGACTTGTGGCATGTCTGACTCTGCACATGCCCTGGATCTCCAGTAAAGATGGTAATGCTGGACAAGAGGGGTGGAAGGTTCTCCTTCTGCTTCAGCCAAGACGCTGAACTCCAGTGGCGAATGTGTGTGTGTGTGTGTGTTTTTATTTTTATTTTTTATTTTAAGGCTGCATTCACACTATAGCATTTATTAAAGCAAATTTGAATGATTTTGCATGCATTTACAAAACACAAAAAAATGTGTTGTTGTTCTTGCGGTGCTGCTCATTGTTAATGCCCCCCCCCCCCCCAAACATAGCAAGGAGATGTGTTTTTTTTTCCACACAAAAAACATCTGCGGCAAAAGCACAGTTAAAAAACGTGCAACGCTCAAAAAAGGTGCTGCATATGTAGTGTATGGGGCAGGCCTATGAAATGAATGATGTGCCCCCTTTCTTTAGACCCCTTTCACACTGGGGCACTTTGCAGGCGATACAGCGCTAAAAATAGCGCCTGCAAAGTGCCATGAAAGAGCCGCTGCTGTCTCTCCAAAGTGAAACCCCCGAGGGCTTTCACACTGGAGCGGTGTGCTGGCAGGACTTTAAAAAAAGTCCTGCTAGCAGCATTTTTGGAGCGGTGAAGGAGCGCTTCTTCCCATTAAAATCAATGGGGCAGCGTGGCTATACCACCGGCATAGAGCTGCTGCAGCAGCGCATTGCGTGGTTTTAACCAATTCGCGGCTGGTTTTTAACCCTTTCTCGGCCACTAGCAGGGTGTAAAAGCACCCCGCTAGCAGCCAAATAGCACCGCAAAATTGACGGTATAGTGCCGCTAAAATTAGCGGCGCTTTACCGCCGACGCACCTACCGCCCCAGTGTAAAAGGGGCCTTATAGTTAGTGTGGGGCCTAATGCACACGGTCGGAAATTCTGACCACAAAATCCATCTGATTTTTTCCGACGGATTTTGTCCGACACTGGTGTTGCATACACACGGTCGGACAAAGTTGTCGGAAAATCCGATCATCCTGAACGTGGTGGCGTTCGTTGCGTACGACGGGACTACGTAGAGGCTAGTAGCCAATAGCTTTGGTCTTGTAATGTGATCTGAGCATGCCTGGCACTTTGTCCGTCGGAATTCGCTACACACGATCGGAAAAAGTCAGATAGGACTTTGTTGTCGGAAAATTTAAGAGCAGGAGATAAAACTTTGTCCGTCAGAAAATCCGACGGAAAAAGTCAGATGGAGCCCACATGGTCGGAATTTCCGACAACATTGTCCAATATGACATTTTCCGTCGGAAAATCCGACCGCGTGTATGGGGCATAAGACAGAGACCAATGTTATGCCCCCGTACACGTTATGAGAAAATCGGGCGAACGAGCGGCCGGTTTGCCACGATATTTCACAGCTAGTCGGAAACGGGGATAGAAATAATGTACAAAAATTTGCATACGACAAAAGCTTTTTTTGTTATTTATTGTTTCTGATCATGCGCAGTCTTTCATATCTGGCATTTCTCATCCGAAAACGGTACATATTCGTTCTGTTCCCATACGAGAACATTTTTGGAGTTTGTACCTTCGGAAATTTTTGTTCAGAATGTCGGAAACGATTGTCAAAAGTTGTGGGGTGGGGTGGGGTGGGGTGGTGGGGTGGATGTGGGCAGCGTGATGTTAATCTTTAACCACTTATCTACCAAGGTATGTTAATAAATGTCATGGTAGACAAGCGGTTAAATCAAGCTCACTGGGCCTTCTCATAAAACCAATTGGGTGGCTCTAGAGCTCTCAAAGGGGTGCCCCCGTTCCCGCCGGTGGCACCTGCGCTGGTTCCCGGGCTCTCCCATTCCCCCGGGGAACCCAAGACAGCTTTCTGGGTAAGAGTAGGAGAAACTCAGGGAACATCCAATCCTTCCTACAACCAATGAGCTCAGAAGCGGTGTGTGTTGCTTATAGGGTCACAGCTGTCATTCCTAGTGTAGCTGAGGACGCAGCTATTCCAGCAGGATCTGTGATGGAATAGTTGCATTAGACGGCAGGGGAGACACTGGGGGTCTAATAGATCCCCCAATGTTTCCATGTCACCTGCTTGTTAGACCCCTTGTGATAGCAATAAAGTAAAAAAAAGAGTGTAAAAACAAAAAATTATTGTATAAAAATAAATAATAATAATAAAAAGAAAATTTAAAGCACCTCCGTCACCACCGCATACACTTTATATAAAAAGCTCAGCGTAAGGCGAGTACATTAATACTAATACTTATGCATTAATCATGCTACAAATGTGAGGTTACATTCTGAATGTTGGAATGACAGCCGTATTCTAGGGTCATAGTTCATGGCTAACTCCAAATTGATCATCAAGAAAAAGAAGCAGCCGGCAACTCCGTAACATCAAGCGTATTTATTGTAAAGTCTTCACAGTGAGTACAGTCAGCAGCAGACTAGTTTCGGCGATAAGCCTTGTTCACAGCACAGCACAGCACAGCACAGTACAACACAGCACAATACAGTACAACACAGCACAGCACAACACAGCACAGTACAGTACAACACAGCACAGCACAGTACAACACAGCACAATACAGTACAACACAGCACAGCACAACACAGCACAGTACAGTACAACACAGCACAGCACAGTACAACACAGCACAATACAGTACAACACAGCACAGCACAGTACAACACAGCACAGTACAACACAGCACAATACAGTACAACACAGCACAGCACAGTACAACACAGCACAGCACAGTACAACACAGCACAGTACAGCACAGCTCATCTCAGCTGTGAACAAGGCTTATCGCTGAAACTAGTCTGCTGCTGACTGTACTCTCTGTGAAGGCTTTACAATAAATACGCTTGATGTTATGGAGTTGCCGGCTGCTCCTTTTTCTTGATGACCGTTTGTCTTTTGGTGTGTGGGAGGACACCTCGGCTTGGACACCCTGACTGCAAACTTCCAAAGTAAAGCTGGCCATACACGGGTCGAATTTCGAAAGATCTTTCTTTTGAAAATCAGAAAATTCGTGCATTTTGTGATTCGATGATGCCACCATTGATTTCGAAATTCGACTAACCAAACCTTCAATTTCACCTCATGTTCCTACAGAAAAGAATTTTCTTGTCCGGGAATCTTCTTTTCTTTCCGGGAATCTTCTTTTCTTGCACATGCGCATTTCTTTTTCGATTACATTTCTCGCACGATTCTCCCATCATTGGTTCGAAAATCGTTCGTTTTTTAAAAAAATTTCCAACATGTTGGATTTTTTAAATTCGATGGCCGCACGAAAATCGGCCGTTGCTGCAGCCCACTAATGGTGCGAAATTCATACGAAAATTCTTGGATAAGATTTTCGAAAGAAAGATCTTTCGAAATTCGACCCGTGTATGGCCAGCTTAAGACTTTGTTTTCCACTGTTCTGAGCCATACAATCTTTGATCGAATAACTCCAAATTCATGACCTTTAAGGCCCGGATCAGACTGGTGCGACATGCGCTCCGACTTTGAGAGCACATGTTGCATGACATGTAAAAATGAGTGTTTCCCTATGAGAGCCATTTAAAAGTGTAAGTAAACCCTACTATTGTTTTCAGCCAAGGAAGCAGCCATCTTTGCCTCTGTTTAATCGACAACTGCTATGATGCTGCACATGTGATCAGTTATGAAACCAGCCATTGGATGGTTTGACAGTTTGGTTGAGAGCACAACCATCGGGAGTGTTACAATTCCGGCACGTGCCGGAAATGAAACTGTTTTATGGATGGGTTTACTTCCGCTTTAACTGGTCCAACTTGTGTCAGTCCAACTTTGGGAAAGGTTCCTGCACTACTTTAGTCCGACTTCTGTCCAATTTCAGCCCATAGAATTGAATGGAAGTCGCATCCAAGTATTTTTTAAAGAGAATTTTAGCTACCCTGGTTTATTTGCAATTTTCCATACGTGTAGTTTTAAGACATGACATGTTTGGTATTGATTTACTCAACACAAACCCATCTTATATATTTTACCCAAAAATTGGGTGTTATACTGTATTAATGTGCACTATAATTCATTTTAGTCTATTTGTCTGGGAAGTATACATCTGATAAATGCAAATATTGTTTTACCTAAAAAAATTGCAACAACCGCCATTTGATTCTGCAGGGCCTCTGCTTTCAGAAAATGTGTCATGTATGTGTTATTAATTAATAAGAGTGGCACTTGCTGGAAAAGATAAATATAAATAATGCTTGCTGATAGATAAAATGCCAATATGTAAGAGATCTGGTGCTTGCAGATATAAATAAATAATAAAGAGTAAAAATTGTGTGGCGCTTGCTAGTAAGAAGGATGCCAATCCTCAGGGGGAGCTCCAAAGGATGGTTCCCAAAAGCGTCTAAAAGTTAATAGTTTGAAAACCGACAATGTATAGCAAAAAAATATAGAAACAATGCTATACCAATAAACTCAATAATAAAGTGCATCTGGTGGTGGAATAAACATAGATCGTATAAATGCAAAAAATAAAATAGGTGAACTAAAAACAGGTATTAAATAATCAAAAAAAGCCTGTGCAAATAAGCATATACAGTATAGCTCACATAATATATATACTGTATATAACACAGTTAGTATATATCATATAATATACTGTATATATAGTACAGTTAGTATATATTATATAATATATAATGAATACATATAGTACAATCAGTATATATTATATAATATAAATATATAGTACAGTGAGTATATATCATATAATACATATATAACATATAAAATGTATAAAGTACAGCCAGTATATATCATATATATATATAATGTATATAATACAGTCAGTGTATATTATATATAATGTGAATAGTACAGTCAGTGTATATTATATATAATGTGAATAGTACAGTCAGTGTATATTATATATAATGTGAATAGTACAGTCAGTCTCTATGATAGCACACGGCTCTGTATATGAGGAGAGCGGTCACAGCTCCATCCTGCACACAGTGTGTGGGGGAGGCTCCTCCCTGGTGGGCGGGGCTTCCTAGTACACGGGCTGCCCGCAGGGACCTCCCCGTGGGTGTGTCCTGGCTCCGGCTCGGGAAGTGATGTTCCTCTATGTAATCCGCTCTACGAGAAGCCAAAAAAGGGCAATCTGTGTGTGCGGGGAGCGGGATGAGGACGGGGAGTACAGGTGAGAGAGAGGGGGAGGGCGGGCTGTGATCTCCTCCCGGGGATCGGATCTATGGAGGGGTGAGCCGACTTCTGTGCTCCGCCGGGCTTCACCTTCCTTCTACTTTTATATGGAAAGAATGATTGAGAGGAAGTTTTCCTGATGATTGTATTGGGATTACATTCAGTGTGTATTATGGGATGTCTGCTTGGGGTGATCCCTGGAGATCAGTGTGTTCTCCTCCATTGTACAAGTCATCTGTAGTGACATTTATTCTGGGTATGACCCCCCCCCCCCCTATATATATATATATATATATGGATTGATGGCTCTTCTAGACTCTCCTACACACACCTGTCACCTGGAGCCGGTCACATGACCTCTGACACACCCCTCTGTACACCTGACCCCCCCCCCATTCACACCTGAGAAGTTTGTTGTGTGATTGGAAAGTTTTTTTTTTTGGGGGGGGGGGGGGGTGAGACTCGCACGTTTTTGGTCTCTTAGGGCTCATTCAGAGGGGTGATCAGTCCCCTCCTCTGTACAGATCCGCTGGCAGATGTACACAGGCCCCCCCATAGAGGCGGATGTACACAGGCCCCCCCATAGAGGCGGATGTACACAGGCCCCCCCATAGAGGCGTATGTACACAGGCCCCCCCATAGCGGCGTATGTACACAGGCCCCCCCATAGAGGCGGATGTACACAGGCCCCCCCATAGCCCCCCCATAGGCGGATGTACACAGGCCCCCCCATAGAGGCGTATGGGGGGGGGTATGTACACAGGCCCCCCCATAGAGGCGTATGTACACAGGCCCCCCCATAGATGGGCCCCCCCCATAGAGGTGTATGTACACAGGCCCCCCCATAGACAGGCCCCCCCATACACAGGCCCCCCCCATAGAGGCGTATGTACACAGGCCCCCCCATAGAGGCGGATGTACACAGGCCCCCCCATAGAGGTGTATGTACACAGTATACACAGGCCCCCCCATAGTGGCGTATGTACACAGGCCCCCCCATAGTGGCGTATGTACACAGGCCCCCCCCCCCATAGAGGCGGATGTACACAGGCCCCCCCATAGTGGCGTATGTACACAGGCCCCCCCATAGTGGCGTATGTACACAGGCCCCCCCATAGTGGCGTATGTACACAGGCCCCCCCATAGAGGTGGATGTAAACGCAGCGCCGGTACGGACACAATCGTATGATAAGTACTCAGGATCGGGGGGATCGGGCCCCCCACACAGGGTCACCGCTTCTGTCTATTTGTCAGCCAGTTGTGTCCATGCAGCTGCTGCATCTTCATCCACTTCTATAGGGGCCACTGCTGAAGGCGGATTCATGGACTAATCAGTTATGTGAATGAGCCCCAAGGCCTGGTTCATATCTGAGCATGTGCGGTTGATGCGTTCTCTTGAATTTTCAGGCCAGAGTGATAGCTATGTGTTTTTTTTAATTTATTTTTTGGGGTTCGATTTGCAGAAGCGCACCACAAGCCATTTGACATTATTTCCTATGGGGCCATTCACATGTTTGCAGTTTCCTGCTGTCTCCCCCCTCATTGGGCAGCTTCACAGCTGTGACTCCCGCTGCTGTCAATCAAATGTTGGGATGCGGGGAGCGAGGCCAAGTCTGACACGGGACTCGGGCTGCACACACTGATGCCCCCATGGAAAGCTGCTCGCCCCCTCTTTGGCACCCACCAAGGAGGGGCCTGGAGCACCGGTGAGGGACCTAAGAGGAGGATCTGGGCTGCTCTGTGCAAAACCAACTGCACAGAGTAGCTATGTATAGACATAATAAAAAAAAAACCCCAAAGGTTTACAACCACTTACGGACCGCCCGCCACAGTTTTACATCGACTGGTTGAAGGAGGATATCGTTGTTATGGCAGCAGCTAGCTGCCATAACCCCGGTATCCCCTTCTTCAGTGGGCGGTCCACTACAAGATAAAAGTGGTCTCCGGCGGATTCGCCGAAAGATCACTTTTATCGGTGGCGGGATAGGGCCCCCCCTTCATGCCACGCTCCAGTGCCCTCTGCCGCTTACCGGAGCCGTCGTCAGCGCATCTGGGTACTAGCTGGGTAGTCCTGGGCATCCTGACGAGCTTGCGTGCAGAAGCAAACGCATACGTGAGTAGCGCCCGCACATGAAAACAGTGTTCAAACCACATATGTGAGGTATCGCCGTGATCGTTAGAGCGAGAGCAATAATTCTAGCCCTAGACCTCCTCTGTAACTTAAAACATGCAACCTGTAGAATTTTTTAAAGGTCGCCTATGGAGATTTTTAAGGGTAAAGGTTTGTCACCATTCCACGAGCGGGCGCAATTTTGAAGCGTGACATGTTGGGTATCAATTTACTCGGCGTAACATCATCTTTCACAATATAATAAATAATTGGGCTAACTTTACTGTTGTCTTATTTTTTTTTTTTTATTCCAAAAAATTTTTTTTTCCAAAACAAGTGCGCTTGTAAGACCGCTGCGCAAATACGGTGTGACAAAGTATTGCAATGACAGCCATTTTATTCTCTAGGGTGTTAGAAAAAATGTATAATGTTTGGGGGTTCTAAGTAATTTTTCTAGCAAAAAAAATGTTTTTAACTTGTAAACAACAAATCTCAGAAAGAGGCTCGGTCCTTAAAGCGGAGCTCCGTCCTAAAAGTCAGCAGCTACAAATATTGCAGCTGCTGACTTTTAAAAATCGGACACTTACCTGTCCCAGGGTCCAGCGATGCGGGGGAACGAGGACCCCCCCTCGTTCCCCGAGCCGCTCACGGCGCCGACATTCCTAATGTGGGAAACCGGCTGTGGCTTCACAGCCGGGCACCCACTGCGCATGCGCGAGCGGCGCCGTGTGCCGTGATTTGACGCTCAGTCATCTGGGACACGTGACAGGTCCCAGATGACTGTGCGGCGCCGAGGGGGAAGTGACGTTTTGCCCGGGCAATGAAGGTGGCAGACTTCGAGGGACCCCCTAGCAACAGGCATTTAGAGGTGAGTAAAAACATTTTTTTTTCCAATTATATTTTTTTTTATATTTTTTATGATTTTTAAGCCCCTTTTGTTTTTTTGACCGCAACCCCACTTTAAGTGGTTAAGCTTCATGCATTTCCTTTTTTTTTGTAGGAGGAGACTGGTTGTTAACCGGCTCCAAAACGTAGGGTGCTCTCTTGTTCTGGGCCGAAGTCATGATGTCGCCCAGTCTTGGCCCTATCGTGCACCCCCATGGGCATGCAGCACGGCGATCGCTCTGTGCCCCTGGGACATGACACGACCCCGATCTCGGTAAAGAGCCGCGGTTCTTTACCTATGTGATAAGCTGTGTCCAATCACAGCTGATCACATGTAAACAAGGAGATGCCGTTTATCGGCTCTCCTCGTCTCACACTGACACAGATTCCAGCCCGAGGGTTTCTAGTGCAGGTGGCATGCCATTAGGACTAATGGTACCCGTGTTTCACTGTGTGGGTGGTTGCAGCTGCGGGAAATTGTACGGGTCCCACAGCGGCACCACCCGCACAGGTGTGAACCCAGCCTTTAATAGCGCTCTTTTTGGTGCTCAGATGCAGTGAAGATCCACTTTAAAGCAGAACTAAAGGCAGTTTGTACTCAGATTTTCTCCAACGGTCCTGTCCCTTGCTAGTGCCAGAATCTTCATCTGTGTGCTGGTTTTTGGCCATCTTCATTGACCGGTGTTCTGACAAGAACAGTCCGGCTATCACCAAGTGTCCGCTGTGTACTGCACATGCGCAGTACGGAGCAGAAGGATTGTCGGAAAATCTCTGAAGATGAGCGGCGCCTGCGCCGTGAGTCGATGTGTAGGCCCCACCATCCAAGTGGACATAGGGCTACACAAACTTAGAGGGCCCCCCGCGGGCTCGCTTCGCTCGCCACGCTTCGCTCGCCACGCTTCGGGCACCGCCTTGCTGCGCTCGGCTCTTTTATATTCTAACTCTATGTCCACTTGGATGGTGGGGCTTTAAAGTGGACTCACGGCACAGGCGCCGTTCATCTTTAGCAATTTTCGGAATCTGGTAGTCCTGTGTACTGCGCATGCGCAGTACACAGCGGACACTTTCTGATGGGGGACAGAAAGTGATAGTACACCGGCGTGGGATGATGTTTCCCCTGCGCATGCACAGGAGGATATCAGCCCAGCCACTGTAATCTGAGCTGTGCATGTGCAGCTCAATTTACATGCAGGGGATGCTGCGGACAGGCAGGTAATGCTTTTTTCATTGCGGAAGAGACATTGCACATCTTTAATGTAGTAGAAAAAAACCTGCTGGGTTGCAGTAAACGGAAGCAGAACTTGAGTTCTGCTTTAACCACTTAAGGACCAAGCCTCTTTTTGAGATTTGTTGTTTTTTTTTTTGCTAGAAAATTTTGTAGAACCCCCAAACATTATATATTTTATTCTCTATGGTGTTAGAAAAAAAATGACAGTCGTTGCAATACCGTATTTGCACAGTGGTCTTAAAAACGCACTTTTTAAAAAAAAAAAAAAAAAAATACACTTTTTTGAATTCAAAAATAAAACAACAGTAAAGTTAGCCCAATTTTTTTTTTTTTTTTTTTTTAATATTGTGAAAGATAATGTTACGCTGAGTAAATTGATACCCAATATGTCACGCTTCAAAATTGCGCCCGCTCGTGGAATGACGACAAACTTTTACCCTTAAAAATCTCCATAGGTGACTTTTTACAGGTCTCATGTTTTGAGTTACAGAGGAGGTCTAGTGCTATAATTATTCTGCTCGCTCTACCGATCGCGGCGATACCTCACATGTGTGGTTTGAACACTGTTTTCATATGCGGACGCTACTCATGTATGCGTTTGCACGGGGTGCATTTAAAAAAAATGTATTATTTTTTTTTTTTATTTTACCTTTTTATTTTTTCACCGTTCTTTTAAAAAAAATGTGTCACTTTTATTCCTATTACAAGGAATGTACTCATCCCTTGTAATAGAAAAAAAGCATGGCAGGACCTCTTAAATATGAGATCTGGGGTCAAAAAGACCTCCCATCGCATATTCACACTAAAAAGCAATAAAATAAAAAAAATGTAATTTAAAAAGAGCTATGGGCGGAAGTGACGTTTTGACGTCGCTTCCGCCCTGCAATGTTATGGAGACGGTTGGGGGCCATCTTCCCCTCACTCATCTCCAAAACCAGCAAGGGTGAAGATCCGATCGCCTCCGCCGCTGCCGACGGATCCAGCAAGCGGCAGAGGGCACCGGAGCGCCGCTGATTAAAAGTGATCTTGCGTCGAATCTGCCGCAGAGACCACTTTTATTGGAAAGCGGACCGCCGGCCAAAGAGGAGGATACCGGGGTTATGGCAGCTAGCTTCTGCCATAACAACGATAACCATATTCCTCTTCAATGTTAGGACGTAAGTGGTTAAAGCTTGAAAAAGTATTCATACCCCTTGACATTTAAAAAAAAAAAGGGTTTTCAATTTTTTTTAGAAATATGTAAAAAGTGTTGCGTGCATTTGTATTCAGCCCCCCTGAGTCAACACTTTGTAGAACCACCTTTCTCTGCAATTTCAGCTGCAAGTATTTTTGGGGATGTCTCTACCAGCTTTGCACATCTAGAGAGGGACATTTTTGCCCATTCTTTGCAAAATGGCTCAAGCTCTGTCAGATTGGATGGAGAGCGTCTGTGAAAAGCAATTTTCAGGTCTTGCCACAGATTCTCAATTGGATTTAGGTCTGGACTTTGACTGGGCCATTCTAACACATGAATATGCTTTGATCTAAACCATTCCATTGTAGCTCTGGCTGTATGTTTAGGGTCGTCGTCCTGCTGGAAGGTGAACCTCCTCCCCAGTCTCAAGTCTTTTGCAGACTCAACAGGTTTTGTTCTAAGATTGCCCTGTATTTGGCTCCATCCATCTTCCTATCAACTCTGACCAGCTTTCCTGTACCTGCTGAAGAAAAGAATCCCCACAACATGATGCTGCCACCACCATGTTTCACGGTGGGGATGGTGTGTTCAGGGTGATGTGCAGTGTTAGTTTTCTGCCACACTTTTTGGCCTAAAAGCAAAATGCTAACATTTTGGTCTCATCTGACCAGATCACCTTCTTCCACATGTTTGCTGTGTCGCCCACATGGCTTCTCGCAAACTGCAAATGGGACTTCTTATGGCTTTCTTTCAACAATGGCTTTCTTCTTGCCACTCTTCCATAAAGGCCAGATTTGTGGAGTCTAGAGCTAAAACAACTAATCGATTATGAAATGAATTGATTACTATTTTCATAATCGATTAATCGGCCAGTAACATAATGGGGTTAAAAAAACTAAAAACTAAAACGAGCCCTTTTATAGTACAAAAAGAGCAAATAACCACTTCAGCCCCGGACCAATTGGCAGCCAAAGGACCAGGCCCCTTTTTGCGATTCGGCACTGCGTCGCTTTAACTGACAATTGCGCGGTCGTGCGACGTGGCTCCCAAACAAAATTGGCGTCCTTTTTTTTCCCACAAATAGAGCTTTCTTTTGGTGGTATTTGATCGCCCCTGCGGTTTTTATTTTTTGCGCTATAAACAAAAATAGAGCGACAATTTTGAAAAAAATGCAATATTTTTTACTTTTTGCTATAATAAATATCCCCAAAAAATATATAAAAAAACATTTTTTTTCCTCAGTTTAGGCCGATACGTATTCTTCTACATATTTTTGGTAAAAAAAATCGCAATAAGCGATTATTGATTTAGTTTGCGCAAAAGTTATAGCGTTTACAAAATAGGGATAGTTTTATAGCATTTTTATTAATATTTTTTTTTTTATTAGTAATGGCGGCGATCAGCGATTTTTTTTTATTGTGACTGCGACATTATGGCGGACACATCGGACATTTTTGACACATTTTTGGGACATTTGTCATTTATACAGCAATCACTGCTATTTAAATAGCACTGATTCCTATGTAAATGACAGTTGTAGTGAAGGGGTTAACCACTAGGGGGCGGGGAGGAGTCAGTGTGACGTGTTGTGTTTTTTTTACAGTAGGGGGCGTGGCTGTACGTCTAACGTCATTGATCGGCGTTCCCGGTGACAGGGAACCGCCGATCACTGACAGTCAGTGTAGGAAGCGCGGGGAGAGGTTTGTTTACATAGACCTCTCCCCGTTCTTCAGCTCCGTAACTCGATCGCGGGATACCAGCGGCGATCGGGTCCGCTGGTCCCGCGGCCGTGTTCACGGAGCTCCCGACCAGGTCGCGAGCGCGCCGCTGGCGGCGCGCGCGCGCCCCCCGGGCAGGCAAATTAAAGGGGACGTACCCGTACGTGCTTTTGCCTGCCTGTGCCATTCTGTAGACGTATATCTACATGAGGCGGTCGGGAAGCGGATAATGTACTGTAAATATTACTTTCACAGTTCTACAGTAAAAAAAGGAACCCCTTACAGAAAACCCCATACACTGTTTGAAAATTCCTTTTGACCAAGAAGTTTTCTATTAATTCCAAATTTTCCCATTACTGAGGTTGAAAATGAACGTCGATTTGACCCCACTAACGATTCGAAAATCTAACGAACGTTCTTAAATTTAAATTTTTTTTTTTTTTTTGAAGGAAGACAAGAAATTGGATCTC
This sequence comes from Lithobates sylvaticus, assembly GCA_028564925.1. Taxonomy (NCBI): domain Eukaryota; kingdom Metazoa; phylum Chordata; class Amphibia; order Anura; family Ranidae; genus Lithobates; species Lithobates sylvaticus. The sequence continues at coordinate 528,383,560 of CM053029.1, forward strand.
TGAGTCTGATGATATATACCAGATTCACCCTCTAATATATACAGTATATCTCTCCTCTAATAGTATATACAGTATATCTTCTCTAATAGTATATACAGTGTATATCTCTTCTGTCTGTTATTCCCTGAGTGGATTAGAGATTTTGCTTCCTAATCATATATTGTATATATTCGAGTATAAGCCGAGTTTTTTCAGCACATTTTTTTTTGTGTGCTGAAAATGCGCCCCTCGGCTTATCCTCAAGTCAAGCACTTTTCTACAGCAGAATAACATTTTCCGACCCGACTTTGCACTATAACATATCCAAGAATGGGGTTCTTAGCACCAAGTGGCCCCGAGATAAGGGGCCCCAAAGTCGGTCAACTGTGTCCATCTGCAGCAATGTCCCCAAATTTTGGCTTCAGCTAGGGGGCATCTAGGAACCCTTAACTACCAAGTTTGAAGTTCGGGGACCTGTGGCTGCAAATGGGCACAGTGAGGCAGCAAATGGGCATTGTTGACCCTCTTTTCCACTTGCAGTAGCTGCGCATTTCTCACCCTAGGCTTATACTCGAGTCAATACGTTTTCCCATTTTTTTTTTTTTTTTTTTTTTTTTTTTGTGGTAAAATTAGGTGACTCGGCTTATATTCGGGTCGGCTTATACTTGAGTATATACGGTAGTTGGTTATTTATATTTACCACTGGATAGCGATATATTTAAGAGTAAATTACCTTTTTTTTTAAACTTTATATACCGTATTAACTAAATTATACACCACACTTTCTTTTTTTTTTTTTTTTTTTTTTTAAGGTTATTACCCGATTAATTGAAACAATAATAGGCCAACTAATAGATTATGAGAATAATTGTTAGTTGCAGCCCTAGTGAAGTGCATGACTAATTGTTGTCCTGTGGACAGGTTCTTCCACTCTGATTAATGCTCTCCTTGCCCGGCCTGTCAGTTTAGGTGGATGGCCATGTCTTGGTAGGTTTGCAGTTGTGCCATACTCTTCCCATTTTCCAATGATGGATTGAACAGTGCTTCGTGAGATGTTCAAAGCTTGGAATTTTTTTTTTTATAACCTAACCCTGCTTCAAACTTCTCCACAACTTTATCCCTGACCTTTCTGGGGTGTTCCTTGGCCTTCATGATGCTGTTTGTTCATTAAGGTTCTCTAACAAACTTCTGAGGGCTTCACAGAACAGCTGTATTTATACTGGAGCTGCACAATTAATCATTAAGAATCAAGGTCGCAATCTTGACAAAGCATTTTCCCAATTCTTTCTATGCAGAGAATTCTCTGCTGAAGCCAACATCTGTCAAAAAAAAAAAAAAAAACGGGCAGTCTGTCAAGTATTACGGGCAGTCTGCTAAGCTGGATTTGCATCGCATTCGGACCAATTTTTTTGGTATGCACTGGAATCGGATCCGATTCCTCTCTGATTTCACAGTTCGCACTGCGATCTGCAAACTGATTTGTGGGCGTCATTAACTTTACGTTGACACCCACAGCAGTTTGCAGAGGGCAGTGTGAACTGCCTGCGAGTGAGATGTGATGTGGGAACCCAGACTTGAATCTTGCTGGTTCCCGCATCGCACAAGTGTGTACCGAGCTTTAAAGCATCTCCTGTGACACTCGCTGCCACACAGACAGGGAGGCTACAGAGTTTTACCTGTGGTTTTTTTTTTTTTTGTGCACCCAGGAAGCACAGTACAGAGTCCAGCCCCTCTGCTGCCAGCCTGTCATAGCTGAAATACATGGCTGAATGCTGTACTGGGTGGTACACTCATGTAGGACCGTATATGTTCGGGGATGTACTGTATTCCCAAAACGCACATACTCTTTGTTCCAGTCCTGTTTCTGAATGCATACAGCCCTAAACGTGAGCACCACCCAGTACAGGGTCCAGCTGCCATGTCTTTGAGAAAATCGTGTTCCCTGAATGAGGCTCATGTCGAGGAAGCAACCTCTTGTGTTCACTGTGCAGCAGGCCAGAGGCTTGCCACAGGAGCTAGTAGAGATCATTGTGATAGCGATGCCTACTACAGAGATTTCCAGTTTCCACGGGGATCCCACTGGTATGGCACATCCAGCCCCATGATTAAGCTCTAAAGGGGCAGAGCGAAACGCATTGTGGACATGGCCTGGTTGAAGTCCAGGCTGAGGTTGTGGCTATTAACATCGTAGCACTACATGGATGTGCGGCATTGGGGATCACTTCCTTCTTCTTTTCTTAAGATATGGCACATGCATATTTTACATTGATCCAAGCTGGCTCAGTGTAACCATGTAAAAGGTGCCATACCTAAATTCCAGCTTTATAAAGTGTTTAGTTACAACGTACTTCCATTACAATATACAGTTGTCACTCGACACATTTCTAGTGTTCCCAGGTAAACCTGAATTCCTAGTTCAGTTGTGTCATGTATGACTTAGTAGGGTAATGACCGTCATTTTGATATTTGCTCCTAATGCCAACTGTACTTAAAAGCAATTAGAGACAATAATGGGCTCCTGTTATCCAGATGTCTTTTAGAGATCGCAGCTATAAAAAGCAGTGTTTGCAGACAAGGAAAATGCATACAGTATATGACTATATGTACACGTAATGTCTCATTCATGGAAAAAAAATAAGATGCAAACTTTGTGCATCCATCATATGCATTTGTGGATTTGTTGGGTTTTTCTGGGAAGGAAAGAAAAATGGATTGCTTCTAACCCCAGTGCTCTGTGATACAAGAGTGTGTACTAAGCAAAGGCAATACCCTCATACCTGTGTTTACTACACGGCAATCTCACATTTGACAGTAAAAGCCCCACTCAGGTAAAAACTATTGTAACCATACCTACCTTCCACACCCTGCTAAAGATGGGTACACACTGTCCGAAAATCGTCCAGTTCAGCAGGATGTATGGATGGGGAAATCAGTTTAGGAAACGAGCCATGTATGGCGAGCTTTACTAATATATTGAGGGTTCAGAATTGTTTTGTAAATGTACTGAAATACCAGGGTTTACCAGTAGGTGGCACTGAAGGTAAAGTCCGATACTGCAGCTCCAGGAAAAGCAGGGTAGATGCAGAAGTTGGGGGAGCTCTTCTTGTTGCTACATGGGTGGTGTGTGAGCTCCTTTTTTAATCCTGGGGTGAAAAAAAAAAATACCCTCTTGCAGTAGGGCTACCCCCGCACCGCAAGGGTTAAATGCTTGCTTGCATGTAGGGGACCAGGAAACAGCATTTTTACTTTCCTGATCTTCTGATCCTGCTGGCACTCTGCGTTTCTAGACTGGTTTCCTCAGTCTCATCTTCTCTACACTCCAATGGCTGCAAGACCTCTGACATCAAGTACAATGCATTGCCCATAGTCCTGAATTGGACTTGAGGATGCCAGTGTGTAGGCAAGCAGGGATCAGGTAAATAGACTGTCTAGGAGGAGAGAGAGAGACTCGGTATGAACACACAATCTCTACTCCCTTGAAAGAAGTGGGATTTGTGTGTTTACACACACAGATCCTGGTCTTCGCTGTCATTGCGCCCCCTAGTTGCCAAAAGGAAAAGTGACGTAAGGTAACGTTGTAAAACTGCGTAAGGTAACGTTGTAAAACTGCGGCGGCTGGTCCGGAAATGGTTAACCACTTCAATACCAGGCACTTGGACACCTTCCTGCCCAGACCAATTTTCAGCTTTCAGCGCTGTCGCACTTTGAATGACAATTGCACGGTCATACAACACTGCACCCAAACATAATTTTTATCATTTTGTTCCCACAAATAGAGCTTTCTTTTGGTGGTATTTGATCACCTCTGCGATTTTTTTTTTTTTTTTTTATTTTTTTTTTATTTTTTTTTTTTGCACAACAAATAAAAAAAGAACGAAAATTTTGAAAAAAAAAAACAAGTTTTTCTTTGTTTCTGTTAAAATTATTTGTAAATAAATACGTTTTCTTCAATGACGGGCACTGATGGGCACCGATGAGGTGGTACTGATGAGGTGACACTGACATTCACCGATGATGGGCACTGATAGGTGGCACTGGTATGCAGCACTGATAGGGGGCACTCATAGGCGGCACTGATGGGCACTCAGGCGGCACTTATGGGTGGCACAGATAGGTGGCATGGATGGGCACTGATGACACTGATGGGTGGCATTGCTGGGTGATGTGTGGCACTGGTGACAGATTGGTACATAATGGCACCAGTCAGTGCCCATTTGTGGGCACTGACTGGCACAGATTGGACATTTGCACATGTGGATGGCCAGGGGGTACATACCTGGCCATCCACATGTTTCCCACTTCCCTGGGTGTCCTAGTGGAGTCCCTGGTCGTCCAGTGTGGGCATCTGAGGGGGGGCTGCGCTGATAAACAATCAGCGCAGACCCCCCCTGTCAGGAGAGCCGCTGAACGGCTCTCCTCTACTCGCGTCTGTTAGACGTGAGTGAGGAAAAGCCGATCACCGGCTTTTCCTGTTGACATTGTGATCAGCCGTGTTTGGACACGGCTGATCATGTGGTAAAGAGCCTTCGAGATCAGTGTAGCGGTGTGTCAGACTGACACACCGATCCACCGATCGCCGCGATGCGCACCCCCCACGGGCGCACGGCGGCATGTTATCCTGAAGGACGCCATATGACGCCCAGTCAGGATAACAAAATCACTTCCCGGGTGTCAATATGCTATTGACCGGGCGGGAAGTGGTTAATCAAGTATTCATTTTTCACTTCCTCCTTCCTGGCCATGGCCCTGCGCATCATTTCCGGTTGGCAATGCCTTCTTGGAGTGTCATCAATCCCAGGAGGCAATAGGCACCGCTGGACCGTAGCATTGCGTTATTTGCAAACTAGAAATGACGCGATGCAAGGCGGCAGCCAGCGCCATTTTTAAAAAGGGTAACCAGGCTTTTGTTGCCATGGTTACCAAATCTTCTTATACACAGTGATGAGCGGTGGGGGAGGCTGCTGGAGCATCTCGGCTCTGATTACAGAGCCCGGGGGACAGCACAGCCACAGCTGATGGGCAATAGGATGGGGCAGTATGAGGGGGGCAGTTTTGATGGGGCAGCTCCTGCAAAAGGTAATTACTCTTTAAAGCGGTTCTGCACTGGTTTTATTTTTTTTTTATTTTTTTTGGGCTATATGCCAAGGCCATATAGCTCAATTGGGGGACTTACCTGTTCCATCTTCCATCTCGATCGCCGCCGGTTTTCCTCCGATAAAATTCTTTATCTTCTTCTTGTCTGCTGGGGGCCATCTTGCCTGTGGGCATGTGAAACCCCACAGGCACTTTAGATGGCCCAGCATGCACCGCCGTTACTCGCGCGTGCGCAGTAACGGCACATCTGCCGACATCTCGCGAGATTTCAGAAGATGTGTCCGAAATCTCGCAAGATTTCGGAAGATGTGGCCGAAATCTCGCGAGATTTCGGAAGATGCCCGCACTGACTCCTGGGATCAATGACACCAGATCCCAGGAGACAGTGCGGCGTGACGAGGATCCCCGCACAGACCCCGCCCACCCCCGAAGAGACAGAAGACAGGAAGTCATCAATTACAAGGTAAGTAAAAAAAAAAAAAAACACATTTCATTTAGTACTCTTTGCCTGATTTGGAAGGCAAAGAGATTTACTAAATGAAATGTGTGCAGAACCGCCTTAAAAGATGCTAATTGTAAATGATATCCCTCGTTTCTGTGCAGAGAGATTAGATATCCCTCGTTTCTGTGCAGAGAATATATATATCATTTACAATTGGCATCTTTTCAAAAAGTAATTGCCTTTTGCATAAGCTTTTTGTATTTCTAGATTTATAATCTTTTTTTTTTAAATGTAGATAAACTTCCTAGTTCCTGGAGGGGGAGGAGAGGTTTCCATAGCTAAGGGGCGGCAACTTCCTCTGGCACTTCTGTTGCTATGGAAACCTGACCTACAACCTATTACACTGCTCGCGCTGCTCTGAGCATGTGTGATATCTGGAGGCGCATGCATGGAATACAGGAAGAGATGCAGTCTGGCTTCAGATGCCCACACATGAGATGGCCGCGGCCTGCTGAGACTTACAAAAGTAAGAAAACAATGCTGCAAAAATACAAAACGGACCTTAGTTTACAGCACACCTTTACTAGAATACATTAAGCATGAGGATTATAGGGGTATTTTTGTCTAAAAAGTAAAATATTGTCCGGAACACCGCTTTAAAGTTTTTATGACGTGATGGACTTTGAGTGGGGATATCTGAATGATGCCTGTAGCTACAGACATCATTCAGATATTGGCATTTTCAGCCGGCGATTCCCTACACCATAAGGCCGCATTCACACCTGAGCGTAGCGGAACGAGCGTTTTTACCAGCGGTTTACCGGCGTTTTGTCGCGCGAATACGGTCATTTTTGCACATTTGCATACGGCGTTGTCAGGCGTTTTTCAACTTCGGCGTTTTTCTTGATAGCCAATAGGAAAAATGATCATCACTGTCATCATTTGTTGCTATGTTTTTAGATTTTGTTCAACTGCTTCCTGGGAGCAGTTGCAGTGACAAAACGCCCGTAGAAACGCTCGTTGTCGCGCTAGTCGCTTGAATCGAGCGTTTCCATTACTTTCTATGGGGATACAAACGCCCAAATCTGCCCGATCTGCCTGATCGTTCTTACGGGAGGCGAGATTATGACGTCACCCCCCGGCCTCTGCATTCAAAAAAATGATGCCGCCTCAGCTGGGAAGCCGTGATCGGTTTATTATTAACAATTTAAAAATTTTTTTTTTTTTTTTTTAAAGCGCTGTCCCTGTGTGCTCGCGTGCAGAAGCGAACGCAAACATAAGTCCCGCCCACATATGAAAACGGTGTTCAAACCATACATGTGAGATATCGACGCAAACGTTGGAGCGAGAGCAATAATTTTGTCCCTAGACCTCCTCTGTATCTCAAAACATGTTACCAGTACAACATTTTTTCAAGCGTCGCCTATGGGGATTTTTAAATAGCGAAATGTGGCACCATTCCACGAGCGTGTGCAATTTTGAAGCGTCACATGTTTGGTAGGGGTGCAACGGATCGTCGCCAATCCGTGATCCGAACGGGCCACCCCGTTCGGATCGGCACACCCCGCGATCCGCGGAGCGCTCCGCGGCCTTAGGAAAGGCCGCGGCTTCGGCCTAGCTCCGGAGCGGCGGCGGCCATCTTTGTACACCCGGCGGCCTTAGGAAAGGCAGCGGCTTCGGCCTAGCTCCGGAGCGGCGGCCATCTTGGTACACCCGGCCACTGTTTACAATGTGATCGCTCCGTCAAATGACGGAGCGATCACTTGTAAACATACCCTGCATTACCCAGCCAATATCCTGCATATACTCTGCATTACCCAGCATATACTCTGCATTACCCAGCATATACTCTGCATTACCCAGCATATACTCTGCATTACCCAGCATATACTCTGCATTACCCAGCATATACCCTGCATATACTCTGCATATACTCTGCATTACTCTGCATTACCCAGCATATACTCTGCATTACCCAGCATATACTCTGCATTACCCAGCATATACTCTGCATTACCCAGCATATACCCTGCATTACCCAGCATATACCCTGCATTACCCAGCATATACCCTGCATTACTCTGCATTACCCAGCATATACTCTGCATTACCCAGCATATACTCTGCATTACCCAGCATATACTCTGCATTACCCAGCATATACTCTGCATTACCCTGCATATACTCTGCATTACCCTGCATATACTCTGCATTACCCAGCATATACTCTGCATTACATTACTCAGCCAATACTCTGCGATACCCAGCCAATACTCTGCGATACCCAGCCAATACGCTGCGATACTCTGCATTACCCAGCCAATACTCTGTGATAACCAGCCAATATCACAGTGGGGGAGAGGATGTGGATATTACAGTGGGGGAGATGACGTGGATATTACAGTGGGGACTATATGGTGGCGGAATTTTCACAGGTTTTTGCAAATTCAATTATTATTTGCTGATCCGAAAAATGATCCGATCCGTGACTCCTGATCCGAGGATCGATCCGATCCGTGAGTTTTTTGATCTGTTGCACCCCTAATGTTGGGTATCTATTTACTCGGCGTAACTTCAACTTTCACAATATGCAAAAACATTGGGCTAACTGCAGTTTTTTTTTTTTTTTTTTTTTTTTAAAGCACAAAACTGTTCCCCCCCCCAAAATAACTGTATACGTTACAATGGATATAAAAAGTCTACACACCCCTGATAAAATTTTAGACAAAGATAAATAATTTCTGAACTTTTTGTACCTTTTTATTGTAATCCGTACATACCTGCCATCATTTTAAAGTGCCTCTGATTAACTCCAAATAAAGTTCAGCTGTTCTAATAGGTCTTTCCTGACTCTTTCTTAGTCGCATCCTACAGCAAAAGCCATGGTCCGCTGAGAGCTTCCAAAGCATCAGAGGGATCTCATTGTTTAAAGGTATCTTTTAGGAAAAGATTACAAAAGAATTTCCAAGGCATTAGATATACCATGGAACACAGTGAGGACAGTCATCAAGTGGAGAAAATATGGCACAACAGTGACATTACCAAAAACTGGACGTCCCTCCAAATTAATGACAAGAGGAGAAGAAAACTGATCAGGGAGGCTGCCAAGAGGCCTACAGCAATATTGCCACTTGCCTACCAGGCCAATTCTGACATTTCTCTCCTACATGTAAAAAATCATAATTTTTTTTTTTTTGCTAGAAAATCCCCCAAACATTTATATATGTTTTTTTTTAGCAGAGACCCTAGAGATTAAAATGGCAGTCGTTGCAACTTTTTATCTTGCACAGTATTTGCACAGCAATTTTTCAAACATGTTTTTTTTTTTTTTTTTTGGGGGGGGGGGGGGGAAGTTTCATTCTTTAAAAAAAACAAACGTCAAGTTAGCTCAATATTTTTGCATAATGTGAAAGATGTTACACCGAGTAAATAGACTCCTAACATGTCACACTTCAAAATTGCACACGCTCGTGGAATGGCGCCAAACTTTGGTACTTAAATATCCCCATAGGCGAAGCTTTACATTTTTTTTTTTTTTTTTTTTTTTTTTTACTGGTTACATGTTTTGAATTACAGAGAAGGGCTAGAATTATTGCTCTCGCTTTAACGTTTGTGGCGATACCTCACATGTGTAGTTTGGACACCGCTTTCATATGTGGGCGCGACTTATGTATGCGTTTGCTTTTGCGTGCGAGCACACAGGGACAGGGACACTTCTTTTTTTTCTATTCCTTTTATTCCTATTACAAGGAATGTAAACATTCTCTTTACAGTGAGATATGGGGTCCAGTGAGACCCCACATCTCACCACTAAGCTGGGAAGCCTGAAATAAAAAATAAATAAAAATATCTGGGCTTCCCAGCCGAGGTGGCGCCATTTGTTTGAATGCAGGGACCAGGTGTGACGTCATAACATCGCGCCTGGCCTCCGAACGATCATAGAGACTCTGGGGACCATCTGGTCCACCAGAAATCTCTATGGTCAGCATCCAGGGCAGGTGGATCCTGTCTCTGACTCACCAATGGCAGGAGTAAGTCGCTAGAGTCACTGGCGGGAGAGGGTGGGTGTCTCTTCTCACTGACCGTGAGAACGATCAATCAGCTGAACAGCTGCTATGATCATTCTTATGGTGTAGGGAATCGCCGGCTCTAAAAGACGATATCTGAAATCATTCAGATATCACCACTCAAAGTCTAGGATGTCATTTGACGGCTGGCGGGCAGGAATCGGTTAAAGGAGCTGCAGGAATATCTGGCAAGTATTGGCTGTGTGGTACATGTGCCAACAATCTCCCATATTTTTCATATGTCTGGACTATTGTGTAGAGTGGCAAGACGGAAGCCTCTTCTTTTGAATTAAAACATCCAAGCCTGGCTACATTTTTGCAAAAACACATGTGAAGTCTCCCAAAAGAATGTGGGAAAAATGTGTAAGGCCCCTTTCACACCGGGGCGTTGTTCATGCGGTGCAGCGCTAAAAATAGCGCCTGTTCACCGCATGAAAAAATCCGGCCCCTTTAACTCCAGTGTGAAAGCCGGCGGGCTTTCACACTGGAGCGGTGCGCTAGCAGGATGACAAAAAAAGTCCTGCTAGCAGCATCTTTGGAGCTCCTTCCCATTGATTAGAATGGGACATCGCGGTGAAACCGCGGCAATACCGCCGCAAAGCGCCACTCTGCGGGGGGTCTTTAACCCTTTTTCGGACGCTCGCAGGGGGTAAAACCGCACCGCGAGCGGCCGAAAACCGCAGTGAAAACGACGGTAAAGCAGCGCTAAATATAGCGCTGCTTTACCGTCACCGCGGCTCCCCGCCCCGGTGTGAAAGGGGCCTAATGGTCTGATGATGCCAAATCAGATAATTCCTAAAGATATATGTTTGGTGCAAAAACACTGCACATTACCAAAAGAACACCATACTCATCGTGAAGCATGGCGGTGGCAGCATCATGCTTCGGTGCTGTTTTACTTCAGCTGGAACAGGGGCCTTAGTCATGGTAGAGGGAATTATGAACAGTTCCAAATACCAGTCAATATTGGCACAAAACCTTCAGGCTTCGGCTAGAAAGCTGAACATGAAGAGGAACTTCATCTTTCAGCATGACAACGACCCAAAGCATACATACAAATCAACAAAGGAATGGTTTCACCATTAGAAGATTAAAGTTTTGGAATGGGCCAGCCAGAACCCAGACCTGAATCCCATTGAAAATCTGTGGGGTGATCTGAAGAGGGCTGTGCACAGGAGATGCCCTCGTAATCTGACAGATTTGGAGTATTTGGCTAAAAAGAGTGCGCAAATATTGCCAAGATGTGCCATGCTGATAGACTCATACCCAAAAAGACTGAGTGCTGTAACGTAATCAAAAGGTGCTTCAACAAAGTATTCGTTTTAAGGGTGTGCACACTTTTGCAACCATATTTTAGTTTTTTATGTTTACTTCCATCCACCTAAAAGATTTCAGTTTGTTGTTCAACCGAGTTGTACGGTTTATAGGTCACATTAAGCCTAGGTTCACACTGAAGCGATTTGACATCCAACAATGGCACCGTCCGAATCGGTGCGATGCCGCGTTTGCGGCGCTGCATAGATTCCCAAGAGTAGTTTCTGTACTACTTTTGGCGACTTTGGGGTGCGATTTGTATAGACATTAGGGCTGTTACTGATTAAAATTTTCGTGTTCAATTAATGGATTTTTTTTTCATCGATTTATCGACCAATTTTGATTAATTATAACGCACATACAGATCCAACTACTTTTAGCTGATCTCCTTGCATTGCAACTCTGCATTAGTCAGTGGTAAATGTGGTATACACTATATACAATTACCCGACACTAGTTAGTTTCCACAATCCATGACTTAACTTCACAGTTCACAAATATGTTTTAAATTCAAACTGTAGCACTGACGTAAGTAATTTTTGTTTTCCTCAGTAGCGTGACAATCCCTCCACCTCCGGTCTAACTAATCCCTCTCACCTTATGGCATGGACCCCTGTGCAAACAGGTGGTCATACAAGCGGGTATCAAAAGGGATAACACGGACCACAAACTTCTCTCATGTCTCCTTAGATCTCAGCAAGGATGCCAGGTCATGGGTAGAAAGAAAAGATCTAAGTGCTCACCGCTTAAGTATAAGATTTAATTTTTGTGTTCAAACACAAACTACTCACATAAAGATGATAAAAACACAGCATGTAACGCCGACAATCGTGTTAGTTCTGTAGAGCAGCAGCGGGTGACGTCATGCGTAGCTCCTCCCCCGTACGCGTTACGTTCAATCAGAACTTTGACGTCACCTTACTCCTCCCCCTTCCCTTTGTTAGGGGACAGAGGCACTTGGGGAAGGGGGGAGGAGTCCGGTGATGTCGATGTCCGTGACGTCACCGAATCTCCGACTGAACTCCCTGAAGACCCGGAAGCCGGCGGAGAGGTGCGTACCGATCAAAAAAATTAATCGAGGAATTAATCTTTTATTTCCACAGCCCTAATAGACATCTGCACACAGATGTCTCTGAAATTGCCCCCTGAAGTCGGACTGACATGCGGGTCTACCAGCCCTGGTATCCAGATTGAGTGAGGCTCCTTTTTTCCTTTGTAGGGTTCTATGGAGCCACCTTTGAGCATGCACTTCCAACTGGCACCTACATACACTGCATATGTCCTTGGGAAGAGATGGGTGCCAAGCCATTATCATCCCTTCTGTGCATCGCAGAGTCTTGCCCGGAGGCGGCAGTCATGTGCAAATACCAAGCTATTCATTTACAGAGCAATACTTGATAGACTGTTATGAATGTATTTAAAAACGTGAACATTTCTTGTTACTGTAACACCCTTATAGAGCCAGTCAATGGGATGGTTTGGATTATCAGTTGAAATAGCTGAGCTTGTAGTGATGTAGTGCAGATGACACCACGGTCAGATTCTCAAGGGAAAAATACAGCAAGTTCCTTATGCTTTTATCTGACATTCTGATAACCATTTCACTGCAGATTTTTCTTCCTGAAACATTCGAGTCCTTTAAAGTATCCGAGCTCTCTGGGTATGCGTGGGCTGGTCGGGGTGAAGGCCATTTTTCTCCAAATTCAGGAAAAATATAACCATAAGCATTAATTATCATCAATTCCAATGTCATACCGAAATCATGTGCAGATAAATGTAAGCCGCATATATACTAGAGGAGTTTAATTTGAAAACCTTTATTTCAGAAACATTCGTTTGAATTTTGAATCGTTGTTTTCTTTTACAATTTTTTTTTTTTTTTTTTTGATCACTTTTATTCCTATTACAAGGGATGTAAACATCCCTTGTAATAGGAATGGTTCGTGACAGGTCCTCTTTATGGAGAGATGTGGGGTCAATAAGACCCCACATCTCTCCCCCAGGCTGGAAAGCATGATATCGAAAGAAAAAAAAAAGAATCCACAATCTCATGCTTACCAGCCACAATCGCGGCTTTGTTTACAACTGCGGCACGGACATAACGTTGCGCCTGGGCCTCTGATGGTCATAAATCTCTATGGTCGTCACCCGGCGGCACCCGATTCTTTCTCTGGGTCAACCCCCCTCCCCCCTGCAAGTTTAAGTCATAATGTACTAGTATGACGGACTTACCTGCACATGGGGCCCTCACGGTTCCCCGGCGCTGCCATCTTCATCCGGTCTTCCTTCCGGGTTTGTAGGCTCCGCTTGTATGAATAGGCGGGGCTGTGATAATGTCACTCTCACACATGCACGCGGGAGCCCTCTGTTCCGGCACAGAGCTCTGAAGGTCCAGCACGGTCTGCCATCCCTTCAGAGCGCATGCGCCGTGACATCACTGGCTGCATGTTGTGTGAATATCTCCTAAACAGTGCAAGTTTAAAGCAGTTGTAAACGGCAGATGTTAAAAAAACAAACCCAAAACAAAAAACCCTGCAAGGCAATGGCATAATGTGCTAGTATGCATCGCATACTAACTAGCACATTATGAAATATCCCCCTTGGAAAGAAGCTCTCCAGCGCTGTAAAGTCACCACTTAGAGGGCTGACATATTCCCCCTGACTTTATTCTGGGTTCGCGCAAGCTCTGGGGCGGTGAGATTGACATGCGTGTGGATCCCTCGGTTCCGGCACAGCTATGACGTTCCGGCACGGTATGCCAGACCTTCAGAGCGCATGTGCATCATTTTTTTTATTCACTTATTATAGGCTTACCTGTAGGTAAAAATTGCCAAGTGAGGATTATGCTGGCCATACACTATACGAAAAATCGTCCGAAATTCGGGCACAAAATCGATAATCGTTTGGATGTTTTTGAGCCAAAAAATACGAAGGCCAAGTTTGGAAATTTTCTGCCGAACGAACGATAAATTGAAAGGTTAATGTGTTTCCCGTCCGAACTGTCTGCGCTAGTTATATGTAAAAAAAAAAAACAAACAAAAAATGTATTTATGTCCTTTGAACGATTTATCGGTCATTACATGATGGCACCATCGTTTTGCGCTCTCACAGCCGAAAATGGGTTTCGGACAATTTTTCGTATAGTGTATGGCCAGCATTACAACTGCTTTAAAAGATATTCACTGTATCTACAGGTAAGACTTTATTATAAGGGTTATAGCATTGATGGGGAACCTTGGCACCCCAAATTTTTTGGAACTACATTTCCCATGATGCTCAACTACACTGCAGAGTGCATGAGCATCATGGGAAATGTAGTTCTACAACATCTGGGGTGCCAAGGTTCGCCATTGCTGGGTTATAGGCTTACCTGTAGGTACAAATTCAAAAGTGGAGTTTATTTCCACTTTAACAGCAAACAAAATGTTGAAGTAATTTCGAATGACATTCATCAAAGTCCCCAAATGTGCTGATGAATCTTCATATGAAAGTTTGTTTGGTCGAACATCTGCTAATGTATGGCCAGCTAATAGGATTCAGGAGTGTGGAGGAGCACTGGGGCTGTTTCAAGGCACACACAGAGCACAAATCCCTGTATAAACTGAATTTTCATAATTGTTTTATGGCACTACTGAGCACTTTTAGGCCTCATGTACAAGGCTGCTGGTAAACGGATGTTTAAGAGCAGTTGGGCATTTTGTTGAGCTGCCCCTGAACTCTCCTCTGTTATCTTATCAGTAAATGTACACAGGGTCATTTATAGTCGTTTCTAGGCAGTTGAGTTTAGAAGCATTTTTTGGAAAGCAAAAAAATGCGTTCAGGACAGATGTTCAGAGGCATTTTGAAACGCCAAATGCCTGTAACCGCAGTAACTTGCGTTTTAGCCAAGTTTCATTTACAGCCGTTTTTAATGGAGATAGATTTTTGTCTATTTGTAAAAAAAAATATATATTTTTTAAAACGCTCCCAAACGCGGCATAACGGATGTTTTTAAACGTCGTTTACTATCTGTCAAGTTAAATCGTTCAGGGGAGGTTTAAAAACGTCCCATGTACATTAACTACTTCCATACTGGGCCTATTCTGGCACTCCTCTCCATGTAAAAAATCATATTTTTTTTGCTAGAAAATTACTCAGAACTCCATGCTTTTTTTTTTTTTTACAGCAGACTCCCTAGGGAATAAAATGACGGTCGTTTCAACTTTTCATCTCGCACTGTATTTGCGCAACAAGTTTTCATACGCGTTTCTTTTTGGGGAAAAAAAAACAGTTTCATGAATTGAACTAAAAAATAACAAAACGATAAAGTTAGCCCAATTGTTTTGTATGATGTGACAGACGATGTTACGCCAAGTAATTGGATACCTCGCATGTCAGGCTTTAAAATTGTGCACACTCGTGGAATGGCGCCAAACTTTGGTACTGAAAAATCTCCCTAGGCGACGCTTTAATTTTTTTACAGGTTACCAGTTTTTTGAGTTGGTCTAGTGCTAGAATTGTTGCTCGCACTTTAACGCACGCGGTGATACCTCACATTTGAATGGCGTGAGCTACTGGGGACAGATGCGTTTTAATTTTACTTGTATGTTTTTTACACTTTTTTTTTATTCTTGTGGTGCAAAATGAATTGCACTCCTGTGACCCAGAGGAGAAGCCC
Source organism: Lithobates sylvaticus (assembly GCA_028564925.1). Lineage (NCBI taxonomy): Eukaryota > Metazoa > Chordata > Amphibia > Anura > Ranidae > Lithobates > Lithobates sylvaticus. The sequence goes on from CM053029.1 coordinate 528,399,113, forward strand.
AGCCTAAAAAGCTCAGGCTGGACTTCTCCATTTAAGCTTTAGGCCCCTTTCACACGAGGCGGACTCTGCTTCCACGGAGCCCGCCTCTGTCCGCCGGCTCAGCGGGAGATCTCTCCGTTGATCTCCGCTGAGCCGGCGGATGACAAGTCCCTCTCTGCTCACTGAGCGGGGAGGGGCTTGCGAGCGCCGCTGGTCTCTATGGAGAGATCAGATGAAAACGGACAGCGTGTCCGTTTTTTCATCAGATCTCACCCGATCCGATTCGGGTCGGATGTCAGCGGACATGTCTCCGCTGACATCCGACGCTCCATTAACATGGAGCGCCCGTTCAGATCCGCCGTCAAAACTGACAGGCGGATCTGAATGGTCCGTCCATGTGAAAGGGACATGCTTACATGCTTTTTATTAATTTGTTTACACTTGGGATTTATTGTATTAAGACACAAGGTATTTCATTGTTAATTGAAAGTGCAGTTCTATTTTTCTTTTATGATTTGGGTCAATATGGTGTATTAACAGTTTAGAGCAGTAGCTATTAACCTTATTATTTCACAGAATAAGTGTTTGTAATTTTTGTGGTGTTCTATTTATTTTTTGTGTGTGTGTGTGTTTTTTTTTTTTTTTTTTGTTTTCACATTTTCGTCCGGGTTTTTATTTTTTTATACATTTTTTATTTTTTTTTCTGCTCAGAATAAAATTTGAGAAGTGCTCAAGTGCAGGTGTTTTGTGATGTTCACGGCGATCGGTGGTGCAGTGGGTCAGTGCGACACACCACTACACTGATCTCGGTAAAGAGCCTCCGACGGATCAGCCGCATCCAATCGCAGTGTAAACGGGAAGAGTCGGTGATCGGCTTTTCCTCACTCGCGTCTGACAGACGCGAGTAGAGGAGAGCCGATCGGCAGGTCTCCTGACGGGGGGGGGGGGGGGGGGGCGTCTGCGCTGATTGTTCATGATCCCTCACGGATGCCCACCCAGGACCACCATCAAGCTGCCCAGGACCACCAGGGAAGGGGGCAACATGTGGATGGCCAGGTATGTACACCGCAGCCATTTTTTTTTTTTTTTGTTTTCACATTTTCGTCCGGGTTTTTATTTTTTTTATACATTTTTTATTTATTTTTTTCTGCTCAGAATAAAATTTGAGAAGTGCTCAAGTGCAGGTGTTTTGTGATGTAGATTGTTTGTTTTTAAATGTAAAACTAGTTATACAAGTGCTAAGCTAGTAATAGGCTTACAGCATTTTGCATTTCCTCATTTGACAGTACAAAGCTTTGCGCTGTCAGTTACCTAAATATTAACAAATCAGATGTTTCAATCAGCTTTGCAATACTAGTTTAGGACCGAATGCTTTATCGCTTCAAACCGCCTGTGGTGTAACAGGAAGCTGTGGTACTGAAAGGACAGCCATGTGCTCCAGTTATTGTAGATAAAGTCTAAGTGACTTGTTTGCTTGTCACTAGCATCAAACTTCCTTGTGCACATTAGGGGGAGGGTTATGAAAGACCGTCGCATTTCCTGAGTCTTCAAGCTATATTTCCCCCATGAAAAAGGTGGGTTTTTACCATCTGATTCTTAGTATTTCAATGGTTGCAGATCATTTTTGTAATGTTGATATCTGAAGGCTATTGGGACACTTTGTATGTGACCAACATTAAGGGCTCATTATGTGTGCTGACCTGCATTTGTTTCTGCACTGGATATATATTTCTGTGCCCTGTTCACACCACATTGTTGGAAGTGCCAGTATGTGACGCCCAGTGGTGTATTTTGGTTTTGTGCTGCCCTAGGCAAGGCTAAAGTCGGGCTTCCCACATCCATCTAAATTTGCCACACCCCTTCCTGTTTAACCACTTCCCGCCCGGCCTATAGCAGAGTGACAGCCGGGCGGTGGTTCAGTTATCCTGACTGGGCGTCATATGACGTCCTTCAGGATAACAGCCGCCGCGCGACCCTGGGAGTCGCGCATCGCGGCGATCGGTGGTGCGGTGTGTCAGTGTGACACACCACTACACTGATCTCGGTAAAGAGCCTCCGAAGGAGGCTCTTTACCAAGTGATCAGCCATGTCCAATCGCAGTGTAAACGGGAAGAACCGGTGATCGGCAGGTCTCCTGACGGGGGGGGGGGGGGGGGGGCGTCTGCGCTGATCATGATCCCTCACGGATGCCCACCCAGGACCACCATCAAGCTGCCCAGGACCACCAGGGAAGGGGGCAACATGTGGATGGCCAGGTATGTACACCACAGCCATCCACATATGAAAAAAATTGCACAATGCATGCCAATCAGTACCCACAAATGGGCACTGACTGGCAACATTATGGTCCAGATAAAAAAAGTAATACCCAGCAATGCCACCCATCAGTGCCCATCCATTCCCATCAGTGCCCACCTATCGGTGACCATGAGTGCCCATCAGTGCCGCCGCCTAATCGGTGCCGCCTTATCAGTGCCTGTCATTGAAGAAAACTTACTTATTTACAAAAAAAATTAACAGAGACAAAGAAACCTAATTTTTTGTCTTTTTTTTGCGCAAAAAGTAAAAATCGCAGAGTTGATCAATTCCACCAAGAGAGAGCTCCATTTGTGGGAACAAAATTATAAAAAATTAGTTTGGGTAGTGTTGCAATTTTGTTGTCATTCAAATTGCGACAGCGCTAAAAATTGGCCTGGGCAGGAAGGTGCGTAGGGGCCTGGTATTGAAGTGGTTAAGATCCACCCCTTCATCTGTAAACTATGCTATGCGGTCCAAGTACGAATGAACCCCAGAGATCTAAGGGCTCACATCATTAGATCTCAAAGATCTCAAGAGTTGATGCTTGGACTTGTAGTCCTTGACAAATGGGGGGGGGGGGGGTTGTTGCGTCCTCAGCTCTGAGATCTAAAGGATGTGACACCCTCTAAAATTGAAGGACTACAGTATCCCAGCATGAACACCTGAGATCGAAGGATGTGACCCCTTAGATCTTGTGGGACCCGTAGTCCTTCACTAGTTAGGGGGGCAAGGGGGGTGTGACATCCTCCAGCTATGAGGAGCTCATGCTTGAATCTGTAGTCCTTCACTTTTGGGAGTTCACATCCCCCAAAACTGGAGGAATACAAGTCTCGGCATGAACCCTTCCTCTTTGTATGGGTCTCTGCAGTTCCCCTGGCTCCCTCATGACACACATGGTTCCAATCCAACCCTGGCCTGGCATCCGGTCTCACCTCAGAGTTTTGAGAGTTGCTCTCAACCGAGGCCTGGCAGTTACCTTTCCCTTCCCTCTGAGCATGCCGTGCCACTGGAGAAGATGAAGGTGGGTGGAGCTAAAGCACTAGGCGCGGAGGTGGTTAAATCCTCCTCTGCTTTGAATGCTGGGGCCTTGGCCTCGCTCTGCATTAGAGCTGCACGGTTAATCGTATAAAGATTGCGGTCTCGATTCACCCCCCCCCCCCCCTCGATTTTCCTGATCTCCCTGTCGAAACCATGGAACCAGCGTGGAATGCAAATGGCGCCGATATCGGAACTAATGTCAGTCAGCAGAGAGCATAGTACCTGGCCTGGACTGCGCAAGCGCAATCAACACGCCGCTCGCTCCCGATGCTCGGGGCTGGTTATTAATTTAATACAGCAAGGGGCGGATGCTTTTCTCAAAGGGGCGGATGTATGGTTATAAAGACAGCAAGGGGCGGATGTATGGTTATACATTGAACACGATGCCCGGGGCTGGTTATTATAAAGGTAAAGGGGTGGATGTAATACATCCGCCCCTTTGAGAAAAGCATCTGCCCATTATATTAACCAGCCCCGAGCATTGTGTTGATTGTGTTCAATGCATAACCATACATCCGCCCCTTTCAGAAAAGCATCCGCCCCTTACTGTATTAAATGAATAACTACCCCCGAGCATCAGGAGCGAGCGGCGTGTTGATTGCGCATGGGCTGTCTACAGCTGATTTTTCTTTTTTAAATTAACCATTTTAAAGAATCGTGATCTTCTTTTATTAAAAAAATAAAATAAAATCTTTTTATTGGTGTTAAAGACGCATACAAACGAGCAACATAAAAAACAGTATAGAGGTACAATAGTGACTCTCGCATGGAGAACATAGGTGTACGTCATCAAAAACTCAATATTACATTTAGGCGTCAGTCACCATTATGTTTAAAATGAGGTGTGGATCTCACTGATGGAGACTAGAGAGATGGCATGGACGTCAACCCCATGCTCCCACTTGTGTGCGGGAGGTGAAAAGACATTAAAAAACAAGTCCTGCTCACAACCACGGACCTTCAAGGAAGTAGAGTTATAGAGGGGTTCAGACTAGGGGGGTGCTATCATTAATTCAGACACATTTTACATCCATCTAAGCCGTAGATGGTTCTTCCAACCATTTAGACCACATTTTCTGATATTTCAGAGGGCAGCCTCTGTTGAAGTACGTATCCTTATATAGGGGTAGGCTCTCGTTCACCAACTGCCTCCAAAAGGCTCCCGCAGGTGGGGCAGACTTTCTCCAGTGAAGTGAAATGCTCTTTCTGGCATAGAACAGTAAAAGGCTCACCAACGTGCGTCCTGCAACAGTGGAAATCAGCTGTTCAACGAGACCCAACAGACGGACAGATATGGAAGGCTGCAAGGGGATATCGCTGATTAGGCGGATGCAAGACATTACTTCCTCCCAAAACCCAGTAATAGCTGCACAGGTCCAGAATATATGGGTAAAGTCCCCCGGGGTCCCCCCGCATCTCCAGCACCCTGGAGAGAGATTGGAGTCTATTCTGTGTAGCCTAGAGGGAGTAAAGTAAACTCGATGGACCGAGAATCGTGATCTTTATTCTAAGCAAAAGAATTGCGGTTCTAATTTTTCCCAGAATCGTGCAGCTCGACTCTGCATTAGGGCAGGGACGTGATGTCACTGATTACTAGATGCCAGGCGCCGTGGTCCTAGCAACCAGTGGGCAGAAGAGCCAGCAGTTGAGGTGGAGCAAGCTACAGGTTGGCCTTCCTGTCAGTTAGCAAAGCAGCACTGTCTGCGGCGGCCATTTTTGGGGCATCCGATTGGCAGCCCAGTCTGCCCCTGTTCTCTGCCGTCCTCACTAGTGTTTTTTTTTTTTTTTTTGTAAAAAATAACAAACCCAGCAGTGATTAAATATCACCAAAAGAAAGCTCTATTTGTGTGAAGAAAATGATAAAACTTTCACATGGTTAAGTGTAGCATGACCACGCAATTGTCATTCAAAGTGGGAAAGCTGAAAAATGGCCTGGGCAGGAAGGGGGTGAAAGTGCCTGGCATTGAAGTGGTTAAGCACATTGCGCAAATGCTATACCAGGAGAGTGGAGGAAAATTCTGAAAAAGTCGTCTGCTAATGCAGTCTCTATTGTATAAACCTCTATTTCTTTGTCTTGCACGGGGCTAATAAGGCTGTTGAGAGAGCGATGATAATATCCCAGTGGTTACATAATTCGGATGATTTGAGTTCATTTTTTTTATTGGTTGCTATGGTTACTGCACATTCCATATCATCTCATTGCCTCGTTGAATGAACATGAATGCCCTTGTTACATGCCGGTCCTTCCTTTTCTATGACACATTGTCCTCTGCAGGATTCCCAACTCCTTTTTATTAATATCGGAAGATATAGAAGTCAAGTGGCAGGACAGTCATCTAAAATACATTGGTCCTTCAGATCTCCGAAGAAAGTGGCAAGATTGATGAAGGAATGGTATGACTAACCGGTCTGTGGTTATGCTGCTTGGAATGCCCGAGAAATGATGAATTTTAAAAAGACGAGGGACGCAAGATTAAATCAAAATTTATTTAAATTTGTTCAGAAAGATACAACTCCTAATTGGAGGACTAATTTATCTGTTTTAAACCAGAACTGTACTTTTAAGAAACCTTGGGGCTATTCAGTGAAGCATTTGTGACACTTCTTTTGCGTTACGGCCATTAGGGTGTTTCATTTTCTAATGGAAAAAAATAAACTGTAAAATGTTTGCAGACTTTGCTTACGCCCCGAGTCTGAGTGATGTAAAAGAGTTGATCTGTTTTGTAAAAGTAGGCAAAAAATACGATTTTTCAATGTCAATTACTTTTATTGGGAAGATTATAAATCACAACCTTTAAAATACTATTAAAACTATTCACTAAAATTAACCACTTCAATACCAGGCACTTAGACACCTTCCCGCCCAGGCCAATTTTCAGCTTTTAGCGCTGTCGCAATTTGAATAACAATTGCGCGGTCATACATCACTGCACCCAAACAAATTTTTTATCATTTGGTTCCCACAAATAGAGCTTTCTTTTGGTGGTAATTGATCATCTCTGCGATTTTTTTTTTTTTTTTTTTTTTTTATTTTTTTTTTTTTTTGCGCAACATAAAAAAAAGACCAAACAAGTTTTTTTTCTTTGTTTCTGTTAAATTTTTTTGTAAATAAGTACGTTTTCTTCAATGACAGGCACTGATATGGCGGCACTGATGGGCACCGATGGGCAGAACTGATAGGTGGCACTGGTATGCAGCACTGATGGGCACTCATGGGTGGCACTGATGGGTACTTATGGGTGTTGATTATAGTCACTTACGGTCTAACATCCATGACTTTCCTTAGGAAGGACAACATTTCGAAGCTGGATTGATTTATTTATTTTTCTTTGTGGTAGTTCCGGAACCGCTTGCACACTCTGCCTCATCATTCAAATCTCTTCGAAAACGGTCTCTCAGAGAACGCAACCTTCTGTTAATTTTGAATCCTGTAAACACACATTGAGAAAGAATTTGAGGAAAGTGGCTAAGAAGAAAACCTATAACCAATAGGACTCCATAGTCTGTGGAGGAGTCGTCATGCCCTTGCCTATTCACAATATTAAACATGTGCACAGAATGCTATCAACCTATTCAGATGGACAGCACAAATTGAGCGTGCAACAAGGATAGCAATAGACACAAAAACGTTGTCCTCCTGGGACAAGCTACGCACACTTCAGAGAGGCCAGAAAGGATGTGCACTGACCTCAAATTCACATTTACTACAAATGGTAAATCACAATACATAAAAAGCAGAGTGCCATCATGTTTTTATAATCTCCTGATTCCATAAAAACAGTGACGAGATCGTGCTGGACAACACTTACTACGTTGATCACGCTGTTTGAGAGTCATGGTGGACCAATTTGGTGTCGCAAGCTTGGAGATTTCATCCCATATTTGCTGTGTTCTTACTCTGTCACTGTGGTCCCGACAGGTTGAGTCCCACAAGCCTGGCCTTTCGTGCACCAGGTTTATTAGTTCCTTCTGGGAGACATCTCTGGCCATGTTTCTCCTTGGGAATGTACTTCCTATTATCCAGCTACTCCCTGGGTCATCGCTTGAGTTCCCAGATAAAAAAAAAAAAAGATTTATTTAAAACGGATTTTAACTGACCGGACGTTGACGGACATTGTCCGCTAACATTTAATGTTTTCACAGATCTCGACTAAAAAAGAAAAAAGAAACGTATAAAAGCGGAACAGAGGTTAACGGATGGTATCCGATAGTCATCTGTTTGCCCATAGGAATGCATTGTCATCCATCTGTTGACTGATGTAAGAAAAATGGATAGACGGTCCGTTCGTGTGAAAGGGGCCTTACACACCAAAGCGTATTCCTTTGATCTAAAGGACAAATCGTTACAATGTTTATACTTGGTTCCGCAGCTGAGGAATGTTGTGATACATTTTTTTTTTTTTTGTCGTTTTTTTTTTTTTTTTTTTGACGGCTGTGGCTTCAGCAGAGCAGATAATTCTCTGCATAGAAAAAATTGGGACTATTAAAAACTATTAATCCTGCTTCATTTTAGCATAGGCCGTTAAAATGAAACGTTACCAAAAAAATGAAAAATGAAACAAAAAAAAAAAAAACACGACAGGAATGCTAGTATCATAGTAGGTAGATCATTTTTAGCTCTGATCGCTGTATAAATGTCACTGGTCCCAAAAAAGTGTCCGCTCTGTCTGCCACAAAGTCGCAGTCCCACTAAAAATCGCTGCCATTACTAGTAAAAAAAATAAATAATAAAAATGGCAAAAATCTATCCCCTATTTTGTAGATGCTATAACTTTTGCGCAAACCAATCAATATACGCTTATTGCGATTTTTTTTTTTTTTTTAAATTTTTTTTGACCAACAATGCAGCAGGATTTTTAACGTCACAACGGAAGCGCAACAGACCAGTGTGACGAGATAAAAAATAAATAAATAATATAAATTATTATATTTTTGTCCAGATGTTCCTGAACCCTTCTTTTCCCCATTTCTTGGCTTCTATTATTCTGGCCTCCCTTCTTTCCTAGACTCCCTTCTCTAGCTCCCTACTCGGTAGGTGAGTGAACTCCCTCCCTCTAGCTTCACTTTTCTTCTGTTTTTTCTGCTCCTCTATCCTTTTCAGTTCATTTTGGGCTGTACATTGCACCACCCTTTTGGATTTTGGCCTAGGGGGTGCCCCATAGTTGTGGGGAACCTCCCTGGGACCCGTTAGTCCTGACGGTCTCATTAACACTTCTAATTACTGCTCTAATTTCTTCTGTTTGTGTCGCCTTATTTTTGCCCTTTTTGTGAGCTAATACCTGTTTCAACCTCAATGCTAGCCCATGCGTGGGCGGAACTTTTGTATGTTAACCACTTGTTAAAACCGAATAAAAAACTGAATTGAAACATATAGATATAGATGTAGAGAGAGATATATATATATATATATATATATATATATATATATATATATATATATATATATATATATATATATATATATATATATATATATATATATATATATATATATATATATATATATATATATATATATATATATATATATATATATATATACACATACATTTTTTTTTTTTGGCCAAGTGCAACCTGCATTTTCGGTTTTGGCAGCAAAATTTCCATTCGGTGAACCTCTATTAAATATCACCAAAAGAAAGCTCTATTTGTGTAAACAAATTGATAACATTTTTCATATGCGACAGCGCTGAAATCTGGAAATTGGCCTTGGCAGGAAGGGGGTAAAAGTGCCCTGTATCGAGGTGGATAAAGCTGAGTTCCGCCAGCCCCCCCCCACGAAAAAAATAAAGTTAGCAGCTACAAATACTGTAGCTGCTTACTTTTAATATTGCTACACTTACCTGTCCAGGGATCCCACAATGTTGGCATCCCAGACGATTTTCGGATCGGCTCCCGGGTGCTGCCGGTCCTTTACTGCAAATGCGCTCTGTGCTTTCTAGCTGGCCTGGCGACGGAGAAAGGAGGAGGGGGGGCCGATCTTTTGAGGGAAGTTGCTGCGACGTGGTCTTCTGGAAGTGGGAAAGGGTACCTGTCAAACAGGTACCCGTCCCACCCCCTGAAAGGTGCCAAATGTGGCACTGGAGGGGGGAGGAAGCAGATAAGCAGAGCTTCCACTTTTCGGTGGAACACCGCTTTAAGGATGGGTGGGACAGTTGATGGGGTGTGTTTTTTAATGCAGGGAATGCATCAAGATAAAAAGGCTAGCCTTTAGAACCACTTTTAGACATGCTAAACTTGCCTTGCATGTCATATTGCCTTATGTTCCTATTTGTTGTTCAGTATTATTTAGTATATGCTACTTTTAAAGCTGCTTTGATTGCGACTCTATTGCTGTGTGTTCTGCTTTTTGCTATTTATTATTCTAGACACCTGAGCCCTCTGCTTTTCTGTCATAGCTTGTTCATCAAATCCAGTTAGCTGCTAGGAGTATGCGTTGTGTGCGCTTGTCACTGACATCGGACACAGAGCAGCAGTGTCATTATATGTCATTACATCAGGACATGATTACACATCCTGTCTGCTCTGATTAGCCGGTAAAGTGAGAATTGTCCTTGATGGTATGTAATTCACAAGAAAAAGGAACAAGTAAAATGTCAAATAGTGCAAGAAAAGTCAATACATTTATTGTAATACATATTTAATATCTGTTTTCATAACCAGTGTATATACTGTAAAAACCATAGTATTTATTTTATAGTTCATTAGGGGGCACAGGGATATTCCTGGGAAATGACACCAATGCTGCTGCCTACAGATTCTGGACACTAGTGAACAAAGCTCCCATCATGCTCCAGTTGTATGCTAGTGTCCTAGGAGAATGGACGTCATCTGCTTACTGCAGAGCCAGAGAGTTAAAGAGGAAGTAAACCCCGCCAAAAAAATTCAATTTTTCTAATTTTTTTAGGTGTGTATATATTTTCAAGCATAATATATATAAATAATTGCAAAACGAGCATTAGAAGTACCTTTTTTTTGTAGTTTAAACTTTTACTATTTTCCGGGTCTTGTCCGCGCCATTTTAAGTGCTGTTTTCTATAGCCGATGCGGACGTCCTTTCCGCCCTTAGTTCGTATGCCTGCCGAAATCTCGCGCATGCGCCGTAGCGTCGTAACCAAGCCTCGATCTCGATTGCCATTACTACGGCAACACAGCATTGGTCAGTCACAAGGGGGGAGTATCAGGAAGAGCAGAATCATTTCTGCATCGCGAGACTTCTCCTCTGTGCCGCTCAGAGGAGAATCTCACAAACAGTATATTCTAGGCAAGCCGGGAAAAAAAAAACGGCATTACATATGCCGCTTTTTTAAAGTCCATACTGCGCAATCGCGCATGACATCATGGAGAATACTAAGACGATTTATATGGAAACTAAACAAGTTCACTTTCGCAGGCAGTGATCAGCTGCCTGTGTTATCTAGTATCTTATAAGATAAACTTGTATCTGAGGGTTCACTTCATCTTTAAAGCGGTAGTAAACCACTCCTTTTTATTTTATTTTTTTATTTTTGGGGGGGGAGGGGTTTGCAACTTGCAAAGTAAAGCCATAATGTGTTAGTATGCATTGCATAGCGTTATGTGAAACGTATCTGAAAACGAAGCCCTCCAGCGCCGTACTGTCACAGCTGAGAGAGCTTCCATATTTACCTGGCCTTCCTTCCGGGTTTGCGGACTCCGGCTGTGTGAGTTGCCGGAGCCGCAATGATGTCACTCCCATGCGCCGCTTACGCCACAGGACTTTAAAGGTAGAAGTTCGAGATGGGAGTTTACTCCCCCCTTTTAATTTCTTGCAGTTTTCCAGATTGGCTGCTCCTGCAGGTAGATATGGGTACCCGCTGTGGAACTTGCACACTTGCAGTATGTCCGATCATAGACTTGGAGGGATCGGTTCTGCTGGCACTCTTCTGTGTTGCAGAGTGATGTAAGTATCCAGACTGGATGGACAGAAATGCAAATCCTTTGGCTGGTAAAATGGCACCTGGAGTTTAGCTTTAAGACCCCTTTCACACTGGGGCGTTTTTCAGGCGCTTTAGCGTTAAAAAAAGCACCTGTAAAGCGATGAAGGAAGCCTCATCTGCAATCCCAATGTGAAAGCCCAAGTACTTTAAGAGCCCTTTCACACTGGCAGCGCATGAAAAACGCTGGTAAAGTGGCGCTTAAACTAGCAGCGCTTTACCAGTGTTTTTCGAGCGCTAGCGGGGCGCTTTTAACCCCCGCTAGTGGCCAAATAAAGGGTTAAAAGTGCCCACAAATTGCTGCTGCCAAAAGCATTTTGCAGGCGCTTCCCAATGATTTCAATGAGAAGGGACGCTTTAGGAACGGTGTATTCACCGCTCCAAAAGCGCTGCAAAGAAGCTTCTTGCAGGACTTTTTTTGACACCCTGCCAGCGCAGCGCCTCAGTGTGAAAGCACTCGGGCTTTCACATTGGGATTGCAGATGAGGCTTCTTTCAGGCGCTTTACAGTCGCTATTTTTAACGCTAAAAAAATGCTCCAGTGTGAAAGGGGTCTAATGGAAATCTGTGGTCACAGCGTACACTTCTAACATCAGCATTGTAATAACAGTACAAACAGTTATTAGTGACAATCCAATATAAGATTGTTTGAAAAATCTCCTTTCACACTGTGAATTGTTGCCTGTCTACTGGTCATCTCTTTGCACAACTTCCTGGACTCCCTAATTGGGGTGTTTAAATAAAATAAAAGGGGGCGTGATGTGCTTAATCAATATATCTTCAATGGTCTAATACATGCATCAACAATTGGTAAAACAAAGTAGACAATTGGTGATGGATTCAAATTCCGATCAAAGTCCAGTGTGAATAATTTATACCAGTCTTTTTTTTGTGAACAATAACACTGAAAGCTATTCATGATATAACAAATGTGTCCAAAAACTTCTTCTTGACCTTCACCTTAAGACCCCCTTTCACACTGGGGCGTTTTTCAGGCGCTTTAGCGTTAAAAAAAGTGCCTGTAAAGCGCTTGAAAGAAGCCTCATCTGCAATCCAAATGTGAAAGCCCAAGTGCTTTAAGAGTCCTTTTACACTGCCAGCGCCACTTAAACTAGCGGCGCTTTACCAGCGTTTTTCGAGTGCTAGTGGGGCGCTTTTAACCCCTGCTAGTGGCCAAATAAAGGGTTAAAAGCGGCACTGCCAAAAGCGATTTTCAGGCGCTTCCCATTGATTTCAATGGAAAGGGGCGCTTTAGAAGTGGTGTATTCACCGTTCCAAAAGCGCTGCAAAGAAGCTGCTTGCAGGACTTTTTTTGACGCCCTGCCAGCGCAGCGCCTCAGTGTGAAAGCACTCAGGCTTTCACATTTGGATTGCAGTTGCGGCTTCCTTCAGGCGCTTTTTTTAACGCTAAAGCGCCTGAAAAACACACCAGTGTGAAAGGGGTCTAAATGAACTGATTCACCCAGAGAACCAGTGAAACACTATACCAGGGGTCTCCAAACTTTTATAAACGAAGGGCCAGTTTACTGTCCTTTGGACTTCAGGGGGGATGGACTGTGGCCATTGGGAGTAGAAATAGTTTTGGCATCAGTGGTAGTAAACAATGCATCTTTGGTGTCAGTGGGAGGAATAACCACCCGTCGTCGGTGTCAGTGGGAGGTATAACCACCCGTCGTTGGTGATAGTGGGAGGAATAACCACCCGTCGTTGGTGTCAGTGGGAGGAATAACCACCCGTCGTTGGTGTCAGTGGAAGGAATAACCACCCGTCATTGGTGTCAGTGGGAGGAATAGCGACCCGTCGTTGGTGTCAGTGGGAGGAATAACCACCCGTCATTGGTGTCAGTGGGAGGAATAGCGACCCGTCGTTGGTGTCAGTGGGAGGAATAGCGACCCGTCGTTGGTGTCAGTGGGAGGAATAACCACCCGTCGTTGGTGTCAGTGGGAGGAATAACCACCCGTCGTTGGTGTCAGTGGGAGGAATAACCACCCGTCGTTGGTGTCAGTGGGAGGAATAGCGACCCGTCTGTGTCAGTGGGAGGAATAGCGACCCGTCTGTGTCAGTGGGAGGAATAGCGACCCGTCGTCACCACAAAGAATTTTGCCCCATTGTTGGTGTGACTGGAAGGAATAATGTCTTGTCTCAGTGGGAGGAAAAGTACCCCAAGGGCTGAATAAAGGCCCCCGGGCCAGTTTGGAGACCACTGCACTATACAGTCTCTGAACAAACATGACCCCCTTAGTGAAAAGAAGGCCAAACAGGGTTGTTTTCACTCCACGGGATTCTTTTTCTTGTTCCAAAGTAGCCCAGACTCTCAATAGCTAACAATGGACACCACTGTCTACACACTCCCCCCTCTTCAGAAATACCATCACTCATGCATGGAGACCAGAGGGAAATTGGTCATAGTGTAATATTTATAACATTTATAAACTACAGAGGTAAAATATATAAAATTCTCTTGCATCTCGGAACAAAGGCAGCCAGTATGCATCAATGTGTAAGGCCTTGTACACACGGTACAAAAATCAAAAGGGAAAGGTCTGAAGACGAGCTGTCGGCGGATTTTCGGATCATTAGTACGGCGCATTCAACAGACGATTTGACTTTTACATCAGACAAAAGCTGGATGTACAGGCTATAAAAATTTTGTCTGATGTGAACTCAATGTCTGCTTTTCAGATGGTCAGTACAGAAATCCATCACACAAAAGTCGAAAGTACAAACCCGCATGCTCAGAATCAAGGAACGACTTTGAAGAGTTCGGTCTTGTAAACTACCGTTCGTAATCTAGAATTAACATTCGTGACGCGGCAATTGATGAAATGTCAATATTCTCATCATTAATTGGATAATAATGAAGCTGCTTTTGCATGTAGTTATGCCAAACGTATTTTAAAAGGCATTTGTTTTTTTACGATCTGTGAATCGATGCTCATGACATTAGCAGAAGGGGCCCAAAGGGTGGCGCTTGAGAAATGAACTTCCTCTTTATACACTCATAGTACATCACTACGTTCGTGTTTTGTCAAACGACAATTTGCAGATAGTTAGTATGCTAGACAAAATCCTGCACACGCCCTTTTGACAAAAATCAGACGCTTGATCGTCCAACAATCAGACCGTGTGTATGAGGCTTTAGAGTGCCACCGATCCGCTTAGTTCTGGAGCCGGCGTGCGCTCCAAAGGCCGGAAATTACGTACCGGAAGTGATTTATCAAACTGGATGTTGTGACTGGAAGTCCCAAGCTTTTTATCAATATGGCATCAGAGAGCATAAGGAGGTTGCCCTATTGGGCTGGGGCTATCAGAGTAGTACTTCCTTTTCTTTTTTCTAGACCTTTTTTCTAGACCTGGTCCCTTGGTGATGCCATTAATGTAATCCAGAGATCAGATGAGAAGTGGACAGGATATGACTATGATGATATTAAAGGGGTTGTAAACCCTTGTGGTTTTTCACCTTAATGCATTCTGTGCATTAAGGTGAAAAACCTTCTATAGTGTAGCACCCCCCTTTTACTCGACTGAACCCGGTCTTTCCAGCGCCGAGGACAAGCACACCAACTTCAGCCGGTATCTCGGGTCCTGATTAGATTGGTCGTTGTCTCCCGCTGCTGTCTGTGTCAATAGATGCAGCATCAGGACACGGGAGCGTGCCCACACGAGTGCCCCCCAGGGAGAGCGCTTCTTCAACGGGGCACTCAAGAAGAGGAGGATCCAGGAGCACCGCTGAGGGACCCCAGAAGAGGAGAATCGGGGTCTGCAAAACCAACTGCACAGAGGAGGTAAGTATGACATGTTTGTTATTTAAAACAAAAACAAAGGTTTAGTTATCCTTTAACTCAGTGCTCGACAAACCCCGGTCGCCAGGTCGCATTGGCGACTAGAATTAGTGACCTGGGGTCAAAAAGACCTTGGATCTCATATTTACACTAAAATGCAATAATAAAAAAAAAATAATAATTGTCATTTGAAAAAAATAAATAAAAATAAAATGTCCCTTTTAAAACCTATGGGCGGAAGTGACGATTTGAAGTCACCTCTGCCCTGCAATGACTTGGAGACGGGCGGGGGCCATCTTCCCCTCACTCGTCTCCATGTCGTTAAAAAAAAATAAAAAAAAAACCTGGCTCCTAACTTTTTTAGCTGGCTCCTAGATTCCAAGAAAATTTGTCAAGCCCTGGTTTAACTTTCTGAGAGGATAGCCTGGGCCACACTTCCGTGTCATGTTTGTAATTGCCTGAAAGTACTGGCGTATACATGTAACTTTGGTCTTAGTTTGGAAATATCCTCTTAAACAAATTCTACATGCATTATTTTCTGTTGTCAGCCTTCTCCTAGTGAATTTGTACAATGAAATAGCTCAGTGTTTGGTTGTCTTTCCTCACACTCTTTTATTTCATCATATTTCTTAATTCTCCTCCATGCTGAATGAAAAACAGTTGTAAATGAAATCCTGTACTTTATAGTCTACATGACAAATCCCTTGTGTAATGAGGGAGCATCACATGGTTTCAGCATGACCCAATAACCACCTTTGGGGCAATGTTTGTGTGAGTTGTGCTTACCCTTGAATCCTGCGGAGATTTTCCATAAATTCAGAATGTTAATGGCGTCAGTGTCATATAAAAAAAGTATTTTTGGCTCGGTTCGCATACAGTATCTTACAAAAGTGAGTACACCCCTCACATTTTTGTAAATTTTTAATTATATCTTTTCCTGTGACGACACTGAAGAAATGACACTTTGCTACAATGTAGTGAGTGTACAGCTTGTATAAAGCCCCATACACACGGTCGGATTTTCCGATGGATTCTGTCCTATCGGACAATGTTGTCGGAAATTCCGACCGTGTGTAGGCACCATCGGACAGTTTCCATCGGATTGTCCGACGGACAAAGTTCTATCTCCTGCTGGATAGATTTTCCGACAACAAAGTCCGATCACACCAATTCCGATCGTGTGTATCGAATTCCGACGGACAAAGTGCCACGCATGCTCAGATCACATTACAAGACCAAAGCTATTGGCTACTAGCCTCTACGTAGTCCTGTCGTAGGCAACCAACGTCACCACGTTCAGAATGATCGGATTTTCCGACAACTTTGTCCGACTGTGTGTATGCAACACCAGTGTCGGACTAAATCCGTCAGACAAAATCCGATGGATTTGGTGGTCGGATTTTCCGACCGTGTGTATGGGGCATAACAGTGTAAATTTGCTGTCCCCCTCAAAATAACTCAACACACAGCCATTAATGTCTAAACCGCTGGCAACAAATGGAGTACACCCCTAAGTGAAAATGTCCAAATTGGGCCCAAAATGTCAATATTTTGTGTGGCCACCATTATTTTCCAGCACTGCCTTAACACTCTTGGGCATGGAGTTCACCAGAGGTCTTCACAGGTTGCCACCGGAGTCCTCCTCCACTCTTCCACTCCTCTGTGAGGACATCGCGGAGCTGGTGGATGGTAGAGACCTTGCGCTCCTCCACCTTCCGTTTTTGAGGATGCCCCACAGATGCTCAATGGGGTTTAGGTCTGGAGACATGCTTGGCCAGTCCTTCATGTTATGTTGGAATACTGTTCTGTGGCCCAGTCTTCGAAGCGAGGGGATCATGCTCTGCTTCAGTATGTCACAGTACATGTCGGCATTCATGGTTCCCTCAATGAACTGTAGCTCCCCAGTGCTGGCCGCACTCATGCAGCCCCAGACCATGACACTCCCACCACCATGCTTGACTGTAGGCAAGACCTACTGGTCTTTGTACTCCTCACCTGGTTGCCTCCACACACACTTGACACCATCTGAACCAAATAAGTTTATCTTGGTCTCATCAGACCACAGGACATGGTTCCAGTAATCCATGTCCTTAGTCTGCTTGTCTTCAGCAAACTGTTTGCAGGCTTTCTTGTGCATCATCTTTAGAAGAGGCTTCCTTCTGGGATGACAGCCATGCAGACCAATTTGATGCATTGTGCGGCGTATGGTCTGAGCACTGACAGGCTGACACCCCCCACCCCCTTCAACCTCTGCAGCAATGCTGGCAGCACTCATATGTCTATTTCCCAAAGACAACCTCTGGATATGACGCTGAGCACGTGCACTCAACTTCTTTGGTCGACCATGGCGAGGCCTGTTCTGAGTAGAATCTGTCCTGTTAAATTGCTGAATAGTCTTGGCCACTGTGCTGCAGCTCAGTTTCAGGGTTTTCGTGACTCATCAGGGATTCCCCTGATGAGTCACGAGACCCTGTGATGTAACGCGTAGGGGAGGGGCAGATTGGTTTGGCAAGACGCTTTTGCATCTCTCATGGAGAGGCACGAAGTAGCTGCAGCATCGTGGTTTTATGATATACGCTGTATACAGTTGGTGCACTGGAGCACCTTTTGAAATGGTGTCTTATGACCATTTGATAAATTGAATATTCTTTAAAAAAGATACAAGCACTATTTGGAGCTCCTTTTCTCTCATTTATTTATATATATATATATATATATATATATATCGAGTCATAATGGAGGCACATCAATGGAGCAACAAGGAGGAAAGCATGATCTGTTAGTCCGGGTGACTAAAAAAAACTTTATTTGACCAAACTTAAGTGTGAGGTCACACTCTGAGGTGATCGCATATCTTATGATGGAGCACTGAGGTGAATAGATACAAAGCACGTATTTTTGAGAATTTGTGAAGACTCAACAAGTTACAACTTTTTTTTTTTCGAAATTTTCATTAGTTAAAGGGATTGTAAAGTAAATTTATTTTATTTTTATTAAATAACAAACATGTTAGGCCCCTTTCACACTTATACGACTTGTCCCACGATTTGGGACTGCAAAGTAGCATGACAAGTCGTTCCCCATGATTTCCAATGACAGCCATTCATATTAGTACGACTTCAAGTCGTTCCGACTTCAAAGTAGTCCCTGCACTACTTTGGTCCGATTTTGATGCCACTTACACAGGCATTCCTTGAAACCGCGCGACTTTGAGGTCGCACAAGTGTGAAAGGGGCCTAATACTTGCATCAACTGTGCAGCTCGTTTTGCACAGAGTGGCCCGAACCTGGTCTTCTGGGGTCCCTTGGCAGCTGTCTTGGCTTCCCCCCGCAAGTACTTCTCACGTTCATGCGAGCTCCCTCGCATGGTGAGAAGTGCTTGCGGGCGCGCTCCAGTAAAACAAGCGGACGGCTATAGCCAGCCGCTCACTGCATCACTCGGCCCTGCCCCCCGGCGTGCTGCGTCATTGGATGTGATTGACAGCAGCGCGAGCCAATGGCTGTGCTGCTTTCAATCCATCGACTGTAGCCAATCAACGGCCAGGCTGATCGGCGAAGAGGATGTTGGAGGCGAGCGCTGGACTTTCGAGGGGTCAGGTAAGTAAAACAGGGGGGTGGGGGCTGGGGGGACCGTTTATTGTCAGATGTTGTTTTCACCTTAATACATAGAATGCATTTAAGGTGAAAACATTTTTACCTTTACAATCCCTTCAAATATTTGACTGCACTCAAGCACAGGATTTATATTGCAAGAAGAAATACACATGAATGTATCCATATTATTGTAGAGTCACATGTCGTCATGTTGGCAATTATGTGCACAGGAGAATTGATACACTAAGTGGTTGGATACCTTTTTATTATAACTAGTGCAGCATTATTTGTTTTGTGTGTGGATGAAGTATAAAAGGGTCTTATGCTGTTTTCAGTCCGATTCAGGTGCGATTTAAGCGTCAAATTTTCACCTAAACAGCTGAATAGGAACTGCACCGGACTCTGCACAAAAACCGGCCCCACATATATATGTAAACCCAGCATACTAGAATAAAATGACTGGTGGGGGATGTCCCACTAATGTCTGCAGTTATATACATGTGTTTAAGTCTTTTTTGAATGTGTGTGTGTGTGTGTGTGTGTGTGTGTGTGTGTGTGTGTGTGTGTGTGTGTGAAATATAAATATAAATATATATCTATATCTTGAATAAGTGGACGAGTAGGGGGATACATGGTACCCCTACTCATTCACACACAAAAAAGTAGTGTAATAAGTCCACACCTGACGCTGGCTCCTCCTCCCCTCCCTCCCTCTTTCCTCTTCCTCCCGATAAGTCACCCCCCCCCCCTGCACCCCAACAACCACTGGGCCAGGCTCTTGTCCTCCCCTCTACCCCAAAGCACCCCCCAATCTTATGACATGTGGTCTGATATGGTTCCAGAGGGGGTTTACTCGTTCCCCCTCTTTCTTTGCTTGTCGGGGTACATCATGCTTGGTTAAGCGCCTGGTATAGATTTTGGGGGTGGGGGGTGTTAAAAAAAAAAAAATGTCTTGCTGGCATTCTTTTGTTTACGTTTAGCTGTCAGTGGGGATGAGTCCTTGGTAGTTGACGCTGGAGGCATGCATGTTCCCTAACAACTATGTTTACTGGTTGTTAAGGACGCCGGCAGGTGCTGGCTTCTTACCAACCAATGTGCCTCCAAAGTTGGACAAAACTTTTGCATTTAAAACCTTCAGGTACAACTTTTGAGGGTTAAACATTGTCGCATGAAAGTTGAACCAAAGTAACACATAAACTACTTTGAAGTCGCTGCAACTTTAAGTTGCATAGATATGTGCGGTACTTTTTGGAAAGCATGGAGTGCAACTTAGGGGTCCAAAGTTGCATGACAAGTCGCACAAATGTGAATGGAACACTGGGTGGAAAGGATCAGCAATCCACAATGGTCACATGATCGAAAGCTGGTGCCACTGGCTACCAACCTTTAGCGCAGGCCAAGAGCGGCCGTTGCGCTGGGAACGTGCTGTCCGCACATGAATGTTTACCCAGCGACATATATGCTGCTGCACACATGTTTTAGATGGTCATACAGGACATCCTAATGGGCCGATATGCTAGAAAAGTGTCACAAATGCTTTTTGTTGACTAACCCTCCCCCCCCTATTTTGAGAAATGTTGTTGTTTAGTGTGTTTTAAAAACTTCAGTATGCTGCAATTGGTCCCCACCCACAGGCCGTTCCCTTTTTTTTTTTTTTTTTGCCAATTTGCTTTAAACTGAGTTTGGTTAGCCTGTGGCGTCGGCGCTCATGGAGGAGGCTACTACACGGTGGAGGAATAATGGGCAGTGTTGCTAAGCTTGTCAAAGGGAAATCATTTGATCAGTCAGCAAGACCACATGACAAACAGCTGAGAGGAATTAGATGGACTTTTCAGTGAGAATGGCTTTTGTGAGCGCCTCAGTGCTTCCTGCACACTCCAATCAGATGCTCTTTATATGATTTTTTTTTTTTTTTTTCACCAGCAACAGAGTTCACATTTTTGGGCGCTGATATGTGGAATGAATAAGGAGATCTAAACCGTGTGTCCACCTGAGCCTTCAGACGGAGAAAAGAGCGCGTTTCCTCAGAGCAAGGTATGGCCTCCTTCTCCTTCTTGGGTTTGTGCTTTTTCCCTGTTTCTTTAGCTTTCCCATTTATTTATTTTTTGTTGTTCTATCTTCTCAAACTGAAAACTCCACGTCTGGGTGACGTTTATTTTCTGCTGTCGGCGTAAAGGTGGGTACACATTATAAGAAAATTAGGGAAACGATCGTACGGTTTTCCTCAATGTTTCATAGCAAAGTCGAAACAGATGATAGAACTAATGCAAGAAAATTCTCGTACAACAAAGGCTTTATTTTGTTGTTTTATTGTTTCTGATCATGTGAAGTCTTTCACATCTGATTTTACTCGTATGAAAACAGTACACATTAACCATTTGCCCTCCACCAGAAGATTTACACCCCCCCCCCCCCTTCTGACCGGGCCAATTTTTTTTTTTTTTTTAAATACGGCACTGCATTACTTTAACTGATAAGTGCGCGGTCATGCGCCGCTGTACACAATTATTTATGTCCCTTTTTCCCCACAGAGATTTCTTTTGGTGGCATTTGATCACCTCTGCGGTTCTTTACTTTTTGCGCTATAAGCAAAAAAACAGACACTTTTGAAGAAATACATTTTTATTTTTTTATTTTTCAATTTCTGCTGTAAAACCTTTCCAATAAAAGAACTGAAAAAAAATCTAATTTCTTCATCAATTTAGACCATTATGTACTCTGCTAAATTTTTTTTGTAAAAAAAAAAAAAATCCTAATAAGTGTAGATTAATTGGTTTGCAGAAAATGTATAGCGTCTGCAAACTATAGGATATTTTTATTGAATTTTTTTTTTTTTTTTTTTTTTTTACTAGTAAGGGTACTTTCACACTGGGCACGGGTCCATTGGCGGTAAAGTGCCGCTAGTTTTAGCAGCGTTTTACTGTTTTTAGCAGCGCTTTTCGGCTGCTAGCGGGGTGCTTTTAACCCCCGATATCGGCCGAAGAAAGGGTTAAAAGCACCCGTGTTGCGGTGCTTTGCAGGCGCTTCGGCAGCGCTGCCCATTCATTTAAATGGGCAGGACGTTTTAGGAGCGGTGTATACACCGCTCCCAAACCTCCCCAAAGGTGCTGATTGCAGGACCTTTTCTTTTTCCATCCTGCAAGCTCACCGCCCCAGTGTTCGAGCACTCAAGATTTCACACTGGGGAGGCATGAGAGATGCTTTACAGGCGCTATTTTTAGCGCTTAATCGCCTATAAAAAGCGCCTCAGTGTAAAAAGGGTCTTATGGCGGCAATCAGCAACTAATGGCGGGATTGTGGCAGACAAATCACACACTGACACTTTTTTTGGGGACCAATGACACTAATACAGTGATCGTTACTAAAAAATATGCACTGTCACTGTACTAATGACACTGGCCGGGAATGGGTTAACATCGGGGGCAATCGAAGGGTTAAATGTGTTCCTAGGCAGTGCTTTTGTACTGTAAGGGAGGTGCTTTTACTAAGGGAAGGCATAGATCCCTATTCCTGCTTTGCAGAGACACAGGATCAATGTCTTCCCTACTGAGAAAGTCGATCTACCTTGCTTACTTAGGCGGATCGCCGTTCTGCCTGAGTACTGAACAATTGGGTTCCAGCGGGCATTGAGTCTGTAGTACCCATCTCTGGGCTCCTGCTGTGTGTGATCGGAGCAGCCGCCGGCAGGTCGCGTGCGCACCCCAGACCCGGAAGTGTCAGATCACATACTAGGCACGTGATCTGGCACAGAGCGGCTGCCCTGCCGCAATATATCTACCCTGGGTGGGTCGGCAAGTGGTTAAACTAAAATCATTAGTTCTGTTCATGTACGAGAAATTTTGGAGTTCTCCTCCCAGCCCCCACCTGGCCAGCAACCTTCTGGGACACGTCACAGGTCCCAGTAGGCTGCAGGACCATTCACAAAATGCAGCGTGGCCTGCGCATGCGCAGTGTGAAGCCGCAAGGAGTCACAGCCGGCTGCCTACAGCTAACATGCTGGGACTGTTGAAAAACTAGCCTGGGTGAGGCCGGGGCTGGATCCTTGGGCAGCTGAGTGTCTGTTTATTAAATATCAGCAGCTACAATTTTTGTAGCTGCTGGCTTATCATTTTTGCAGACCTGACCATGGAACCACTATAAGGCTGGGTTCACATTGATGCGGCTCTGCGTGCTGCGTTTTGCATGGACATGGCAGCCCGTTTATTTGGATGGGCTGCCATGCCTCCTTAAACACAGGGAAAGGGTCCCTGCACCATTTCCAGTGCGGGAGTGATTTTTTTTCCAGTGCATGCAGCATGCCATTAGGCTTAATGGCACCCACACGCATTTCCGTGCAGGTGGTTGTGGCTGCGGGAATAGGCGTGGATCTGCAGCGAGAACCACTCACACAGATGTGAACCTAGTCTTAAAGTGGAAGTAAACCCCCCTATCGTTTTCCGCCAAGGAAGCTGCCATCTTTGCCTCTGTTTAATCGTCAACTGCCACAGTGCTGCACATGTGATCTGTTATGACACCAGCCATTGGATGGTTTGACTGTTTGGTTGAGAGCACAGCCAATGTGCAGTTAGCATTCACGGCATGCCTTTTTTTTTTTTAGACTGTTAAATCGATGGGTTTACTTCCGCTTTAAGGTCGGTTTCAAATTAGTTTGTGCTTTGCTTCAACTTTGGTCTGTCTTGATATTTGCCTTCTGTAGTGCTCTGCACAACAGGATTCAACTTAGGAGAAGCAATATATGTCAATGAGGCTATGCACAGCTCAGGGATGACCTCAACAGTCTGCTGCTGCCCCCCTATTATCAAATCACAGGCAGCAGCAGGTTCATGATCAGTCTGTTCTGCCTTTAAAAGGATCTACAGTATACTGTGGAAGCAGTGTCCAAAAAATCAAGCAGAGGGGAAAAGGACTTGTCACCAGTGGTTTGTGGTCTCTCTCTGCAGCTGATTTTTTTTTTTTTTTTTTTTCTCGCTTGTTCTGAGTGGTGTCTCTATACGGCAGTGACCAAAATGGTGGAGGAGTAGGGCTTTGTTGCCTTGTCAGTCGACCCCCTGGATAAATGGTGACCTTATACACTGGTGAGGGGTGGGGAATGATCAAGAAGCAGCAAGAGAGGTGGATAAGCCCAAACCTACAGAATGTAGGAGCAGGGACATCAGAAAGTGCACTGCGATATCTTGAGGTATTGAAGGCAAAGGGTTTTAGGGAAGCCACAGTTAATCCTCTATTCTTTACAGCATGTGATCACTTTTTAGTATAGGCTAGCTTTCACTGCAATAGGGAGTAGTGGGGTCAGGGTTACCTGGTTATGCTGTCTAGCAAATGTGAATGGATCTTAAAAAAAGTCTGGTCAGAATTTTGATTGCATAGTTCCATTGAACCATCTTGGACCAATGTAAGTATGCATAGCTCATACTAGAGAGATTGTTGTGAAAGTTGCTAGTCCCTGTAGTAGTCGCTGTTACTAGAGTGATCGCCACTATCTTCCAGGTCTTCTGCTGAGTGGCTTCCCTTCTTCTGCACAGTCATTGCAGGGGGTTGCTTGCTCATCACTGTCACCATTCAAAGGACAAATGTTATTTCTCTAAGCATCTTCCAGGACAGCCCATGAGACCTAGGGCTCCTCCTACCAGGACAGGAAACGCGTTAACCCCCCACCAGATAAAAGGGCGGTCCTCCAGGCCCCCCAGCCGGATTCCCACCCGTTTTTTTCTTGAAGTTATGTGTATTATGCATGTGTTTTACAGGAATGTCCTATGGTTGTCGAGAATACTGACATGGGGCCTGGAGGACCGCCCTTTTATCTGGTGGGGGTTAACGGGTTTCCTGTCCTGGTAGGAGGAGCCCTAGGTCTCATGGGCTGTCCTGGAAGACTCTCAGAAAGAGTTACCCTTAAGCCTAACTCAGCTTTTTTTTTTTTATGAATACAAGACGTTCTGTGAATGGCCGTAGTGCAGAGCATGTGACTTCCCTTCTGCATCTTGTTCAGCATTACTGCCATTCACAGAATGCCTTGTATTTTTTTTCAATGAATACAAGGCGTTCTCTGATTGGAAGAGGGCAGGATCATAACATCACTGCCCTGCCTCTCCATTCTCAAGACCCAGAAGATCGTCGGCTACTACAGTGATTTGCAGCATCCCTAGCAATTGCTCAGGTATGAGATATGCATACTTGCTGGACCTATGCAATAAAAATCATAGCTAGACTTCATCTAGCGGTTTGCTTAGAGTTCTGCTGTAAACTAGAAGGAAACATAATATATATATATATATATATATATATATATATATATATATATATATATATATATATATATATATATATATATATATATATATATATATATATATATATATATATATATGTATATATATATATATATATATATATATATATATGTGTATGTATGTATGTGTGTGTGTGTGTGTGTGTATGTGTATATATATATATATATATATATATATATATATATATATATGTATATATATATATATATATATATATATATATATATATATATATACATATATATATATATGTATATATATATATATATATATATTGCCCTCCCTTCTCTCTACTCTTGAAGGGATGATGGATGATAAATTTAACTAGCATTACTGTTGATGCTGCTGTTTTAACTGATCTTTTTTCTTTTGCTGTTAAATATGTTATGTTTTTCCTTTTTTAATTTTTAAATCTGTTATAAAAAAATGTAAAAAATTAAGTCTGTTTAAAAAAAAAAAAAAGAGATTAATATAAAACTGACACTTTTTTTCAACAAAATCTTGTAACGCAAAAATCATATTACAGTTATTTGTATAAAAAAAAAATTCTGGCATGAAAAGCATGTCATGCCTTATTGATTTGGATGGCAGGCCTCCCCTCCCAGTGACTCTGGAAAGTTACTTGTGCTGCACAGACTTGTCGTTTGAAATAATCTCCCCCTGTCATCATGCTGATTTCATTGCATGAAAGCAAACGCAGCACGGACCTGTCATCCGTCCTGTCTTAGCATTATGTGTGTGTGTTTTTTTTTTTTTTTTTTATTATTCTACTGCAGTTGCAATATTTATGTTAAAAGTCTAACTACTTAGCAGCAATATAGCAGATGTACTGTGAGGAAAAAAGTATTTGATCCCCTGTTGATTCTGTGTGTTTGCCCCCTGACAAATGATCAGTCTACAATTTTTTTTTTTTTTTGGTCGTTTTATTTTAAAGCGGTTGTATATCCGTTTTTTTTTTTTAAACCACCTGCAAGACAAAGCCATAATGAGCTAGTATGACTAGCATACTAGCTCATTATGCATCACTTACCTTAGATCGGGGCCCCCAACGCCGTCCTCGTCTCCCCCTCTAGCCGCAGCCATCTCTCCACAGATACCCGGAAGGTTACGCCGCTGCGGCGCTGTGATTGGCCAGAGCAGCAAAGACGTTGCTCCGCGCATGCGCGTGGGAGACTTCAACTTCGGCAAGCCGAATTTGTGAATGGGGATTAACCCTGTGAATGCACCGTTGTCCACAGTAGACAACGTTGTAAAACTTTTTGGCAAATATCTCCTAAACCGTGTAGGTTTAGGAGATATTTCTTGTACCTACAGGTAAGCCTTAATCTAGGCTTACCTGTAGGTGCAAGTTGTAATAGAGGGTATACAACCACTTTAACAGAGAGACAGAATAACAACAAAAAAATCCGGAAAAATGCATTTCAAAAAAGTTATAAATTGATTTGCGTTTTAATGAGTGAAATAAATATTTGGCCCTTTCACAAAACATGACTTAGTACTAGGTGGCAAAACCCTTGTTGGCAATCGCAGAGGTCAGACGTTTCTTGTAGTTGGCCACCAGGTTTGCACACATCTCAGGAGGGATTTTGTCCCACTCCTCCTTTGCAGATCCTCTCCAAGTCATTAATCTTTCGAGGCTGATGTTTGGTAACTCCTTAATGTGCTTCTTTCTGAGCCACTCCTTTGTGGCCTTGACCGTTTATTTTGGGTCGTTGTCATGCTGGAATACCCATCTAAGACACATTTTTAATGCCCTGGCTGAAGGAAGGAGGTTCTCACCCAAGATTTGACGGCACGTAGGCCCATCTATCGTCCCTATGATGTGGTAAAGTTGTCCTGTCCCCTTAGCAGGAAAACTTCCCCAAAGCCTAATGTTTCCACCTCCACATTTGACGGTGGGGATGGTGTTCTTGGGGTCATAGGCAGCATTCCTCCTCCTCCAAACACGGCGAGTTGATGCCAAAGAGCCTGATTTAGGTCTCCCCTGACCACAACACTTTCACAGAGTTCTCCTCTGAATCATTCAGAAGTTCATTAGCAAACTTCAGACAGGCCTGTACATATGCTTTCTTGAGCAGGAGGACCTTGCGGGCGCTGAAGGATTTTAGTCCTTCACGGTGTAGTGTGTTACCAATTGTTTTCTTGGTGACTATGGTCCCAGCTGCCTTGAGATCATTGACAAGATTCTCCCGTGTAGTTCTGGGCTGATTCCTCGCTGTTTTGTCATGACCATTGAAACTCCACGAGGTGAGATCTTGCATGGAGCCCCAGGCAGAGGGAGATTGACAGTTATTTCTTACATTTGCGAATAATCCCACCAACTGTTGTCACCCTCTCACCAAGCTGCTTGGTGATTAGTCTCGTAGCCCATTCCAGCCTTGTGTAGGTCTATAATTTTCTCCCTGACATCCTTGGACTGCTCTTTGGTCTTTGCCATGGTGGAGAAATTGGAATCTGATTCCTTCTGTGGACAGGTGTCTTTTTATACAGGTAACAAGCTGAGATTAGGAGCACTCCTTTTTAAGAGTGCTCCTAATCTCAGCTCGTTACCTGTATAGAAGACACCTGGGAGCCAGAAATCTTTCTGATTTTTATAGGGGATCAAATACTTATTTCACTTATCAAAATGCAAATCAATTTTATAACTTTTATAACATATAGCCATATAACATATAGACATATAGCCATATAACTTTTTTTGAAATGCGATTTTTGTTTTATTGGTTTATTTTAACAGTGAGAGAAAAAACAACCATTAAAATTATAGACTGATCATTTCTTTGTCAGTAGGCAAACGTACAAAATCAGCAGGGGCTCAAATACTTTTTCCCCTCGCTGTAAATTGTTGATCACCCAAAAAAACAAAACAAATGTATAATAAAAAAAGTTGGTGACAAGGGCCAAAAAGGAAAATGGCCACTTGCGGCCTAAAGTGACCGTAAACAATACGGTTCTTATTCTTCAATAATAATCCATACACATCCACTACATATTGGCCCTGTAATCTATTTTCATTGAATCTTCTTTTCTTTTCTTTTTTTTTCTCCTTGTAACGCTCTCCTTAACATCCAAACTTCTCATTTTCCCCATCACTTCCCTTTGGAACAAGCAGTGAACATTAGTGGCAGTCATATTCACACTACACATCCCATAGTCCATTTCGGGAGAGAGCAAGAGAGGGTGGTTATGTTCCTACATACAGTGGGGTCATGGAGAATGAGCGTAGCCACCGTCTTAACCGGAACTCGGCAGAAAAAAAAGGAGTTTGGAGGAGGCTGAGAGCAACACAAACTTTTATTGAGTTAAAAATGCATGAATAGAATTTTTTTTTTTTAACCCCACTTGACCTCCGGAAGATTTACCCCCCCCCCTTTCATGACCACTGCGATACGGCACTGTGTTATTTTAACTGACAATTGCATGGTCATTGTTAAAAGTGTAAATTCATTATATTTTAAGTGATATAGGTTTCTGATAAACACAAAAATATATATAATACTTGGGGTAGGTTTTGAAGGTTATTAGGACATATACAAAAATCAGTTTTACTGTAAAGGTTAATTCTATTTCCGACATAACTACGTCAGGACACAGGCCTATGGGTGGAGGGTGCTATCTATCCTTAGACTGAAACCATGTTGGGTATATATGCAAATTTGGGTGTCACCAGAGAAATGCTGACAATATAGTATGAGACAGTATAAGTTTGGGATGGAGAAAGGAGACAGGTAGAAGAGGGGGAGGTGCTGGAAGCAAGATGGATGAGGTTGGGGAGGTGTAGAGTGTGAGGAACTCGACACTCGGAGAATGTAGCATCAGATGTCCCTTCCTCCTTCTGAGGCCTAACCATCCATATTTTACTAAGATGACCTGATCTCTGAAGCTGTAACCATGATGTCTTGACTTTGCTGAGAATAAACAACCTTGCAAGTATTTTGGATGAGAAACTGATTCTTAATAATGGAATAAGAATGCTGCTTTGAAACAATACATACAATTCTCTACACACACATCCTCTAGGAGAAGAGGCTATTGACTGACACATTGAAACAGACTTTGCTAATTCATCTTGAAAACGCTCCTGTGAGTAGATGACGAGATAGAGATATTTTCTCTTATTCTCCTACTTCTCCCTATTTTTTCAGTCATGTAACGCTGTACCCAAACACAATTTATGTCCTTTTTTTCACACAAATCAGGCTTTCTCTGTGGTATTTTATCACCACTGCATAATTTTTTTTTTGTGCTATTAACAAACTGACCGACAATTTTGGGAAAATATTTTTTACTTTTCTGCATTAAAATCTATCCAATAAAAAAATTGAAAAAAATTGAATTTCTTCATAAATTTAGGCCAATATGTATTCTGCTACATGTTTTTTGGCAAAAAAACGTTCTAGCATCTACAAACTATGGGATATATACTGTAATTTTTATTTATTGTTTAATACTAGTAATAGTGCCGATCAGCGACTTAAAGTGAGACTGCAATAATGTGGCAGACAATCAGACACTAACTGACACTCTTGACACTTTACGGGAACCAGTGACACTAATACAGTGATCAGTGCTAAAAAAAATATGCACTGTCACTGTACTAATGACACTGGCTGGGAAGGGGTTACAAATCTAGGGTGATCAAAGGGTTAACTGTGTGCCTAGCAAGTGTTGAAGTGATGGATTTAGGTCCTTGCTTAAAGAATCCATCCCTCCACCATGATTTCCAGCGAGTACCGTTCATATCTGTGCAACTTCAAAGTAGTCCCTGCACTACTTTGTCCGACTTTGATGCGACTTGAGGTCCATAGACCTCAAGAATACACAGGCATTGTGTCAAGTCGTATCAAAATAGCGCAACTTTCAGGTTGCAATAGTAGAAACCTAGGCTTAAACTCATGTTAAATGGGAGTCAATACACACCTGTCATCATTTAACCACTTGCTTACTGGGCACTTAAACCCCCCCCCCCCCCCCCCTCCTGTCAAGACCAAGTTTCCGCTTTCAGAGCTGATGCACTTTGAATGACAATTGCACAGTCATACAACACAGTACCCAAATGAAATTTTTATCATTTTTTTCCACAAATAAAGCTTTCTTTTGGTGGTATTTGATCACCTCTGCGTTTTTTTTATTTTTATTTTTTTATT
This sequence comes from Lithobates sylvaticus, assembly GCA_028564925.1. Taxonomy (NCBI): domain Eukaryota; kingdom Metazoa; phylum Chordata; class Amphibia; order Anura; family Ranidae; genus Lithobates; species Lithobates sylvaticus. The sequence goes on from CM053029.1 coordinate 528,429,191, forward strand.
TTTTATTTATTTTTATTTTTTTGTAAAAATGTAAAAAGACTGAATTTAAATTTTTTTTTTTTTTTTTTATATTTTGTTATAAAAATTTTAAAATGGGTAATTTTTCTCCTTCCTTGATGTACGCTGATGAGGTGGCAGTGATGGGCACTGATGGGTGGCAATAATGGGCACTGATCGGTTACACTGATAGGCAGCACTGCTAAGTGGCACTGATTGGCACCACTGGTGGGCATTGATAGGTGGCACTGGTGGGCACTGTCGGGTGGCAATGGCAGGTGGCACAGATGAGGCATAATTGCCTCTTCCTCTTCGGGACCAATGATCCTTGCAGATGAGCCGGTGATCGGCTTTTTTTTTCTCCTCATGCTGTCAGCGTGAGGAGAAAAAAAAAACGATTACCGAGCTTTTGTTTACATCATGTGATCAGCTGTCATTGGCTGACAGCTGATCACATGGTAAGGGGCCGGGGATCTCCGGTGATTGCAGGGCGCACGCAGGGAGCGTGCACAGGGAAGGCTGTCGTATGATGGCCTCCTGGAAATTTAGGTCCACGCTGTGGCCGCCATTCGGCTATAGCGCGGTCAAGTGGTTAAAGTGCGTCTGATTAACACCAAATAAAGTTCAGCTGTTCTAATAGGTCTTTCCTGACATTTTGTGTGGGGGGCTGCTACATTCGTAACATGTTACTTCCTGAATATTTGTGTAAATGTTTTACAAAAGGTGAACTTATCTGGCAAGTGCTCATTTACATGGTAATCCTCGAGTTCAGGGTGCGGTTCCACTTGTGTGTGTACATTCATTTTTAATGCTTTTGCGGTGCATTTGCAGTGTGTTTGCTTTATTAAAGTAGTTGTAAAGGCTGAAGGTTTTTCACCTTCATGCATTTTATGCATGAAGGTAAAAAACCTTCAGTGTGCAGCTCCCCCCTCGATCTCGATCCAGCGATGTGCACAAGACCCGAGTCTTTCCCTCCTAATTGGCTGAGATGCAGTCAGTGAGGCGGGGGGCGGGGCTGAGCACACGCCAATGCCCCCACAGCAATCGGCTTGCTATGGGGGCACTCGGCAAGGGGATGGGGCCCAGAGCACCGGCGGAGGAAACATGAGAGGAGGATTGGGGCTTTTTTTTTTCTTTACAATTACTTTAACTAAACTGTACATGGATCGAAATTCATACCGGTTCAGCAGGGAGCAGCCACATTTCGATCCATGCAGGGGCTTGCTAGTTGTGCATAAGTCAATCTACCGATCAACTTGTAAAGCCTGTCACTAATGGGAACCTGAAATAAGATTACATCTTATTGCATCTACCTAGGTAAGTGTGAATCGGGGGGGAAAAAAAAATTAAAATTCCTTTTACATTTACTTTTTTTTTTTAACCTTTTTTAAACCTGCTGGTTGAATGGAAAAAAAATAAAATAATGTATGGCCTGCCTAAGGCCTCATTTATATCGCTCCTTTTGCTGAGTTTTATTTACATGTTTTTAATTTGGCTTGTACATTCGTGTACTGCGTTTAAAAACTGTCTGCATCTGGTGTATACAAGCCCTAAACGTAACCAAATTTACGTTTGTTTTCTCCTGTTTTAGTTAATTTTTTGCCATTTCCGTGTTGGTGTGTAATATACTCTTTCATAGTTGTTGTTGCTGTTTATTTTTTAATCTACATTTTCCTTGTACAGAAATAGAACGCTCTAAGCCATTGACGTCAGCCTGTTTGAATCGCAGGGTTTTGGTGTGGGAATAGGTTGGCACTAGCTGGTTTGCTGCCAAGTTGTAATATGGGAGGAATACAGAGGAGCTGTCTGGGGTATGAATTCCACAACCATGTGACCAAATGCCATTAGCGTTCAGTTATCCATTTGTTAATTGTACAGTAAACCTCAGGATTATTATTTAATGCTTATGATTATAGTTCGAAAGACTGAGCTATAAATATTCTAAAAAAAAAGGCAGTTTGGTTATATAGGTGACTGAAGGCAACTAAGCAACTTGCCATGGGACCTGATCAGTCTCAGTAAGAGGGGTGTAAGGCTGACTTTTGACTATTAAACCCAAAAACAAATATTCAGTATATCGCAGCTTACTGATTTTTTTTTATTTATTTATTTTTAAACTCTTTATTTTCTATTTTTTTAAACAGTACATTTCATATTTACAAAGTTCCTTAATATGTAACATTTCTTCTGTTACAGTCAATTTGTATGAAATATATTACTTATACTTTACTTCTTCTACCCTCCTTATAGCTCACACTTCTCTGTCTCTTACCCCCCCCCCCATAGAAACAAAAACTAATCAAAACAAAAAAAAAAAAAAAAAAGGTAAAATCTCCTTCTCATTCCTCCCCTCCCCTATCCCCATCTGGGTGTTGTCTAATTCCACTCCCTCTCCTCCTCTCTTTTTTATATGCAAAATAGGGAGCCCATATTTCCCCATACTTCTCCTCCTGCTCCTTAATTGCCATAGTCAGATTTTCCAGCTTACTGATTTTTAACCACTTCAGCCCCGGACCAATTGGCAGCCAAAGGACCAGGCCCCTTTTTGCGATTCGGCACTGCGTCGCTTTAACTGACAATTGCGTGGTCGTGCGACGTGGCTCCCAAACAAAATTGGCGTCCTTTTTTTCCCACAAATAGAGCTTTCTTTTGGTGGTATTTGATCGCCCCTGCGGTTTTTATTTTTTGCGCTATAAACAAAAATAGAGCGGCAATTTTGAAAAAAATTCAATATTTTTTACTTTTTGCTATAATAAATATCCCCAAAAATATATAAAAAATGTTTTTTCCCTCAGTTTAGGCTGATACGTATTCTTCTACGTATTTTTGTAAAAAAAAAATCGCAATTAGCGATTATTGATTGGTTTGCGCAAAAGTTATAGCGTTTACAAAATAGGGGATAGTTTTATAGCATTTTTATTTAAAAAAATGTATTTACTAGTAATGGCAGCGATTTTTTTTTTTTTTTATTTTTTATTTTTTTTTTATTGTGACTGCGGCATTATGGCGGACACATCAGCCATTTTTGACACATTTTTGGGACCATTGTCATTTATACAGCAATCAATGCTATTTAAATGCATTGATTCCTGTATAAATGACACTGGCAGTGAAAGAGTTAACCACTAGGGGGCGGGGAGGGGTTATGGTGTGTGTGTGTGTGTGTGTGTGTGGTTTTTTTTTTTTATTTATTTTTTTTACATTATGGGGCTGGGCTGACGTCTGACGTCATTGATTGGCTGTTCCCTGTCACCGGGAAAGCCGATCAATGACAGGCAGTGTAGGAAGCGCGGGGAGAGGTTTGTTTACACAGACCTCTCCCCGTTCTTCAGCTCTGTGACCCGATCGCGGGACACCAGCGGCGGTCGGATCTGCTGGTCCAGTGGCCTTGGTCACGCGCCGCGACCCACGTCTGGCCTCTTAAAGGACCACATACCTATACGTGGTTTTGCCTAGCCGTGCCATTCTGCCGACGTATATCGGCGTGAGGCGGTTAAAGTGTAACTGAATACAAAACTTTTTTGGATGGACTGGAGAGAGATTAGAACCCCTGTCAGTTTTTATTGCTATCGGTGCCCGTTGGGGACATTCAGCTTTTCTATTTGTCCTGTTTACTGTTATTACTAAAAGTGGAAGTGACAGAAAATGGCAAATTTTGGGTTGTCACCAGAACTCGAGTAGAGCAGGAACCGCCCAATGGGAACATTGGGTCTGATGACAACCAGGGATTTTCTTTCACTTTCTGTTTTGGCTATGGGACAGGAAGTGAAGGGAAATCTCTCCAGTGGGACACAGACAGGGGTTATAATCCTTGCTTGCTCTATCCAGTATAAAAAAAGAAGTCTTGGTTTTTAATTCTACTTTAAATGCAGCAACTGCATTTTATTCTTTTTCTTTTTGATTTATTTATTTTTTTCCTCTGATATAGCCAGTTGGGCTCGGTTGACACTGCCTTGTGAGACCCCAAGTCATGTGAAATCCTATGTTAGTCAATGAGAGTTGTCTTAGCACAGCTGAAATCGCTCCAACTTTAGAAAAGGTTCCTGTACTACTTCAAGGTGACTTCTATCTGACTTGTGCCCATAGACTTTCATGGAAATCACCTCCAAGTCCGATCCTCATCTTAATTAATGTGATTTGGATCCGACATTACAGGAAGATTACACAGGCATTCCCTGAAGTTGCTTAACCACTTGCCGCCCGCCCTATAGGAAAAAGACATCGGCAAAGTGGTTTTAAAATCCTGACCGGACGTCATATGACGTCCTCAGGATTTTGAGCCGCTGCGCGCCCCCGGGGGCGTGCATCGCAGCGATCGTTGTTGGGGTTGTCAGTCTGATACCCCGCAACTACGTTCTTGGTAAAGAGTTACCGGAGACTCTTTACCATGTGATCAGCCGTGTCCAATCACGGCTGATCACAGTGTAAATAGGAAGAGCTGGCGATCGGCTTTTCCTCACTCGCGTCTGTCAGACGCGAGTAGAGGAGAGCCGATCGGCTGCTCCTCTGACAGGGGGGGTCTGTGCTGATCGATTATCAGCGCAGCCCCTTGAGGATGCCCAGCACCAGGTATGCCACCCTAGACCATCAGGGATGACATACAGTACCCACAATGGATGCCAATCAGTGCCCACAATGGGCATCACTGATTGGCATGCATTGTTTGGCACTGATTGGCATCCATCAGTACCAACAAAAAAATACAATGCCGCCTATCAGTGCCCATCCTTGCCGCCTATCCATGCCCATCCATCAAATTTTTGGTCTTTTTTTTATTTGTTTAGCAAAACATAAAAACCGTAGAGGTGATCAAATACCACCAAAAGAAAGCTCTATTTGTGGGAAAAAAATGATAAAAATTTCATTTGGGTACAGTGTAGCATGACCGCGCAATTGTCATTCAAAGTGCGACAGCGCCGAAAGCTCAAAATTGGTCTGGGCAGGAAGGTGTCTAAGTGCCTGGTATTGAAGTGGTTAAAGGTCATGGCAGTGTGAACCGAACCCAAGTCTATTTGTTAACTTCCATTAAAGTGGTTGTAAAAACCTGCAAGACAAAGGCATAATGAGCTAGTATTCATTGCATACTAGCTCATTATGAAATACTTACCTTAGATCGAAGCTGTTGCAGCAGTCCCTGTACACCGATGTGACCGGTGACATGTCTCCCGGAGTTAATATCCGGGTTTGCGGGCTCTGGCGTTTGTGATAGGCTGGAGCCGCCGGTCACGACACAGGCCCTTTAGAAATGGCACAATCGAGTCGTTTCTTCAGTGCACATGTGCCAATGACGTTGGCACAATCGTATAAGGTAAATATCTCCTAAACCGTGCAGGTTTAGGAGATATTTCCAGTACCTACAGGTATACCTTATTATAGGCTTACCTGTAAGTACAAGTGGTGTAACAGGGTTTACAACCACTTTAACAGATCAAGCTATTCAGGAAAAGTGACAGTGAGAGGGTTGAGAAAAAAACATTTAACACTGAGAGGGGTTCTTACAGTGGTCAGCTTTTATTTATGTTCAACTTCAACTAAAAAGCAAAAAGTAAACTGTTTTGCTGTAACTGCTAAAAAAAAAAGCTGTTAGCTGGAGTTTGGCTTTATTTTGCTACAAAAGGATTTCGATGGACTTTACTATTTGAATATTATACTCCCCCCCCCCCCCCCCCCCCCCGTTCAGCTGTCAAATGGGGTCCTTTGCTCCTCCATCCAGAACAGAGACACCCTAAAGCCTGGTACACACAATCCCCCCCCCCTTTTTTTTTCTTTGTTTAACCCAGTGGGCTGAAGGGGGAAAAAAAAGCAAAATGAAAGAGCTGAGGAGGAGATCGCTGAGCTTTTGTGTTCGGACAGGGGGACCCACCCACCCAGAACTCATCGGTCGGTGCTCCCAGCCATTGGCTGAGAGTGCTGATCTCATGCTAATCGGCAGACCTCTTTTGGCCATGCCCTTTCGACAGAAGCTGGATCAGCTGCCGTACACATGAGCCGAATGTCGGCCAGTTTCTACCGAACCGGCCGATTCCGCCCAAGTGTACAGCCCCTAAGACAAGAAATGTGTTCCTGGCTTGATCACCAAGTGAAAATAAAGTAAAAAAGCCTACAAACAGAAAACTAATGCAGCCACCACATTTGAGGGTTCATGACATTTTTGTTTTTGAGCTTAATGCTGCTTTAAAGGAGAAGTATAGCCAAAGCTTGTTTGCCTGTACTTTTCCTGTGGATCCCAGGAGTGCAGATAGTTCTGCACTCCTGTGACCCGTTTTCAGCAGACAGCAGGCTGAAGTCCGCTGTCTGCTGACGTCACAGGAGCCGGTCCAGGCTCGGGCAAGATCGCGACAATGGAGTCAGGATCCGTCCACATGCCTGGAACGGCATCCGGCTCAGCAAGCCGCTGAGAGCCTGAGCTGTAAGGATGGCCTCAGGCGCGTTCGCACACTCCACGTGCAGAGCCAGCCAGGAAGTCCGTGGTGCGCTAATCACAGCCAGTGAGACATTTCCTGATCTCTGCAGCCGCACATCAGGACAATGCCTCACTGCATGTGATTAGCGCAGCGACTTGCCGAGTTCCTGGCGGGCTCTGCACGTGGAGTGTGCGAACACGCCTGAGGCCATCCTTACTGAGCTGGACCCTCCCGCCCCCTCCACAGCCCAACGCTCCACTGAGAGAGGAGGGGCCAGAGCAGAGAGTCAGTGACTCAGTCAGCAGCTCTTTGCTCACAGAGCTGTGAGAACTGAGCGATCGGCTGTGTTTGATTGCTCGGCTCTCAGTGTTAGAGGTGTCGGGGGACAGATGCAGACTGATGAGACTGATGCTGCATCCACCTAGGTAAGTATAAATCTAAAAAAACAAAACACAAACCCCATACAGTACATCTCGTTTAAGCTTTTATCTAGACCTTCCATGATTGAAGTATTTGGAGTGCATTTCTGTGGGGTTGTTTTTTTATTTTTATTTTTATTTTTATTTTTTTAAACCATGCATTGAGGTTTCTTCCAACCCAATGCCTGCAGTACTCATCTCCATGTCACTTGCAGCTGAGTCAGAGAAGTATACCTTGAGTTAAGATGGACTGATAGTGGTTGGATTATCAAGGTCACAAAGTCTCTTGTTAGACCACTGACACAGGCCTTCCTGTTATGTACTGTTATAATTATCTAGCCTGTACTGTGCTTATTTTTACTGTTCTTATGTTAAGTGGTTAATGATTTTTAACCCTTACAATTTGCAAAAATGTATAGCTTTTACTATTTTGATGCTTATACAGAAGTGTGTTGCTATGTTTGGGTATGTGCCAGGGGTACACGGGCAGGAAACATGTTGCATCACCAGGAAATCACACCATAAAAAGTGTCTGGGCATGAGGAAATGATAGGTGATGGTTCAGAGTCATGTTTTATCAGAAATAACCATGGCAAGAAATATATCTGATTGAGACAATGGGGGTTATTTACTAAAGGCGAATCCACTTTGCACTACAAGTGCAAAGTGCACTTGAAATTGCACTGAAAGTGCACTTGGAAGTGCAGTCGCTGTAAATCTGAGGGGTATATCTGAAATGGGGGGAAGCTCTGCTGATTTTATTATCCAATCATGTGCAAGCTGTTTTTTATTGTCCTTGCATGTCCCCCTCGGATCTACAGTGACTGCACTTCCAAGTGGACTTTCAGTGCAATTTCAAGTGCACTTTGCACTTGTAGTTTGCACTTGTAGTGCAAAGTGGATTTGCCTTTAGTAAATAACCCCCAATGTGATTCAAAATGATCAGAAGAGCTGAAAATCTGTAACAGAATCTCAAAGCTGATGCTCGGGTGCATTAGGCCCCTTTCACACTGGGGCGTTTTTCAGGCGGCACAGCGCTAAAAATAGCGTCTGTATACCGCCTGAAAAAATCCGGCCCCTTTAACTCCAGTGTGAAAGCCGGAGGGCTTTCACACTGGAGCGGTGCGCTAGCAGGACGGTCAAAAAGGTCCTGCTAGCAGCATCTTTGGAGCGGTATAGGAGCGGTGTGTTCACCGCTCCTATACCGCTCCTTCCCATTGATTAGAATGGGACACCGCGGTGATACCGCGGCAATACCGCCGCAAAGCGCCGATACGGCAGCGCTCTGCGGGGGGTCTTTAACCCTTTTCGGCCGCTCGCGGGGGGTAAAACCGCACCGCGAGTGGCCGAAAACCGCAGCTAAAACGACGGTAAAGCAGCGCTAAATATAGCGCTGCTTTACCGTCACTGCGGCTCCCCGCCCCAGTGTGAAAGGGGCCTTATTGCGTATTAGAAATACAATGCTTGGTAGCTTACTATGTAAATTAGTGCAAACAGAAAAAATGAAGTGCAACCAATCCGATTTCAAGAACCTTGAAGTCAGATAAAATACTTTGGCTGCCTGGTTACTTAGTACTTTGACCTTTTCATTATTGGATAAGCCTCTATCTGCACCGGGTTTTTATTGGTTATGGCTTTCAAATTTATTCTGGCTTCAAGAAGCTTTTCTTGACATCTCTGTATGCTAATTCTAGTAAAGGTGCCAACGTAGTTTCACCAGGCCACACAGCAAGCATTCCCAGTGCAGTTAAGCTGGCCAAACACTGGGTGGAACATGTGACATGTTCCAGAAGGTGAACTTAGCCTTAAAGCGAAGTTCCACTCAAAAATGGAACTTCCGCTTTAAGTGATTTTTTTTTTGAGTGGGGGGGGGGGCGGATTCCCTCCTTTTTTTTTTTTAAAGGCATCAGCTCCCACTTCCTCCCAGGGCTCCGCAGCGCCAGAAGGATATTCACCTCTCCCCCCTCCCTCCATGCAATCTTCTGGTACACATCGCAGGTCCCAGAAGATTGCCCGGCCAATCACAGCGCGGCTCGTGCACGCCCAGCTGTAAAGCCACAGCTGGGCGCCCACAGTCAGAATGCCGGTGCCGCGGAGAGGAGGGGGGGGGGGCGGGCTTCGTTTGCCCGCATCGCTGGCTTTAAAGTTGTTTATAATGCAAGGAATGCTTTTAATGCATTCCAAACATTAGGGTAAAATATGTTTAGGTGTCAGCATCCCCCCTCACCCCCCCCCCGCCCTTTTACTTACCTGAGCCCTCATTCGATCCAATGCCGTACACGTCTGCAGCTCTCTCCCCACTTCTGGGTCTCGTTTGCTTTGCTGGGGCACTGGGAGTCATTGTTTCCCACCGCTGTAAATCAAAGCCAGTGATGAGAATGCGGGGGGCGAGAAAAACTGAAACATTAAACAAAACACTGAAAAACTTGGCTATTCGGTGTTTGAGCGTTTTTGAGCCATAAGCTTTTGTGGGAGTATAGTTTTGCTAAAGCATGCTAAAAAAATGCAAACACTAAAAAAGCTAATGCAAAAATGCTGCAAACCTCATATTTTTAACATAGCATTCTACAGCTAAAGCTACTGCCGTTTTTAGAACGTCCAGTGTGCATAAGGCCTTAAATCGTTACTTAACACACAACAGTAAAATCAGTATGTATATGCAGAAAAGCATGCTTATTGTACTCGTTGTGGAACCTAAGGGGTTAATTCTGCAAATTGTGTAAAAAGACTGTTTGATGCGGTCTTCTCTGATCATCCCCTTCCACATTTCCCATTCCATCTCTTGCTAATACAGAACCTTGGGGGCGCTCTGCACATGCTCAGTTTGGTGTGTATATAATGTGTGTTTGGTTCTAATAGTCTGTGTAAATTTAAGATTGGTTAATATCTAAAGGCAGGGCATTGCTGGATGTCATACCAAGGACCACCACTAGAGGGGGCGCCAAAATCCTAGAAGGAAGTATAGGCTTGCAGAAGGCCGCAAAGCCGCGGCCTCGATTACCGGCCAACGTGGACCGACGCAATCGCAGCCGGGGTGGGGGGGGGGGGTCCGTACAGAGACAGGATACCCCAGCTGTGCCGCCCCAGGTGCCAGGTCGCTAATTCTAGTCGCAAATGCGACCTGGCGCCTGGGGTTTGTCGAGCCCTGAAGTAAACCATCCCCCATCATTGGTGTCAGTGGGAGGAATTGTGCCCCATCATTGGTGTCATTGGGTCCCACTGTTGGTGTCATTGGGAGGAATTGTGCCCCGTCATTGGGAGGAACTGTGCCCCATTGTTGGTGTCAGTAAATAAAATAGCACCCCAAGGGCCGACTAAAAGCAAACAAAGGGCCGAAGTTTGGAGACCACTGGTCTATCACGTAACATGACAAAATGTGGAAAATTTCTAGGGGTATGAGTAATTTTTCAAGGCACTGTAATACATTTTTTTTGTATGTTGTGAGGCACTGGCTGTCAGGATTGTGAATGGTGTGTGTGCGTGTGTCATCTAGGTTCCTCACATACACATATGGTGAGGGGCTCTAGGACTTATGGCTAATGTGGAGAAAGCACATTTTTTTTGTTTTCACAAATCCTTAAACTCTTTTGGCCATACTTCTCCTGTGGGTCCCAGGAGTGCACTTAGTTCTGTAATGCTGTAACCCAGATTCAGGCAACAGTGGGCTAAAGCCTGCCGTCGGGTGACATCACAGTGCTGCTCCATGCCCTGCAGGTATCCGGATAATAATATCAGGATCCGCCCAGATGCCTGACCAGCAGCTGGCCCAGCCTTTGAGCGCCGCTGAGGACCTGAGCCAGCTGCTCCTGCCTTCTCCACAGCCTAGCGATCCAGCGAGCTGACCGTCTCCGTTCTCTGCTCAGTGAAGACCAAGAATTGAGCGATCTGTGGTCATGTGAGTGGTGGGGGACAGCTGAGCTGAAGCATCAGATCAATGCTGCAGCTACATAGGTGAGCATGAATGTTGTGTTTTTTTTTTTTTTTTTTAATATCTTTTCTGTTTTTTTGTTTTTAGTCCAGTGCTTAACTTTTAAAAAGTTTGCTGAATCTTGGAGCCTGGAAACTTTGTAGAGCTTTGGGAAGGATAGGGCCTTCGTTTCTAGGTCCTCATCTTATCAGATATTCAGACCTCATTATTGGCCTCCACTGTTCAGATGTTCTATATGTGGGCTGACTGATGCTCAGGGATCTCTTGTTCTCTCACTGCTATGTGGGAAGGCTGACTTCTGAAAAAACATGAACGATACAGGAGGTGCTGTTTTGTGGAACCCATTAAGGGGGCACTCTGTTGAAATTGACCAGTTAGTGGCTTGGATGGGCAGATGTTTTGTTCATGCTATGGACTTGCTATACAGATCCCTCCTGTGTTATAATTGTTTGCTGCCTTGCCGCCAAACTCGCTTGGACTATTCCTGGGTGCTTGTGTGTGGTTTACCGCTGCCAATACTGGTTGAGCTAGGGTTGCCACTTTTTTTCTTCAAGCCAAACCCAAACAATAGAGAAATGCCCCATACACACGGTCGGGAATTCCGACCACAAAATCCGTCGGATCTTTTCCGACGGATTGTGTCAGACACTGGTGTTGCATACACACGTCAGACAAAGTTGTCGGAAAATCCGATCATTCTGAACGTGGTGACGTTCGTTGCGTACGACGGAACAACGTAGAGGCCAGTAGCCAATAGCTTTGGTCTCGTAATTTTGATATGACCATGCGTGGCACTTTGTCCGTTGGAATTCTCTACACACGATCGGAAAAAGTCTGTTTGGATTTTGTTGTCGGAAAATTTGAGAGCAGGATCTCAAATTTTTTCCGTCTGAATTTCCGACCGTGTGTATGGGGCATAATAGTAATGTGGGGCGCATAGTGCCCCCTCACCCGCCTGTCGGGCCCTGTTCTGAGCTACATTCCTGTCTAAATAATGTTTCAGGGGGACTGAAACCCGGACACATGGTTCAAAACCCGGACTGTCCAGGGGAAACCCGGACAGGTGGTAACCCTAAGGCCCCTTTCACACTTGTGCAACTTCAAAGTCACGCGATTTTACCGCGATTCGCAGCCACGATTTCAAGGAATGCCTGTGTAAGTGGCATCAAAATCGGACCAAAGTAGTGCAGGGACTACTTTAAAGTCGGAACGACTTGAAGTCGTACTAATATGAATGGCTCTCATTGGAAATCATGGGGAACGACTTGTCATGCTACTTTGCAGTCCCAAATCGTGGGACAAGTGGTATAAGTGTGAAAGGGGCCTTAGTTAAGTATTTATATCCCCTGACTATATATCTCTCACAATTCGGGACATGGAGAGAAATGCATCTACATTTCCTGCAAATGATAGGAGCTTGTTCTGATGTCAGGACATAGTGTACTGGTTATATAGAATGCTTGCCTTCTGCCAAGACTTCTGTTCCCAGGATTACACTGTCCTGGCATCACTCTTGAAACCATAACTTAGGTCTATCTGACCGTGAGAACAAAGCAAGCCAAATATTATTGAATGCCATTGTTTACCTCTCACCTTTTACATGGGCCATTGACTGTTCCAGAATGACAAGATCTACTGCCAAACATTAATGGACTGAATTTAAATAGCAGCTGTAATAATAATATACATCAAATCAAATAATTTGTATCCCTATTTTTATTGCATTTATATTTTAATGATTCTCTCATTCAGAGTAAAAGGCTTGTTGCTTATTTTACATTTTTACTGTATGTAAACCCGAACAATGAGTTTCTCTTATTTAGTCCCTTTTTGTTCTGGTAATCTCCTTATACAAATGATATAATAATATACCATTGAAAACGGTTTGTTATACCTGTTCCATAAGTACAAAAAATAACTTTCGATTCTGCCAGCCGATACCAACCTGTGCTGACTGTTATCAGGCTCCATGCACACTAGCGGTTTTTTTTTTATGCTAAAAAAAAATGCTGGTAATAGCTTTTTGTAGTAACATTTTAGCAGAAAAACATTTTAGCTAGAAAAATGCTCCAAGAAACTCTACAAAATGTATTTATTTTTTTCTGCTCCTAGAAGCTGAAGCTCAAAAAACTCTAATGGCCTAAAGTAGTGTCGATGGACACATATGATAAGTCTATTTAGCATTTAGGAGCATTAACCTCCTGAGATCTGCGCTATAGCCGAATGACGGCTACAGCGCGGATCTATATTGGTGGGACTACGTCCTAGGACGTCGTCCCGTGCACGAGCGGGCTTCGCGCCCCCTGAAGGGCGCGCGCGGCGTGCTCTGTGATCAGCGAGTCTGTGAGAATCGCCGGATTACAGATCCGAGTAAGGGGTGGATCCCGACCCCTCACCATGTGATCAGCTGTCAGCCAATGACAGCTGATCATGTGATATCAACAGAGCCGGTGATCAGCTGTCAGCCAATGACAGCTGATCATGTGATATCAACAGAGCCGGTAATCAGCTATTTTTCCTCCTCGTGCAGACAGCACGAGGAGGAAAAAAAAGCCGATCACCAGTGAGAGGGTCATTAGTCCTGATCACTGCGATGTGCCCCGGGTCCACGGTGCCCACCTGTGCCCTCTACAAGTGCCACCTGTCAGTGTCCACCAGCTCCACCTGTCAGTGCCCACAATGCCACCTGTCAGTGCCACCTGTCAGTGCCCACAATAAGTGCCTGAACAGTGCTGCACATCCGGGCCCATCAGTGCCATCTTATCTGTGCCCACCAGTGCAGCCTATCAGTGCCCACCAGTGCCTCATCAGCGCATATCAATGAAGCAGAAAAATTACCTGTTTGCAAAATTTTATAACAAACTATTAAACATGATTTTTTTTTTTTTTTCAAAATTTTCCATCTTTCTTTGTTTAGCAAAAAATAAAAACCCCAGCTGTGATTAAATACCACCAAAAGAAAGCTCTATTTGTGGGAAAAAAATTATAAAAATGTAATTGGGGTACAGTGTTGTATGACCGCGCAATTGTCATTCAAAGTGCATCAGCGCTGAAAGCTGAAAATTGGTCTGGGCAGGAGGGGGTTTAAGTGCCCAGTAAGCAGGTGGTTAAACAACGCTAATGTGCATGGAGCCTCAGTTACATTATGCCCAGCTAACTCTGAGGACTTCAAATGTCCCCGTCTGTTATGAAGAAGGAGGTAGTGGGGTAATTCTAGCTCTGTTCTAGGGTAACAATGCTGCTTCTCTTGATACATTTTGAGTCATTAAGCATTGTCGCCCTAGGACAGGAAGTGTGGTATTGGCTGGATCACCAGTTAATAATAAAGGGCAAAAAGCCTAGGAAAAAAAAAAAAAAACACAGCAGCCACATTTAAGGATTGTTAAGCTGCAATATATTGCATTCTTGCTTTTAAGTTTTATATATTTGTTTTAGGGCTAAACTACTTAAAGGGGGAAGTCCAGCCTGAGCTCATTCGGCTGGGCTTCTCCCATGCCTCACAGGAGTGCAATTCGTTTTGCACGCCTGTGACCCGTCACCAAGATCAGTCCAGGCACCGCGTCATCCCAACTTCCGAAGTCTGGATCCGCCATGTGCCTGGACTGATGGGCGTCTAAACCTCTCAGCAATCCATGGGGGTGTCTTCTCCCCGCCCCTCCACAGCTCGGCGCTCCAATGAGCTTGGAGGAATAGAGCAGGAGAGCTACTGACTGACAGGTAAGGCTCCGCTTTGATGCCCTGCATCGATGGACCCTGGGACAGGTAAGTGTTCGAGTTATTAAAAGTCAGCAGCTGCAGTATTTGTAGCTGCTGACTTTTAATTTTGTTTTTTTTTTTTAAAGCGGAACACCGCTGTAATAAGCTCAAATCTCATGTCTATATTACTCAAAAACAATCAATTGGCCATAAAACGGCATGGCTTACCCTTCATAGAAACAAATCTCCTCTTGCAGGGAACAAACACAGCGAGCGGCTGCAACAGCATCACCACCGCCATTGGGATGTTTAGATCCCCCCCCCCCCCATCCCCGCGGTGTCTGACATTGCCGCCGGGCGCAAATACAGTGTCACCTAAAATATTGCAGCGTCTGACATTTTATTCTCTAGGGCAGGGGTCTCCAAGCTTTTTAAACAAAGGGCCAAGTTTACTGTCATTCGGGCTTCAGGGGGGCCAGACTTTGGCCAGTGTGAGTAGAAATAGTCCCGGCATCAGTGGGGGTAAAAACTGTTCCGTTATTGGTTTTAACAAGGAGGAATAGTGCTCCATCGATGGTGTCAGTGGGAGGAATGATGCCCCAATATTGGTCTTAGGGCACGGTTTCTCTTACTATCAATGATGTCAGTGGGAGGAATGATGCCCCATCATTCGTCATAGTAGGAGGAACAGTGCCCCATAGATGGTGTCAGTGGGAGGTGCACCATCATTGGTCTTAGTAGGAGGAATTGTGCCCCATCAATAGTGTCAGTGGGAGGTAATAGTTCACCATCATTGGTCTTCGTAATAGAAACAGTGCCCCATAGATGGTGTCAGTGGGAGGAATAGTGCCCCATCATTGGCCTTCGTAGGAGGAACCGTGCCCCATAGATGGTGTCAGTGGGAGGAATAGTGCCCCATCAATAGTGTCAGTGGGAGGAATAGTGCCCCATCATTGACCTTTGTAGGAGGAACAGTCCCCCATACATGGTGTCAGTGGGAGGAACAGTGCCCCATCAATGGCTTTCGTAGGAGGAACAGTGCCCCATAGATGGTGTCAGTGGGAGGAATAGTGCCCCATCAATGGTGTCGGTGGGAGGAATGGTCCTCATCATTATTGTCAGTTGGAGCAATAGTGTCCTGAGGGCCGGATAGAAGCAAGCAAAGGGCCACATCTGGCCCCCGGGCCGCAGTTTGGAGACCACTGCTCTAGGGTCTTTACTAAAAAAATATATCTAATGTTTCGGGGGTTCTAAGTCAATTTCGAGCAAATAATTTGGATTTTATCTTGTAAGCAACAAGTGTCAGAAAAAGGCTTAGGCGCGAAGGGGTTAAAATAGAAATGCACCGCAAAACATTTGTGTATGTATATCATTAAATGCTTTTTTTTTGCGGTAGTAAACCTGCAAGGCAATGTCATAGTATGCTAGTATGCATCACATAATAGGATATTATTATTATTATTTATTATACATAATTTATATCATGCCAACAGTTTGCGCAGTGCTTTACAACATGAGGGCAGACAGTACACTTACAATACAGGAGGAATTGGAGGGCCCTGCTCAACTTGCCTTGCACCAGCTGTCACTGCTGAGAGGGCACACCTTCCCTCGGTCTTCCTTCCGGGTACGCATCCTCTGGCTACATGAGCTGCCAGGAGCGCGATGACGTCGCTCCAACGCGCACGCGTTTACGTCACAGGCTCTGAAGGTCCGGCACTGTATGTCAGACCTTCAGAGAGCATGCGCTGATAACGTCACTGGCTGCATGCACTTTGAATATCTCCTAAACTGTACAAGTTTAGGAGATATTCACAGTACCTACAGGTAAGCCTTACTATAGGCTTGCCTGTAGGTACAAGTGGTAGAACAAAGAACCACTTTAATAACTGATCATATAACCTCTGTTCTCAGCTGTATAAGGGCCTTTACAGAGGTGGGGGTTGAGGCTTCAGGGGGGGGGGGGGGGGGGGGTGTCAGCTGGAAGCAGAGCGAGTAATACTCTGATCTTCCCAGTGAATGGCTGTGTGGTGAAGGGGGTGCATGTCAGCGCAAGTCTTTGCCATCGTGTTCTCCCGGCGAGGATGTGCTCTCATGTCTGGCATGGTCAGTTTTAAATGGGTAAGCAGAGGGACGGACAGGAACACCAGGGATTTCACACAAATGAAGCAATACAAGAACAGGATACTTTTTAATACAAGTAGATGTACAGCAGGAATATGAAATGTTGGGGTGGCGGACACTTTAACATTGCAATGAGGCTATTGGAAGCAGAATGAACACATGGTTTTCATCCTTCCTGTCAAAAAGCATGCATATAAATACAGTAGGAAATGAGTATATTTATGTGAGATGGGTGGTTTGTAAGAGACCACATAGAGCCCACGTCTCACCTCTGTCGTGTAAACTAGAACTTCTCCGTCTAAGTTTCTATCTCTGTAATGTACTTGCGTTGATTTTATACAGTGTTTGCTGTTTATGTATTAGCGGCACGCCCCTTCCGTTCACGTTGGATCTTCTAAGTTGCGGATGGTGCACACATTAAACCCCATTCGCAATGGTGCGTCTTCAGTGCAAATCGCACCAGAAGTCGCATATATTGTCTTTCTCAGGCACCGTCTTAATTGGTGCGATTTGGAAAATAGTTTCTGCACAATTGGTGGTTTCATGTGTGATTTGCAGCTCATCGTCAGCAAGCCACAGATGAAATCGCACCGTCCTGCGGCTTTGAAATCCCACTGAAGTAGCACAAATTCAAAGTCGCATTCACTGTGAACAGTGATGTTTTGGTCCCGGTTCACCTCTGAGCAATTTGAAGCACTTTTTTTCAATGCTTGACATGAGGATTCCCGTTATATCCTATGGCGCCTGTTCACACCTGAGCGTCATCTTGTTTGAAGCTTATCACTCGAAGATCAAAAAAATACAATCACTTCTTTGGGGCAGTTTTTAGTCCCTATAGGCTTCAATAGGAATGGTGGAAAATGTGTGCGTTTTTCTTGCTGCTCCGAGTAGCTAGCTTTCCATTGGCTAAAACAATGCTCATGCCTGAAAATACCTGGAAAAGACTTGTACACACGTAATAAAATAATAAATTAAAAAAAGCTCCAAAGATGCTGAGGTGTGAGCCGAGACCTCTAGAGACCAGAGGAAAACGCATTAAGTCCCCTTTCACACTTATACGACTTGTCCCACAATTTGGGACTGCAAAGTAGCATGACAAGTCGTTCCCCATGATTTCCAATGACAGCCATTCATATTAATACGACTTCAAGTCGTTCCAACTTCAAAGTAATCCCTGCATTACTTTGGTCCGATTTTTGATGCCACTTACACAGGCATTCCTTGAAATCGCAGCAAAATCGCGTCAAAATTGCGGTAAAATGTGAAAGGGGCCTTAAGCCTTGTGTAAAAATAATGGAGTAGCGCTAACTACTTAAATTAACCATTTAAAGCGGTGTTTCAGCGGTAAAAAATGTTTTTTAAAAGTTGGCAGCTAAAAAATAAAAGTAGCTGCTGACTTTTAATAAGGAGACTTACCTTTGCAGGGCGCCTGCAATGTCGGCCGCCGAGGCCGACATGTCCCTCGGCTCTTGCGTCCCAGCGCCGCCATCCTCACTAAGGGAAACGGGCAGTGGAGCCTTGCGGCTTAGCTGTGATGTCATCACGCCCGACGTTTGTTTGAATCATCTGACCGGAGCCAAGCCTCGCTCTCGGTCCAACAAGCCAGTATCACCAACGTTAGGATATCCTGCTGGACAGGACGCCGCACTGGACTAAAACAAACGGACTTGGTGCACACATGACGCCCCAGAGGACTTTCTTATTGTGCTGAATTACCTCTACTTAAATGTAAGTGGTTATATGCACCTTATTTTTGTGGAATAAAAGGCTTACTATCTTAACTCGGTGGCGCCTCTCTTCTGTGCTTTCTTTTACACGAGCCTTGCGGCTTCACTGCCCATTTCCTACTGCGCATGCGCGAGTCGTGCTGTGCTTTGTGAATGGGACGCGCTTTTAGGGAACACACAGTTCTCAGAACACAGTGCACCCCATTACCCAGAAGACAACATGGAGGAGGAGAGAAGACCGAAGATCACCGCAGAGTAGGAAGGAGGCAGATTAGGAAGACTGCCTAGCAACAGGGATTTCTGGTAAGGTAAAAAATATATATATATTTTTTTCAAATGTAAATTTCCGTTAAGAATATTAAAGCGGTTTGGTACTCACAAATACACAGTGATCTTGTTTAAAACTGTTCTGAATATAGATCCCCAAATGAGCATTAAAAAAAAAAAAAAAATCATTACTTACCTTGTTGTAGTCATTCTTAGAATGACTTCCGGTCTGTCCTCCCGTGGGAGTAGGCGTGGTTTCGGCTGTCCCCTGGCTCCGCAAAGACCCCTGGGAAATGTTTTGCATTCTTCCCATGAAGCCACGGGGGACGCCGTCGGCATGAAATCTCGAGCGATTTTGGCCGGAAGACGCCGGTCACGTTTTGGTTGCCATCACAACGGGGCGGGAACTTCCGGCGACGCCGCTCCGTTGTGATGGCAACCAGAAATTTTACGGCGCTGCGCGCTGAGCGAACTGAGCACGCGCGGGATCGAGTGGTGAATGCTGGGAGCGCAGAATTCACCACATCCCGGAAGTAAATGCTTGTGGGTTTCTAATGCCCACAAGCAAAATGGAATCGTCCAGCAAGCTATTTTCAAAGTTATCCAAACAGACGGAATCGCTGATCGGCGAGGAGAAGAACTGCAGCAGGTGAGTTGCATGTTATGTATGTCTTTATTTTACACTGAACGGAAAAAAAAAAAAAACATATTTCGGCGGAATCCCGCTTTAATGCTTTTTTTTTTTTTTAATTTATTTTTTTTTTTTTTTAGGGTGGCCCTCCACTTTATTTTGTTAGCGCTACTTCATTATTTATACACCGATCTAATGGTGCCGGTAACACTACAGAAGTTTAGCTGCTTTTGCACTTTATTTAGCACTTTATATAATTACATTTATCTTTTAATATTTAAAGTCGAGCACTTTGTAGATAAGCGCATTAGTATCCTACTTTTCCAACATTTAAGCCTTGGTTCAAATCAGTGCGACTTTGAAATCGTGCTACTTTATTGCGGTTTCAAAGCCGCCAATTAGTGCGATTTTTCATGTGCAGTTTCATTGCGACTCCATTTACCCAAAGTCAATGCCAGTCGCAATGAAATTGCTGAAAATGAATGCAGGAACTTTTTTCAATGTCACTGCGACTTGAATCGCATCGATTTGAACAGTTTTATTGCTGCAAAGTGGTTGCGACTTGTCATGTGATTTTTGAACTGTCGAACCGCATGACAAATCTCATTGGTGTGAACCAGGGCTAAAGTGAGTTTTTTTTTTTTTTTTCTTTTTTCCAGACGTTCTCATGTTTATAATTTTGGTTTAGGACTTGTCGGTTTAGTTGCGGATGGTGTATACCGTATACTGGTGTCACATTGCAGTGTCATTCCTCAGCTGCTATTTATAACTACACAGACTGTGTACAAATCCACAGAACAGGCATATCCTGCAACTACTTGTAAAGCAGCTGCTTCAAACATTTACTCCACATTTTCCAAGTTTATCCGGAGATCCTGTTTCCCGTCACGGCCAAGATAAGGGAATAAAGTCGCTCTTCATGCTGCAGGAAAGAAAATGTCCTCATACAGCTGTGAGATGAAACTTTCACTTTTTAGCTTGTGCAGAAAGCAGCTGGTGTCTGGGGACTCGCTCACACGTGAGGCTGGACTTGCTGCCCCTCTGAAAAGCTATCTGCAGTGGATTGCTTTTCAGAGGGTTTTTGACAGGTGGTGAGAAGGCGATCTGTCCCCCTCCTCACCACAATTGCAGTGCAGCCTTATGGGTCATGTTGGGCAGCGGTAATACCCGCTGAAGGCAGCATGCCATTTTGTTATTGCCACAAAGCAAGGCATTGCAGTTGCGGCATGTGTACTGCCCTGAGTGGATACATTTTTGGTTTTAGTTGGGTGGTTGGCAAAAAACGATCAACCACCTGCTTCTACCGCCCCCCAGCCATCTGTGGGCACAAAGCCTTAGCCGGCCATACACGGTTCGAATCTTGGTCATGCTATAGCTGCTAGCAATAATCGCTGTCTTCTCCCACCAGGAGAAGACAATTGCTTGGAAGGAGGGATTCCTGAATCTGTACTGTCTGTGATTCGGGAATCCCTCCTATGGTTGCAGGAAAGAAATTTGCAACGTCTATGGCCTGCCTTACCCTACAACACTCCCTTTTAACCAAATTCTTCATATTTTTAGACACAAGTGCTGCATGCTTAGAATTCTTTGTCCCCATGAAATAAGGATGCTGCCATTGGTGACGCCTTGTTTTGTGTGGCCGCAATTATGTTGGTTGCATGCAGCAAGAGGGCCGGTAGGTCCTAACACCCAGCTACAACATATATACGGCTTTGTCTTGTTCTGGGGCTCGCTCCATTGGCACCCCCTGAACTGTGACCGAGCTATCACTGACAGCTCATGGTCAACTTCTAATGATCGAGACTGGTAGTGCAGGCTATTGATGTGAGCCAATCGCAGTGCTGCATGGTCAGGGGTGCATCGTGCCAGCCAGAATTGGTGCCCATTTAAAGCATCGACCTTCGCCGGTGTAAGGTGGGTTAAACAAACTAACTACCTAATATACACTGTTTTCAAAAGTATTGGAACGCCTGCCTTTACACGCACATGAACTTTAAAAGCATCCCAGTCATAGTCCGTAGGGTTCAATATTGAGTTGGTCCACCTTTGCAGCTATAACAGCTTCAACTCTTCCGGGAAGGTTGTCCACAAGGTTTAGGTGTGTCTATGGGAATGTTTGACCATTCTTCCAGAAGCGCATTTGTGAGGTCAGGCACTGATGATGGACGAGAAGGCCTGGCTCCGTCTCCATTCATCCCAAAGGTGTTTGATCAGGTTGAGGTCAGGACTCTGTGCAGGCCAGTCAAGTTCCTCCACCCCAAACTCGCTCATCCATGCCTTTATGGACCTTGCTTTGTTAGTTCCAGTGAAGGGAACTCTTAAAGTGGTTGTAAACCCTCGTTTACAACTTTAGCTTACAGGTAAGCCTATATTGAGGCTTACCTGTAGCCAACAAGGATATCTCCTTAACCTGCACGGTTTAGGAGATATACCTGTATTTACATGTGCCGACGTCATGCGGCACATGCGCACTTGCGACAACTGAAGCAACGGCGCTATATACCGATGCTTCTGTTGTACTGTGCCGCTCTTGTGCACATGCGCGGAGTGACGGCAAATCACAGCGCTGGAGCCGCGATACCCGGAAGTCACTCCGGGAGAACATGTCGGCGGTCGGAGGGGGAGAAGAGGACCGATGCCGGGGCTTCCATCTCAGGTAAGTGATACATAATTAGCTAGTATGCTATGCATACTAGCTAATTATGCCTTTTTGTCTTGCAGGGTTTTTTTTTTTTACGTTTTTTTTTTTTTAAGAGGGTTTACTTCCTCTTTAAGGTGTCAGCATACCAAGACATTTTAGACAATTTCATGCTCCCAAATTTGTGGGAACAGTTTGGGGATGGCCCCTTCCTGTTCCAACATTACTGCACACCAGTGCACAAAGCAAGGTCCATAAAGACATGGATGAGCGAGTTTGGGGTGGGGGAACTTGACTGGCCTTCAAAATCCTGATCTCAACCTGATAGAACACCTTTGGGATGAAATGAAGCGGAGACTTTGAGCCAGACTTTCTCGTCCAACATCAGTGCCTGACCTCACAAATGCACTTCTGGAAGAATGGTCAAACATTCCCAAAGACACATTTCTAAACCTTGTGGACAGCCTTCCCAGAAGAGTTGAAGCTGTTATAGCTGCAAAGGGTGGACCAACTCAATACTGAACCCTACGGACTAAGACTGGGATGCCATTAAAGTTTGTGTTCGTTCGTGTGTGTGTGTGTGTGTGTGTTTGTGTGTGTATATATATATATATATATATATAAGACTATATATATATATATATTGTATATGTATGTATATATATATATATATATGTATATGTGTCAGGTGTCGCAATACTTTTGGTAATATAGTGTATATCTGTACCAGCGGCGGCCCATCCATAAGAGGCGCAGGGGTGCCGTCTCCCTAATCTCTGTGCCCAGCCTCTAATCTTGTACCTCCCAATTTTTTAAGATGGGAACGAGGGACACTTATTAGCAAAAGTATGTAGGCATAGGACACACACCCTGCCACGCCCCCTTAAAGGAAAATGATACCAAAAAACAAACTAGTTTAAACCCACAAGTGCGTTTGTTTGTTTTGTTTTTTACCACTACTATTCCTTTATACTGTCTTTGGAAATTTACAAATGCAGCAATTTAGGCCCCATGCACACGAGACGCTGTTAAACGCGCGTTCAGAGGCAGTTGGACACTTTTTTCAACTGCACCTGAACGCATGCAATCTTATCCTATGTGTCCATGTACACAGTCTAGTTTTTTCCCGTTTTTATGCAGTTGCGTTTAACCTCGTTTTTCCAGAAGCAAAAAAATGCGTTCAGACACTTTGCTTTTCCACGTTTCAGACGCAAAACGCGTCTAAACGCAGGCACCTGCGTTTAGCCGCGTTTGCGTTTATAAGCCTTTTTAAAGGAACCCAATTTTTTTGACCAGAAAACTGAGAAATATGATGGTTAACCATAAATACTAGAAAAATTTGTTTAAAATGTCGTAATTAGTTTAGATAGTTCATAGAGCATATATACTCACTGGTGTATACATGTTTGTGAAATATCCAACGGACATTCGCTGTGCCATCAACGGATGGGTCCAATATCGACAAGCTCTGATTCTGGACCTCTCATGCAAATTTGCGACGACGTTGCTGCTTCATCAAGAGCAGCATCAGGAGCATTTCCTGACATATATTCAATATAGGATCCATTTCCAAAAAAAAACACAGAAAGAGGCAAATGCAAGTGTACAACTGCTCTCTCTGCTGCTGCTGCTCCTAAAATGGCAGAAATAGTTCATAATACATGCTTTCTGAGCTTGGGGAGGGTCTATATGATGCTATCTTTACAAATGCTTATAGACGCAAGCGCGTCTAAACGCGACATGAAAACACAGCAAAACGCGCGTTTTTAAACGCAGGTTTCTGCTTTTTAAAACATGCGTTCAGCAGAGCTTGCATCTGCGTCTCGTGTGCATGGGGCCTTAGAAATTGAATGAAAGGTTTAGCACTGAGAAACAGTTTTTAAAAGATAAAAAGTGCATTTTATACACAAATTTATAGATCAGATCAAAATGAGGGACAAATGAAGAGGAAAGAGGGGCTTTGTTCCAAATCGGGGACAGTCCCTGGCAATTGGGGACAGTTGGGAGCTTTGCCTAATCTCCATGCAGGGCGCCGGAACGCATTGAGTTCTACAGGATTTTTTTTGGTTTGCCGGGGTGTTCACACCGCAACTCACATGTAAGCATACAGAGCTCCGTGATGCAAGAGCTGGACTGGCTGTTCTCCATGTCCCTCCAGTTTTTTTTTGTTTGTTATTTTTTGCATTTCACAGGCCCTTGAAGCCAGCAGAGCACAATGGAAATTTGTAAGGCACTCTGGTTTTATTTATTTTTGTTATGTTAGCGCAGCAGTTTGACTGTCCTGTTACTTTTTAAATGGACTCCTAAAGGCTTGTTTACACTTGAGTTGCCCTCTGAAAAGTAATGTCAGTTGGATCACTCGTTATAGGGTGTTTGACAGGTGGTGAGGAATCATTATCGCCGCCTCACTTCCTGTTTTTAGCCCCCAAAAAGCTGCACTTCATCAGTCTGCAGTGCATGTGATCACGCCATCACGGCGTGGCCCCATTCAGCTGAATAAATTGTGTTCAGTGGGCCCTACTGCCTGCTAAGCGTAACATTGGGGGATACATTTTGGCCGTGATGCCAAGCAGAGGCAGAGGACTCATGAAAGGGGCACTGAAGGAGGGTTCTGTGATGGTTTTTTAGAAAGCAAGCTATGTACAGCACTAGCCGCTCCCACCCCACCATCCGTGATCTGACTGCATTGCATAGAGAAGCACTTGGACCCATTAATGACAATAGTGGGTCTAAAAGAGGTATGTAATGAACAGGGAAAGGTTTTATTTAATTATATGTTGAAGTGGGGAACCAATGCAAGCAAAATACAGATTAAACTTTGGTTTTAAATCATTAGTATTTAATAGAAAGGGCAGCAGCATCGCTATGGGGTTGCTGGGGGGGGGGGGGCAGTACCTGGGTGACACCCATCCAGAACTGTGACACCATCAAGGAAGCAGATGCCGCCACCCCCCAGCTGCTTAGCTAAAGAACACCGCAGCGGCGCTGTGACAGGGGAGATCCGCTGCCCGTTGTCAGAATGTTTTCCCCGCTCACCCCCCCCCTTTCACCTGTCAGCACTGGAGAAGAGAGAGCTTCCTGCCCACTCTTCTTCCTGTCCCCATTGGCCACAGTGGAGGACCAATCAGAAGAAACTAGAGTGACATATGGGACATGTAGTCCTGGAAGCTTGGTGGCCCAATTGTTCTCCACAGGGAGCAGGCTACAGCCCCCAGCATGCACTCTGCTGAGGAAGAGAGAGAACCCTGAAGCAAGCCGAGGGAGTGAATAGTACACTGCCGCAGCTACAGGAGACATGAAAAAGAAAGCAAGGTTTGTCCTGGGGGGAAGTAATGGTCCCAGCACCACCAGGGACAGAGAGACTGAGCCACTGCCAGGGTACGGAGGTGCTACACTACTGACCAGAGTCACCCCGGGCAACCCAGAGTGAGCCAATGTCCAGCTGGAGGGATCACTGCTGCTGTTTCGCTGGATCTGGTAAGAGGGGCTGTCGGCCATTATCCATTGCTGCTTCTAGGGACTTATCATTATGCCTAACCTGCTGTCCTCTAGCCCTAACACTGCCTGCAGGCCTTATTGACCGCTGCAACGCGCGCCAACGAGCTTCAACGCTGAGCTGCCGGCCCAAAAATATAGGGGGTGCGTGTGGGACCCCAACCCTAGTGACCCCACTGAGGATAGAAGAGGGGGTGTGTGTGTGTGACACCAACCCTAGTGATGCCACTGAGGGTAGAAGAGGGGGTGTGTGTGTGACACCAACCCTAGTGACACCACTGAGGGTAGAAGAGGGGGTGTGTGTGTGACACCAACCCTAGTGATGCCGCTGAAGGTAAAAGGGGAAAAAAAGTGCCGTCAACAGCCACAGCCAAGTGTTTACCTTCTTTCATATGTGTATATACGGGGTGTAGTCTGACTGTCTGTATTGTTTATATGGCGTTGTAAGTAACAATACCAGTGAAAAGACTCCAACTATTTTAAAGGGTTTCCCTCCTAAGGCAAACAATACTCCATCGTCCCTCCTTTTAGAATCCCTTAGGTTTTCCTATGACTCATAGGTGTCCTACAGCCACACAGTCTTCAGTTTCTGCTACGCCGCGGTGGTTTCAAGTCATGTAATGCGATTTTGCCGTAAAGCGTTTTATGACACCAAGCTGAGCGCACCGTACTTATCATATACTTCCAGTGGTGACAATTACATGTTTCATTTTGATTCATGCATAGCTATAAAAAATCGCCTTATCCCTTCACACTGTGATCACATTCATTTTTTTTTTTTCTTCTCTTGGCATAACCTGAAAACCAGGAAAATATTCTAATTTACCAAATCTATCCACTATTCTCCAGGACTAATTTAGTTACATAGCTTAGCTTAGTATTGTCCGCAAATACTGAGATTGAGCTGTTTATCCCATCCTCCCAGATCATTTATGAATAATTTAAATAGGATTGGTCCCAGGACAGAACCCTGGGGGACCCCACTTTCCACCCGGACCATGCCGAGTACTCCCCATTTATCACCACCCTTTGGACTCTCCCCCATAGCCAGTTCTCAATCCATGTACTGCAATGGTCCATGACCACAGGCCTTAATTAGTGCAGCAAACGTTTATGGGAAACTGTATCAAATGCTTTTGCAAAATCCAGACACACCACATCCACAGGCCTTCCTTTATCTAGATGGCAACTCACCACCTCATAGAAGGTTAATAGATTGGTTTGGTAAGAACGATTCTTCATGAATCCATGCTGATTACTGCTAATGATCAGTAGGTACCATTCCAGTCAGTAGACTGTCCATAAGAATTGGGAACAACGGTCTGGTTTTCACCTGACTGAGTTCCTTAACCACTTCCCGCCCGGTCAATAGCATATTGACTTCAGGGAAGTGGTTCTGTTATCCTGACTGGGCGTCATTTGACGCCTTCAGGACGTCCTTCAGGATAACATGCCGCCGTGTGCCCGTGGGGGCGCGCATCGCAGTCTGACACACCGCTACACCGATCTCGGTAAAGAGCCTCTGGCTGTGGCTGATCACGATGTCAACAGGAAAAGCCGGTGATCGGCTTTTCCTCACTCGCGTCTGACAGACGCGAGTAGAGGAGAGCTGATCGGCGGCTTTCCTGACAGGGGGGGTCTGCGCTGATTATCAGCGCAGCCCCCCCCTCAGATGCCCACACTGGACTACCAGGGACTCCACTAGGACCACCAGGGAAGTGGACAACATGTGGATGGCCAGGTATGTACCCCCTGGCCATCCACATGTGCAAATGATGCCCAATCTGTGCCAGTCAGTGCCCACAAATGGGCACTGACTGGCACCTTTATGTATTAATAAAATACAGTGATGCCCAGCAATGCCACCCATCGATGTCATCAGTGCCACCCATCAGTGTCCAGCAGTGCCACCTATCAGTGCCCATCCATGCCACCCATCAGTGCCACCCATAAGTGCCCATCAGTGCCACCTATCCGTGCCCATCATCAGTGAACGTCAGTGCCACCTCATTGGTGCCACCTCATCAGTGCCCGTCATTAAAGAAAACTTGCTTATTTACAAATAATTTTAACAGAAACAAAGAAAAACTTTTTTTTTTTTTTCAAAATTATTATTATTTTTTTTTTATTTGTTGTGCAAAAAATAAAAATCGCAGAGGTGATAAAATACCACCAAAAGAAAGCTCTATTTGTGGGAACAAAATGATAAAAATTCTGTTTGTGTACAGTGTAGCATGACCGCGCTATTGTCATTCAAAGTGCGACAGTGCAGAAAGCTGAAAATTGGTCTTGGCAGGAAGGTGTCTAAGTGCCCGGTATTGAAGTGGTTAAGGACCCTCGGGTGAAAGCCATCTGGTCCCGGTGACTTATTAATGATATGTTTTTTAAGTCTACTTCTAATTTTATCCTCTGTTAGCCATGAGGGTGCTCCCTGTGATGTGTTATAAAGATAAACATTACAGACTTGGTTACGGAATCCCCCCGTTTCCCTTGTGAAGACTTCGGAGAAGAATAAATTCAGAACCTTCGACATCTCTCCATCTTTTATAACCAGATTCCCTTCATTATCCTTTATGGGGCCAATATGTTCTGAGCTCCCTTTCTTACTATTTATGTACTTATAGAATTTTTATTTATTTTTTTACTCTCCCCTGCTATGTGCCTTTCGCGATCTATCTCAGCCGCCTTGATTACACCCTTACATTTCTTGTTGCATTCTTTGTAAAGTTGTAATGATGACCCCTCAGCCTTGTATTTGTTTTGAAGGCCCTCTCCTTTGCTGTTATATTTATTTTTACATTGGAGTTACGGCACCCAGGACTTTTGTTAGCTCTTTTTAATGTATTTCCCGTTGGAATGCACAGGCCAATACCTTTTATTTAATATACTCTTAAAGCACTCCCATTTTTTCCTCCGTGTTCTTTGTACCCAGGATTTTATCCCATTTAATATATCTTCTAGCAAGGGGCGCAGCTTAGGGAAGTTGGCTCTTTTGTATTCCTGTACTTTTGTAGACTTGGTAACTTTCTTTTTTGTTTGTTTTTTTTGGCACAGTGTTCACCGTGCCTTTTATTTTTATTTTTTTGTTTGCCTTCATTCATTCATTCAAAAAATGCTCTTGCATTGGATATATTTAACATGGTTGTAAGCCTCAGACATGAAATATGAACAAAGCACATTACTCTGTAGTGTGTACTTGTCTCAATTAAGAGCATGAAGTGTAATTTCTGTCTGCTGCTTTGTTCCTCTTCTATCAGTATGAATCGCGTCTGACAAGTTTTCCTGACGCCAAGAGAAAAAAGGTGACGGGGAGGGTCTTCCAGCTGATTGACAACCTCACCTCTGAGGGGGGGGGGGGCTTCCATCCAATCAGCTGTCAGAGCTCTCCTCACTGAGCTCTGCAGTGTGTCATTTCAGCTCTCCGCCCCCTGTTTTCTGATAGCTCAGGCAAGCTGTGGAGGACAGAGGGCTACAGGTTTACAAAGGGTTTTATTTTTTGACAGTTAAGTTCACAACCATTTTAAGACCCTTTTCACACTGGGGCCACGGCCACATTAGCGCTAAAGCTTTTCAGACACTAGTGGGGTACTTTTAACCCCAAAGAATGGGTTAAAAACGCTGTGTTGTGGCCCTTCCAAAGCGCTGCCCATTCATTTCAATGGGCAGGGCGTTTTGGGAGCCACCCCATTACACTCAGCACACCACACCGTGCAGTTTAATAAGTGCACTACACCATGCAAGCCAATATAGTAGACGCATACGCGCCATCCATGCGTTTTAATGGGGATCTCTGCCCACATTCTCTGCATAATCACCCCCCCTTTCCCATTGTGCTGCTAGTGCTGTTGAAGGATCCTGCTATGGGTGCTTATCATAGATCATAGAGCACCAGTCCTAGCACCTATTTCACTCTGCTGTAGGCTGGAGCCCTATGAGACGGTGGGGACCAAAGCTAATGGCCCTGTTACCCAACCCCCCCCCCCCCTTCCCAATACCGACTCTGCCTGGAGGACCCCCTGGTGAGCTATGCTATGTAGATGGGCTGATGGGCCTGGCTTTTGATAAAATAAGGGTACATTACCCTGCATAGCCCTCTGCGTGGGCAGGTGGGCCACGGGCTGCTGGTGACTTTGCCTCCCATTATTAAGAGAAGCGCAGGGATCAAACAAAACAAACTTGTGTAATGCCCTAGATAGCTGCAGCTGTCACTGCCGGCTCCACACCGAGAACTGAGCAATCAAAGACTGCTGATCACCCCGTTCTTGGGTCCACTCTGAACAAAGAGCAGTGACTATCAGTCACCGGCTCGCTGCTGTGCCCCTCCAGCACTCGCCGGAGTGCTGAGCTGTTGAGGGAAGGGGAGCGGCTTGCTCAGGCTCTCAGCGCTTCACTGAGACTAAGGCCTATGTAGAAGGCTGGAAACGCTTCAATGTTTAGGAATTAATTATTTTTTATGGTTTGATGGATTAAAAAATATATTGATTTTTAAAGCCAAGACGTCCTGGTGCTGGATTTTCACTTTCCTCGCTGAGCCAGCTGCTGGTCAGGCATCTGGGCAGATCCCAACATTGTTTGGATCCCTGCAGAACTTAAACCAGCTCAGTGACATCAACCGACAGCTGACTTTAGCCCTCTGTTAGCTGAATCTGGGTCGCAGATTGCAGGACTGTGTGTGCTGCTCTGACCCACGGGAGACACATGGCCAAAAGAACTTTGACAATACTTTTCCTTTTAATTTTCGTCCTGCCAGCAGGATGATCAACCTATTTACACTGGGTTACAGCTGTAAAGATGTTTGCTTCCAGCTGCCATGGGCAGGCATCCCGACCGTTGAAATGACCAGCCAGCTCTATGCAGACAATGTAAATACATTACTGACAAGGAAATGGAAAAGACTATAATACTGGAACAGTTTATTAGTAGCGTGTCGCTGTGCCACATCATCAGAATCCTGCATCTTTGAGCATGTAGAAATAAATTGATCCCTATTGTGCAAAGCAATGAGCGGAACTAATCCATTATGGAAAAGATGAGGTCTAAGTTCACTGAATATACTGATGTTAGCGGTTGATTGATACTCCACAAGGTACCCGCTTCAGCTATTATCCCGGCATTATTGCAGCATTATAGCCAGTGGCCTTTAACCCCATTGTGCCAGGAGCTATTAAACACTGGATTTACCATAGGCCTTACTCTGTACCATGAGAACCAATTCATTGCCACGGTATCAATTAAAGTGCGAGTAAACTCCCATCTCTGACCTATAATAAGGCTTACTTGTAGGTACTCTACATATCTTGGGCAGTTCCTTCCGAGCCCTTTGCCGTGAACTGCGGCTCCTGCGTGCATGCACGGGAGTGACGTCATCACGGCTCCGGCCAGTCCCACAGCCGGAGTCCACAAACCCGGGAGGAAGACGGGTGAAGATGGAAGCACCTGCAGCTCTGACATCTCTGCGCTGGAGAGGCTTTGTTTTAAGGTAAGTTTCACATAATGTGCTAGTATGCGATGCATACTAGCACATTATGACATTACTTTGCAGGGTACAGAGAAAAAAAAAAACGTCCAGCGGTTTAAAGCGGAAATTACATCACTTTTTACCCAGGAGCACCTAGCCTGTTGCATTTTAGTACATAACTGTTTTTTGCACATAAGAACAGACATCAGTTAATGATTTACTAACCAATGACTCCTAAGTGATTACAGCAAAGAAGTGTAGAAATATAAAAAAAAAATCTGCAGAACAACTTCTTCTATTTGATTGGAAGAACTGTTTTAAGGCCTGTATTATAGTCTATTCCATTTCCTTGTCAGTAATGTACTTACTTTGGTTTCCTATGGGTCACGTTCACATCTGTGCGTTTTCCACCTGAGCGTTTTTTTTTTTTTTTTACTTTTTGCTATAATAAATATCACCCAAAAATGTATAAAAATACATTTTTTTTCCTCAGTTTAGGCCGATACGTATTCTTCTACATATTTTTGTTTTAAAAAAAAAATCGCAATAAGCGATTTATTGATTGGTTTGCACAAAAGTTATAGCGTTTACAAAATGGGGGATAGTTTTTTGGCATTTTTGTTAATTTTTTATTTTTTTTTACTAGTAATGGCGGCGATCAGCGATTTTTTTTTTTTTATTTTTTTTAATTTATTTATTTTTTTTAATATATTGTGACTGCGACATTATGGTGGACACATCGGACATTTTCTGACACGTTTTTGGGACCATTGTCATTTATACAGCAATCAGTGCTATACAAATGCATGGATTCCTGTGTAAATGACACTGGCAGTGAAGGGGTTAACCACTAGGTGGCAGTGTAGGGGTTAAGTGTGTCCTAGGGGAGTGTTGCTAACTGTGGGGGCGTGGCTGTGTTTCACACGTCACCGATCTCTGCTCCAATAACAGGGAGCAGAGATCAGTGTCACTGTTGCTAGGCAGAACGGGGAGATGCTTGTTTACTTTTAGCATCTCCCCGTTCTTCCTCCCCGTGAGACGATCGCGGGTATCCCGCGGCGATCGAGTCCGCGGGACACGCGATCCGACTCACGGAGGTCCCGACCGGTGTGCATGCGATGACACGGCGGCAAATTTAAAGGGACGTACTTGTACGCCCATTTGTCTGTCCGTGCCATTCTGCCGACGTACATCTGTGTGCGCCGGTCGGGAAGTTGTTAAGAACGGAAGGTAGAGAGCCTGTGTTTCTGCTAAGCAGGAACATGGATTTCTGCCTTCTCGCAGTAAATGCACCCCCCACACAGAAAGCACTCCCTAGGAACACATTTAACCCTTTGATCGACCCTGATGTTAACCCCTTTCTTGCCAGTGTCATTAGTACAGTGAGAGTGCAAATTTGTTAGCACTGATCACTGTATTAGTGTCACTGGTTCCCAAAGAACGTCAAGTGTCCAATTTTTCCGCCGCAATGTCGCAGTCCCGCTGTAAGTCACTGATCGCCATTACCAGCAAAAGTGAATAAATAAAAATAAATATCCCATAGTTTTTGGACACTATAACTTTTGCGCAAACCAATCAATATAGGCTTATTGGAATTTTTTTATCTGATAAATGTATCAGAATGCATATTGGACTAAATTTATGAAGAAATTAATTTTTTTAAAAAATTTTTTTTTTTTTTTTTTTATTTTATTATTTTTTTTTAAATCGTTGCTCTTTTTTTGTTTATAGCACAAAAAATAAAAACTGCAGAGGTGATTAAATACCACCAAAAGAAAGGTCCATTTGTGGGGGAAAAAAAGACATCAATTGTATTTGTGTACAGCATTGCGCGACCACGCAGGTAAAGTAATACAGTGCCGTAACGCAAAAAATGGCCTGGACTTCCTAAGCTAAAGTGGTTAAGATTAACCTCCTTTGCCCCAGTCTCATAATCTGGCCATTTTGTCTTTGTTAGGGACTTTAGATTAAACCATTTGTTACCATCTCTATGGTCACCTTTAATTATTTTGTAGATGGTGATCATGTCTCTTCTTAAGCACCTCCTCTCTAAGCAGAATAAGTGTCTTTTGTATAATTGTTCCTCATAGCTCATGTCCTCCGCCCTTCACTGAACTCTTTCTAATCCAGGACATCCCTCTTGTTAATTGATGATCATAAGTGAGCTGCTTACTCCAGATGAGGCTGAACCAGTGTGAGATACAGACAGTACCTGGTCGCCAAGTATACCTTTCTGGTGACTTAAATTAATATGGTACAGGGAGTCAGGAATACATTTTTACTTAACTTTTACCACCTTTTATAAAATGCAATAAAATATTAATATACATACAATACAAAAATGCAATAAATAGTTTTGTGTTTTGTATATTTTGTTTAACCACTTGACCTCTGGAAGTTGTTATCCCCCTTCATGACCAGACCATTTCCCTGTTAGATTACACTAGCACAGCAGGGAAGATCACCACACCAACATTGCTTGTGTTGGTACAGTGATCTGTGAGTTTTTTTTTTTTTTTTCATCAAACCTGCTGTTTGAACGAAAATAACGTTTTATTTTTTTAATATCAGGACGCTTGCCTGTCCAGGTAGCCCGCGATGTCGGCACCGCTGCCAAT
Source organism: Lithobates sylvaticus (assembly GCA_028564925.1). NCBI lineage: Eukaryota > Metazoa > Chordata > Amphibia > Anura > Ranidae > Lithobates > Lithobates sylvaticus. The sequence continues at coordinate 528,462,593 of CM053029.1, forward strand.
CTTCGGATTTGGCTTCACCACCTGCCCCCTACTGGCCATGCACGAAGCATGCTGCGCTTTATAAATGGTGTGGCGGAGGAGGGGGGCCGAACTTCCAGGAGACGGGGGGCTGCGCTGATGCCAAATGTGTGACCGGAGGGGGAGACGGATGAGCGGGATTTCCACTTTTAAAGAAGATTTAAAAGAGACGCATGGGCTTAGAAAAAAAATAAATATTCATACCTACCTTGATGGCTGCAGCTCCAATCCCAGCTGCAGCTGTCCCCCGCCACCTCTAAGATTGAGAACTGAGCGTTCAAACACAGCTGATCGCTCAGCTCCTGGTCATCATGGAGCAGAGAGCCGTGACTGTCAATCACTTGCTCAACTCTCTGCCCCCCCAGCACTTACTGGAGTGCTGGGCTATGCAGGGGATGGGGTCACAGGTTTGCCTATACTTCTCCGTAAAAAATAAATAGAAATGCCTTTAGACATGCTGTTACTAATTTTAAAGGGTAGTTCCACTCAAAAGTGGAACTTCCGCTCATCCGTCTCCTCTTCCCCCCCCCCCCCCCCCCCACCAGTGCCTTTCAGGCGGGTGGGGGGAATGGGTACCTGTTTTTGACAGGTACTGTTCCCCACATCTGGGAGACGGGCCCGTCTCCCGGAAGTTCGGCCCCCTTCCTCCGTCACTGCACCAATTAGCGCAGTAGGGAAACTGGCTGTGGAGGCTGTGCGGGTTCCCTTACCAGGAATGGTGGTGGCTGCACCCCACAGCCAATCCGAAGATCGGCTGGGGTGCTGACATCGGGGGCTCCCTGGACAGGTAAGTGTCCATATATTTAAAGTCAGCAGCTGCAGTATTTGGGGGGGATGGACCTCCTCTTTAAGTATTTACTGTATCTACGCAGAATCTAGAGTCCAAAGAATCATCCAAAGAGTTGCCAAAGAGCTTTGCAAAATAATAAAAGTTTACAAACCCATTTATTGTATTATATTAGTGCTTACAGTGAAAAATAGAGCAGCAAGTTTAAGAAGAAGCAAGGAACAAGTTTCCCTTTTCCTGCTCTCTTCTGGATTATACAAAGAAATCCAGGAGATGCACTTATTTTATGGGCACGTGCCAACCTGGTAAACTCCGCTTTGGAAAGCTGTCAAGAATCCTTATCTTGGGGCTTCTTGAACTAAAGTTGTTAGACTTCTACCTAGTTTTAGAGCGTGACATCTGATATGTGCTAATATTCTATTGTCATGTAACCGCGGTGAATCTTTGGAAGGTACGATCCAAAGATTTGTGGAGTTGAGAGACACCAGGAATGACGGTGACACCTGTAGAGGTGGCCTTTCCTCTAAGCTTACAGTCCCCAGGCACACCTTCTGCTCACACTGACATTAGTCCATGCAGGTGACACGTAGGCTGCTTGTCTGTGTGCTAAACAGGTGGAGCGAGTACGCACATCAACTAACATTGAGCTTTCAGATTACAGCCCAGCTGGGATTTTCCTATCCTGATCCATAGTGGAGGTGAGTTTTTCCCATTTGTTCTCTCCTGGAAGTATAGAAATATTATGTAAAGAAACGAGACTTCTGTCTTGTGCTGAGTAGATGCTAAAATCATGTCCTATAATGTGGTGGTGATGGTGCTGTCATTTGACTATGAGGCATATTCACGTGCTTTCTTTTCCTTTTTCCCTCTGGCTGGTCTCTGCGCCGTCCCTGGCTGGAAATTTTTGTTTATAATGAATGATGTGCCTGGGTGCACTCGGCAAACACTCCCTGAAGTCTCCTTTTTTTCTTTACATAAGAGAAAAAAAAAAAAGTCCGCTACCCAGTAACACTTGTAAGTTGATTCTGCTGCAGCCGTTTAAGCAAAGGGGGCATTTGCCAAAAATTTGCCAGAAGAGAAGCCCATCGAAAGATTTCCAAGTAATGGAGTTTGTGGCTGTAGTGGGAATAGTTGGAGCCCACGTTGTTCTAGAAAACTAGTCATTTGTTTTTTAAAGAGATTTTCTTGTAGTGTGGGGTCAAAGTAAGGAAAAAAAAAAAAAGAATTTGAAGATATCTGCATCGGAGAGGTCTTTATATTTTTTTTTGTGTTCTTGCAGATCTAGATATATAAGCTCTAAGGAGCAGGACCCTCCTGTATTGTATTTGTACTGTCTACCCTCAAATTGTAAAGCGCTGCGTGAACTGTTGGCGCAATATAAATCCTGTATAATAATAATAATATATATTTATAGATTTAATTTTTTATTTTTTACCCTAGTTTTCCAACTATGCCTGAATTGCTAAATTTTCAGTTTGTTTTTAATGTACAGTTTGAGAATGGAAAAAATGTCCAGGTGAACCCTGATGTACATCGCAAGGGCTCTTTCATACTAGCGCTAAAATGCCAGTGCTTGTAGGCGGTTTTTTAGACTATCTTTAATGAACTGAATACAGCCCATTGCTTTCAATGGGCATGTACACACAGGGATGTAAATATCAGTAAACTAGTGGCGTGTTTAGCTCATAAAAAAATAAATAGAAAAAAAACACTCAAAAATATATGTAAGTACGGACAGAAATCACCTCCCCGTTGAATAGTAGATTATATTATTTGAGTAATTGACATATATATATATGTGTGTGTGTGTGTGTGTGTGTGTGTGTGTGTATGTGTGTGTATGTATGCACGCACGCATACACACACAAAATTATATATAATGCATACACACACACACACACACACACACACATACACACACACACATACACACACACACACACACACACACACACACACACACACACACACACTATGGACAATACTTGTGTTCAGGGACTTGTGCCAGGAAGATCTGGCATTTGACATCAGTACCATGTCCCTTAGGCCTCATTCACATGGGCATACCAATCCATATGCCCTTGCACAGGGCCATCTTTGTCCCATTCATGTCTTTTAGGGTGCAGCAGCTGCACAAACACATAAGTTTGACAGCCATGTGGGGACATGTACCTCGAATGCAGACAGTGTGCATTGAGCCAACGTTCACACTGGAAGCGGAAAGTGAATCTCACCGCATTCCTGAGCAATTTGCATGCAATTCTGTGCTGTGCGATTTAAGCCCATTCATTTTAGCTCAAAGCGCACTGCATCAAAAAGGTGCAGGCACCACCAGCAGACCCCCATCTACATGATTAAGCCCCAAAGGGTGGCGCAAAACATGTTGGAGGTGTGGTCTGGATGTATTAAGCTGAGGCTTTCACCTGCTAACCACTTGGGCCGGGTGAGGTGTGCAGGGGTCAGGCTATCTCTCCCCATTTTTGCAGTATTCTTTGGGCCTAGATGGACCTTTCCTCAGCCTGCACCCTCACAAGCCAGCGGCATCCAACTCATCAGACGTTGACAGCCTGAGAGGGGACCCTTAAGCATTTATCATAGGTCACTTTTTTCTTTTAGCCGCAATGGAATCGGCAGATCGCATGGGTGTTTTTATACCCATGTGATCTGGTTCAGGCAAACGCACTGCATGTGCGACCTGCATTTGGGGTGTTCATTACTTTTATTTGACACCCACAGGAGATTGTAGAACGATTGCGGTGTGGGAAACAAACTGAATTTGCTGTGTTTTCTGCACCACAGCAGTGTGAACCAGGGCATGCACCCACATGGCTGTCAAATGGTAACCAGTTGTTGCGTCCCAATAGACATAAATGGAACACCTGTGCATCCCATGCGGGCAAAGATGGCATTTCTTACGGGTGTTAGGAAAGGCATGCCCACGTGAATAAGGCCTACTGATGTTTTGTAACTGGTGTATATGTTTCATCGTTTTTTCATTTTATTAACAATGTATCTTTTTATTTCCACTAAGAGCTGAACAAATGCCAATGAAAGCATAGGAGCGGTTTAACCTCCACAGATAATTGGGTGGACAAATTATCCTTGGCAGCAAAAGTGCTGGCTGAAAAATAGGCCGTGTTCCACCACCAATAAAGTGGATTCTAAACCTGCGCTATTCAGACTGAGCAGATTATAATAATTACCTAAACGGAGGGGACTACAGCAGCAATCAGTATATGTAGAGATGGAGGCAGCTGAAAATATTTTATTTATCACAGGTATTTATATGGCTAGAAGGAACCACCGCTCCAGGATAGCCCTTCAGGGCAAATGCTTTTTCTCCCAATCAGGAGCCCCAGGTGCTGGCTAATGACACAACAGGTAGGAAGCGGCAGAAAAACTCTGGACAGCCGCACACCGGAAAAAGATAAAATTCTGTGTTGTTTAATAAAAAATCAAAATCGCATCACATCCAATGGTCCACAGCAAGGGGTAAAAGGGGTACAAAACTGACGCGTTTCGCACTGGGATCAGTGCTTACTCATAGCTATGTGATTTTGATTTTTTATTAACCAGTTCAATACCCGCCCATAGTCATATGACGCCCACAAGGTGGATCTACCATCCTGGGTGGGCGTCATATGACGTCCTCGGGTTCCCGGCCGCCTGGGGGGCGCGCGCGCGCCGCCGGGGGCGCGCGCGCCCGCGGCATCGCTCGGGACCCGGTGCGAGTGCCCGGCGGCCGCGATGTCCGCCGGGCACCCGCGATTGCCCGTTAAAACAACGGGACCGGGCGGGACCGTGGAGCTGTGTGTGTAAACACACAGCTCCACGTCCTGTCAGCGGGGAGGAGACCGATCATGTGATCCCAGTACAGAGGATCACATGATCGGTCTCCTCCCCTTAAGTCCCCTCCCCCTACAGTTAGAATCACTCCTATTAGGGACACACATTAACCCCTCCAGCGCCCTCTAGTGTTAACCCCTTCCCTGACAGTCACATTTACACAGTAATCATTGCAATTTTATAGCAACGATCGCTGTGTAAATGTGAATGGTTCCAAAAATGTGTCAAAAGTGTCCGAAGTGTCCGCCGCAATGTCGCAGTCACGAAAAAAAAATCGCAAATCGCCGCCATTACTAGTAAAAAAAATAAAAAATAAATTCAATAAATCTATCCCCTATTTTGTAGACGCTATAACTTTTGCGCAAACCGATCAATATACGCTTATTGCGATTTTTTTTTTTACCAAAAATATGTAGAAGAATACGTATCGGCCTAAACTGAGGAAAAAAATTGTTTTTTTTTTAAAAAAATGGGATATTTATTATAGCAAAAAGTAAAAAATATTGTGTTTTTTTTCAAAATTGTCGCTCTTCTTTTGTTTATAGCGCAAAAAATAAAAACCGCAGGGGCGATCAAATACCACCAAAAGAAAGCTCTATTTGTGGGAAAAAAAGGACGTCAATTTTGTTTGGGTGTAACGTCGCACGACCGCGCAATTGTTAGTTAAAGCGACGCAGTGCCGAATCGCAAAAAGTGCTCTGGTAAGGAAGGGTGTTTAAAAGCCCTGTATTGAAGCGGTTAAACAACAAAGAATTTTATCTTTTTCCGGTGTGCGGCTGTCCAGAGTTTTTCTGCTGCTTCCTACCAGGTATTTATATGGCGCTGACAATTTATTCAGTGCTTTATATGCATATTGCACATTTACATCAGTCCCAGCACTCAAGGAGCTTACAATCTAAGGTCCCTATCTCTCTCATGCACGGATACACATACTAGAGACAATTTGTACAGGAGCCAATTACATACCAGCATGTTTTGGAGTGTGGGAGGGAACCAGAACACCCGTAGGAAAACCTTCAGTCTCCATGCAGGTAGTGTCGTAGTTAGGATTCGTACTGATGACCCTAGTGGCGGTCCTGACCCCACCCCCTTTTGCCTTAATGGTTCTTTAAACAGTTGCGGACCGCCCACCGTAGATTTCCTGCGACAGGGCGGCTGCTCTGCGCCAGATAATGCACCTAGTACGTGATCTGGCACTTCCAGGTCTGGGGCGCTCGTGCGCGTGGCCGGAGACCCGTTTCTGCTATGATTGTACAACGTACAAAACCTACATTCACTACTAATGCCATTTGATGGAACTCTGCAATCTGTAGGTTGAATTTTTATTCAAGAATGGACAGATGCCCATTGGTGATTGACTCCACTGTATCTGGGATGCCTGTTACTAAAGAATAACATGCACAGTAGAGTAACCCATAGCAGCAATAAAATGATGGAAGTTAGAATTAGGTTGATATGGCGAATACACGTTGCATATCATTACTACTGTTTGTTTTACTTTATTAAAAAGCCTTCATTCCAGTTGTATTTTCATCTTGCGTTTTATACAGTGCCTTGAAAAAGCGTATTGGGATTTTATGTAAAGTGTGGGGTGCATTGGTATTCAGCCCCCCTGCTTTGCACATCTAGAGTGAATTTTTTGCCCATTCTTCTTTGCAAAATAGCACAAGCTCTGTCAGATTGGATGGAGAGCGTCTGTGAACAGCAATTTTCAAGTCTTGCCACAGATTCTCTATTGGATTTAGGTCTGGACTTAGGCCATTCTAACACTTGAATATGCTTTGATATAAACCATTCCATTGTAGCTCTGGCTGTATGTTTAGGGTCGTCGTCCTGCTGGAAGTTGAACCTCCGCCCCAGTCTCAAGTCTTTTGTAGACTCTAACAGGTTTTCTTCTAAGATTGCCCTGTATTTGGCTCCATCCATCTTTTCATCAACTCTGACTGACCAACATCCCTGTCCCTGCTGAAGAAAAGCATCCCCACAACATGATGCTGCTACCTCCATGTTTCACGGTGGGGATGGTGAGTTCAGGATAATGTGCAGTGTTAGTTTCCCCCCACACATAGTGTTTTGCTTTTTGGCCAAAAAGTTCAATTTTGGTCTCATCTGACCAGAGCACCTTCTTCCACATGTTTGCCGTGTCCCCCACAGGGCTTCTCACAGATTGTAAACAAGACTTCTTATGGCTTTCTTTCAACAATGGCTTTCTTCTTGCTACTCTTCTATAAAGGCCAGATTTGTGGAGAGCACGACTAATAGTTGTCCTGTGGACAGATTCTCCCACCTGAGTTGTGGGTCTTTGCAGCTCCTCCAGTGTTACCATGGGCCTCTTGGCTGCTTCTTTGATTAATGCTCTCCTCGCCCGGCCTGTCAGTTTAGGTGGACGGCCATGTCTTGGTAGGTTTGCAGTTGTGTCATACTCTTTTTCCTTTTTTGGATGATGGATTGAACAGTGCTCCGCGAGATGTTCAAAAATGGGGATTTTTTTTTTTTTTTTTTAATAACCTAACCCTGCTTTAAACTTCTCCACAACTTTATCCCTGACCTGTCTGGTGTGTTCCTTGCCCTTCATGATGCTGTTTGTTCACTAAGGGTTTCTAACAAACCTCTGAGGGCTTCACAGAGCAGCTGTATTTATACTGAAACTAAATTACACACAGGTGTATTCTATTTACTAATTTAGGTGACTTCTGAAGGCAATTGGTTCCACTAGATTTTAATTAGGGGTTTCAGAGTAAGTGCCGGTTCACACTGAGGCAGCACGACTTGCAGTGCGACTGCCTTAGGCGACCGGGACAGGACAGCTGCGGCGACTTGCAAAACGACTGCTGTATAGAAGTAAATGCAAGTCGCCTCAAGTCGCCCCCAAAGTCGTAAAGGAACCTTTTTCGAAGTCGGAGCGACTTGAGTCTAAAGGGGGTAAAATACAAATGCACACCACACTTTTCAGATATTTCGTTGTAAAAAATGTTGAAACCCATTTATCATTTTCCTTCCACTTCACAATTATGTGCCACTTTGTGTTGGTCTATCACATAAAATCCCAATAAAATACATTTACATTTTTGGTTGTAACATGAGAAAATGTGGAAAATGTCAAGGGGTATGAATACTTTTCCAAGGCACTGTAGCTAAACGTTTTGTTACATTAATAATAATGTGCATTCACCCAGGACCTGATCGTACCATGACAGCTGTACGTCAAACTGTGTTCTTCAAATGACTGGATAGGATGAGTGTGAATCACAATTTACACTGCGCTAAAACCTAGTAATGTAGCGCCTGAAGTTGTTCTACAGAGGCTTCATGTATAGGAAAGCATATGAAGCGTTTCCTATAGAGAAGTGTGCAGTCCGAGCTCAGGGTGTGGTTTATTGCTGTGATATGATTCTCACTTTTAGGTCAGACCAGTTAGATTTGAGTACTTAGGAGGAAAACCAGTCATCAGCAAGGAAAGAAAACATTGCAAGGCCGAGGCTTAGTAATGTGTAAAATGCTGTTGTGCATAGCTGAGACTGCTGCCTTCTCATGAATATTGAAGGGTGGAGAGCCCACTGGTATTTGTGTAAGGAGGTGACAGCTTGTTATACTCTCATAATACAAGTGTCACCTAGTGACAACCCGGGGACAGCATACATATAAAAAGACAGGTAGTCCTAGGTGTGGATGTTACATTTTTTTCAAATTGGATCTGCTTTATTTTACATTATAGTAATGGCCGTGGAACTAGTAAGATGACAACTTCTTTTGTAAAAGAAAATAAAAACATTAGGGGTAAGGCGACATAGAGCTGTAAAGTCTGTATTAAAGATCCGTGAACTTTGGCTAGAGGACAGGAGTGGGGTTTAACCACTTCAGCCCCGGAAGAATTTACCCCCTTCCTGACCAGAGCACCTTTTGAGATTCGGCACTGCGTCGCTTTAACTGACAATTGCGCGGTCATGCGACGTGGCTCCCAAACAAAATTGGCGTCCTTTTTTCCCCACAAATAGAGCTTTCTTTTGGTGGTATTTGATCGCCTCTGTGGTTTACATTTTTTGCACTAGAAACAAAAAAAGCGACAATTTTGAAAAAAAGCATTATTTGTTTTACATTTTGCTATAATAAATATCCCCCAAAAATATATAAAAAAAAAATATTTTTTTCCTCAGTTTAGACCGATACGTATTCTTCTACATATTTTTGGTAAAAAAAATTGCAAAAATCGATTGATTGGTTTGCGCAAAAGTTATAGCGTTTACAAAATAGGGGATAGTTTTATGGCATTTTATTAAGATTTTTTTTTTTTTTATCGTGACTGCGACATTATGGTGCACACATCGGACATTTTTGGGACCATTGTCATTTATACAGCAATCAGTGCTATACAAATGCACTGATTCCTGTGTAAATTACACTGGCAGTGAAGGGGTTAACCACTAGGGGCAGTGTAGAGGTTAAGTTTGTCCTAGGGGTGTGTTTCTAACTGGGGGGGGGGGGGGTTTGGCTACGTGTGGCATGTCGCTGATCTCTGCTCCTGATTACAGGGAGCAGAGATCAGTGACACTGTGTCACTAGGCAGAACGGGGAGATGCTTGTTTACATTAGTATCTCCCCGTTCTTCCTCTCCGTGAAACGATCGCGGGTATCCCCGCGACCCGCGACCCGTCTCGCAGAGCTTACCGCGGGTGCGCCACCGGCCGGCTCTTAAAGGGCCACGTACAGGTACGTTAGCTTGCCTGTACATGCCCTTCTGCCGCAGTATATCTGTGTGAGGCGGTCGGCAAGCGGTTAAGCGTGTTGATGTCTACCCTAAACTGAAACTTATTTTTCTGGGCAACTGTAAGACTAAAGTCCCATACACACGATAAGAAGATTGGAAGAAACATTTTGTGCGACGAACGATCTGCTGATTATCTGATTGGTGGTATAGTGCTTTCGAAAGCTGATTCAGACTTTTTGGACGACAAAACCTGAAGGTGCAGACTAGAATATTTTTATCGTAAGTGAACACAATGTCCGATTTTTTTCGTTGAAATCGTTTTTATACCACTGGACGTTTTTTTTTTTTTTCTCTGCAAGGTAAAGTCATAATTTGCTAGTATGCATCACATACTAGCACATTATGTGAAACTTTCCTTTAAAACAAAGCTATTTCAGTGCTGCAGCAGCTTTCATCTTCACTCGTCTTGCTTGCGAGTTTGCGGGCTCCAGCTCTGTGAATGGCCAGAGCCGCGATGACGTCACTCCCGCGCATGCACACGGAAGCCGCCGCTTGCGGCACAGGGCTCGGAAGTAACGGCACGGCTGGCCGTTTCTTCAGAGCGCATGCGCCAGTAATGTCACTGGAGGCATGTAATGTAAATATCTCCTAAACCGCGCACGTTTAGGAGATATTTACACAACCTATAGGTAAGCCTTATTATAGACTTGCTTATAGGTAAAAGTCAGTAAAGGAAGTTTACTTCCTTTTTAATTAGTACAGTTTTCCCCTTAAAACATTGCACGAGCAAGCACGCTCGGAAACAAAAGAATACATTACAAAACAATTCAACACATTACATCACTTTTTGAAGTTGTATTCTGTTGTAAAAGAATCTTGGTAAGTTGCGTAACCTCTTCATTTTTGATGTGAGATTAGCATGCAAAAATAAAATTTAAATGGACAATTATTCGTCCAATAATCTCATCATGTGTACCAGGCTTAAGTTCATCTTTTGGTTAAAAATAAAAAAAACAATTGATTTTGCAGGTAAAATAATGTTTGTTTATTTTTTACAGGGCAGCCTGGAAATCATTGTATCTGCAATCATTGGATCGCAGGTGCAATGTCAGGCTCCTGCACACACTGCCTACAGCTCTCTGCCAATACCTCAAGTATGAGGACGTGTCAATGGACTACGAGGCCGCTGATCAGCACGTTTGTAGTCCATTGAGAACTAGAAGTCTCAATAGAGACATGCAGTTTATTCATTCACAGATCGTGAATGATTCGGCTGTGCGGGAGGAACCTCATACAGCTACAGCAATTGTAAATAATACAGTGGCTGCAGGAAGAAGGACCCCCGCCTGCTGTCCACAGGGGAAGGGGGTGTGGGGGTTGGTGACTACCAACGTGTTATATGTTATACCCTTAATACGTGTGTAACCTGTTGTTAAGAGTGAACCTGTCCTTTAAAGCTCCTCTCCGGGATAGTTTACACCCCCGCCCCCCCCCCGTTCCCGAACTGATCACTGGATGAGATTATATATATATATATATATATATATACATTTTTATTTTTCTCTAAAAGCCCTTTTTATTTACCTAAACCCCTGTCCACATGACAGTTTAGCCACGAGTCTGATCCTTTTCTGTGTACATCCCACATGGGTCTTTGTTCGCACACCCACGTCACTTCCTATTGGATGTGCCTTAGCAGGTTTCTCTTGGGAGCCAGAAGAAGGCTGACGTCAGTGAAGGGATGTTGAGGAGCAGTCTTGAGCACTGTTGGGGTGCTGGTCCCCTTCACCTGGAACTAGTGGTGGTGAGGGACCTGGACAGGGGACTTAGGTTAATATAGCTGGCTAAGGTAAAGAAACAAAAGGCCTGGCAGAATGGGTTAGAGGTGGTTGGGGAGGGGGAAAAAATACCATAGAATGTAGCTTTAAAGCAGAGCTCCACCCAAAAGGGCAAGTTTCGCTTTAAGGAGTCGTCCCCGCACCTCTTGAACAATTGGGAAATCTTGAGTAGCGGGGGTACACGATTTTGACAGGTATCCGCTCCGACACCGCCTAGGCCATCGTAGTGCAAGTTTTCCTCCCTCCCCTTCCCCCTACAGTCTTCTGCAGGGGTGCCCAACCTTTTGAAGAGCGAGGGGCACTTAAGCTACTTGGTAACCGGTCGCGGGCCACAATGAGCGGAGCAGGCAGATGGCAGGTCCGTGTCTGCTCTGTATATGCAGAACGGACATAGAGACAGCCCACTAATACTCACTAATTTTTTTTTTTTTCCGGATTGGATTGGAGGTAGGACACAAGTCCGTTTACATTTGCTACTCCTTTAGAGGTGAATGGAGGGTCCAATTCAGTCAGACTTACCATGTGAAAGGGGTCCAAGGCTGCTTTCACACAGATGCGCTGCAGTTTACCTGCACCACTGGTGCAGCGCAGTGTACCTTTGGATTTCCTGCACTATGAAATAGACTTCTATTATATTTTGCATGTTTGGTGCACTTTCAGAAAGCTCACCAAACTGGCAGGTCCGTGTCTGCTCTGTATATGCAGAACGGACATAGAGACAGCCCACTAATACTCACTAATTTTTTTTTTTTTTCGTCTATGGCTCAGTCAGACTTACCATGTGAAAGGGGTCCAAGGCTGCTTTCACACAGATGCGCTGCAGTTTACCTGCACTATTCTGTACCTGCGGATCAGTTTGTAAGCAGCCCAGTAACCACTGCAGAATAGATATGCCCATGTATACACTGTGATTTTATTAATAAAACTGACCTTTAATAACAGTACTCAATTCTATTTTATCCCAGAGCAGGAGGTCGCGGGCCACATTAGAGGGCTCCGCGGGCCACATGTGCCCCCCGGGCCACTGGTTGGGCACCCCTGGTCTTCTGGGACTGGTCACGGGTTCCAGAAGACTGCATCCACCGTTCACGATGCACAGCGCTGCTCGAGAATGTGGGAAGTGGGCACCTGGCTGTAAAGTAGTGACATAGTGAAGATGCCAGCGCTGAGGAAAGAAGACATCGGGTGAGACCGCCTGGGGTGAGCACACCGCTGGATCGTGGGACAGCTGTGTGACCATTTTCTAAAAGTTAGCTTCTACAGTTTTTGTAGGTGCTGACTTTTATTTTTTCCACAGGAGACTGGAACTCCACTTTAAAGACAAAATTCACCCTTTTCCTAAAAATTACACCCAAGGCACCTTTTAGAAGTGTTTAGTAAGGGCAGTCTGCAAGCTGATACTTATAGATCATTCCAGGCTTTTTATTCTATGCATGAACATATGACCCCTGATGACGACAGACGTTGCTGCCGAAACGCAGCGGGTCGGTTAGTACGCGACACGTCACTTCCTCCATCTCTTTGGGACGCAGGTGGAATGCGATCAGCGTGCCTGCTTGTTTTTATGGGCATTTCAAGATTTACCGAACTGTAACATTAAAGTGTTAAAAGCTACACTGAGGAGCTCTTTCAATTCTCCTAGACGTATGATTTGTAAACCTTCATTGGTGGTTATATCGTCTTGGGCCGTTTTTCCATTGGAGGATACATCCCTTGCTACCCATGCTCTATATGACTACCTGTATTGGGTGTCATGTCTGTTCGGTGAGTAGGATGTTTGCCTAGTAACTGGTGGAAGAAGGCACAATCATTTTTTTCACAATTCTCAAGAAGCATTCTCACTTTCACCATTGGAGACTTCTGGTGGTGGTTTATGGAATTTATATATTGTTTAGCACACAACTAAGTAGATTGCATATGTTTATTAAGAGCGTGGCATGGAAAATGTATTATTTATATATATATATATATATATATTATAAATTAGACCTTCTGGTCTCACTATCGGCTGCTCTTTTGTATTTGTAATTGCACTATTTATTTAATTGATATACATTTTTTGGTCCAGGGTGCGCTGGTTAAAAAAAATGTTTGTTTATAATCTTATTTTGTCACCTTTTAGAAGTGTTTAGTAAGGGCAAGCTGATACTTATAGGTCATTTCAGGCTTTTTATTCTATGCCTATATTGTATTTTTTTTCTCCATTTGTCTTATGGTGGCCATTTTCACAAGGGCAGATAATTCCATCTCCCTTTGCATCCTGGAACTCTGGTTCTGCCTCCTGGGGCATGTGATAGAGTGCATCATCTGAGGTGCTGGTGGCGATGGAGCGCATCATCTGAGGTGCTGGTGGCGATGGAGCGCATCATCTGAGGTGCTGGTGGTGATGGAGCGCATCATCTGAGGTGCTGGTGGCGATGGAGCGCATCATCTGAGGTGCTGGTGGCGATGGAGCGCATCATCTGAGGTGCTGGTGGCGATGGAGCGCATCATCTGAGGTGCTGGTGGCGATGGAGCGCATCATCTGAGGTGCTGGTGGTGATGGAGCGCATCATCTGAGGTGCTGGTGGTGATGGAGCTCATCATCTGAGGTACTGGTGGTGATGGAGCGCATCATCTGAGGTACTGGTGGTGATGGAGCACATCTTAGGGGAAAGAACTGGTGATGTAGTCCTCCAAGGCTGCGGCTGTGAGGCCAGGGTTACATCACCAGTGCTTCACTCAACCAGGAATTGAAAGACAGCATTTGTAGTTCAGTAAAAATAAAAAATGATTGCTGATGTGATAGTGAAAGGAGAAAGGTCTGCTTTATAATTCTATATACCTTTTTGATACACCCAATTAGTATGCATGCCATTATTGGCAAGGTAATGAAGAGTTCTCTAGTTGTACTCCAGCATACACAAAGGTCGTTTCCATAGCCATGACCATTGTATCTACTTACTTACATAAGGGTAATTTGCTGTAGATAGTAATTTGCTTGATGTTTATGATGTACCTGTGGGTTAAGTAGGCATCATCCATACAAGTTGAGGAGCAGCCAGTGCTCTGGTGCTATTATCTTCAAAAGGATTTTTGGAAGGCTTTCTAAGTTCCACTTTGAAGAATCCTTGAGACGGCCTCCTAGGTGTTTAACGTGTTTTGTTACTTAAGGTTAACCATTAACAATTAGAGCCAGATGAACTTCTATTGAATATCTTCATACCTGCCATGTATGTTAATGGTCTGTAGAGGAGTTCTAAAAATAACCGCATTTACATTACACTTACTGGGAGTTTTAGTCCAGCGATGTGATTAATGTAGCCGCTCAGAGTCCTTTTTTGTGAATATTGCAGCTGCAACTTTTTTAAAGTAAACCTGTCGCTAAGCTAGGCAGCCCAAACGGAGCGCATGATGGAAAAAGTGAAAAAAGCAGAGGTAACCTACAGTACAGCCTGCAATGTCGCCTGCAAATCTGTCTGGTCAGTGCAGCAACACTTCACTTTAAGGCTACTGTAGGTTTACGTTGGAGGCAGTGCTTTACTGCCCCTCTGAAAAGTGATCTGCAGTGGATCACTTTTTAGAGGTATTTGACAGGTGATAAGGTAAAAGGTTGCCTCTTTGCTGCGTGTTTTAATCCTATAAATTTTGCACCATCTTCCTGCAACCATTTGAATTACACGTTGCAGGGTGGTCCAATTGCCTTAAGTCAGGGGTGTCCAACACAATTTAATCATGGGCTGCATCAGCATTCTGGTTGCCCTCAAAGGGCCAGCTGTATCTGTAAGATGATAAATGTATTCACGTCTTTTTTTCCCTCCGAGAATAGGTGCAGAAACTCAACCACACCCCAGTGCAGGGTTCAGGGGGCGCCCTGTGCACGGAGTCGATCTAGAGCTTCTAACTTTCACAGTGCTGCTGTAAACTCTGCTACGGGCTGCCTATCTCTTAAGTGCCTTCCCTTTTGGGTCTCAAGTACACCAGGACTATTGTATCCATCCAATTTTAAATATTGGACTCTAAACACCTTAGAGTGGTATTAGTGAATTATGTGCCCCTGTCGCACACTGCTGCTCCCTCCCCCTGAGCACTTACAAATCTCCCTCCTCATCCCTGTGCACAGAGTGCAGAGTTCAGGGGTGCCCTGCACACAGAGTGCAGGATTGAGGAGTGTGCTGCATATAGAGTGCAGGGATTGGGGGTTCTGGCTGAAAAAAGCCCTGGGTGCAAGGGCCACATGAAATGGTTTGGAGGGCTGGATTCCGCCCACAGGCCTTGAGTTTGACAAATGTGCCTTAAATGAATCCTATTCAGTGCTGGGATAATTTTCTGCCACAACCATGAAGCAAAGCAAAAAGTCATTATCCGTTTTGCGCTCTGACTCTGTGCTCGTCCAGCACATGGCAGTAGAGGCTGCTGGTGTTGTGTTTGAACGGCTCAGTCACAATATTGTACTTGCATTTCTAAGCACGGTATTGCCCATGCACTTAGTGGACACTGCCAGAGCACAGAAAAGCCATTCGATTGTACTGCCCATGTTCTGGCCAGGCACAGCACCAGCAGCCTTCTACTGCTCATTTGCTGGTGGACATGGTGCCAGCAGCTCTTATTGCTGTGCGCAGAGCGTGTTTCCTTCTAAAATTAGTCCCTAATTCCCAGACGGAAGCAGGGTTGCATCAATACTGTGTTTTTGTATCGAGTACCGATACTTTCGTTCAAGTACTCGCGGATACCGAGTACCGATACATTGTGGTGTGATTTGCGTCAATACTAAATAAATGTGTGCAAATTGCATGCAATTTGAACAGCCCGCAGTTTGCTTAAGACAAGCAGACTAAGGACATGGATTACTGGAACCATGTCCTGGGGTCTGATGAGACCAAGATAAAATTATTTGGTTCAGATAATGTCAAGCGTGTGTGGCGGCAACCAGGTGAGGAGTACAAAGACAAGTGTGTCTTGCCTACAGTCAAGCATGATGGTGGGAGTGTCATGGTCTGGGGCTGCATGAGTGCTGCCGGTACTGGGGAGCTACAGTTCATTGAGGGAACCATGAATGCCGACATGTACTGTGACATACTAAAGCAGAGCATGATCCCCTTGCTTTGGAGACTGAGCCACAGGGCAGTATTCCAACATAACGACCCCAAACACACCTCCAAGATGACCACTGCCTTGCTAAAGAAGCTGAGGCTAAAGGTGATTGACTGGCCAAGACCTAAACCTTATTGAGCATCTGTGGGGCATCCTCAAACGGAAGGTCGAGGAGTGCAAGGTCTCTAACATCCACCAGCTCGTGATGTCGTCATGGAGGAGTGGAAGAGGACTCCAGTGGCAACCTGTGAAGCTCTGGTGAACTCCATGCCCAAGATGGTTAAGGCAGTGCTGGAAAATAATGGTGGCCACACAAAATATTGACACTTTGGGCCCAATTTGGACATTTACACTTGGGGGTGTACTCACTTTTGTTGCCAGCGGTTTAGACATTAATGGCTGTGTGTTCAGTTATTTTGAGGGGACAGCAAATTTACACTGTTATACAAGCTGTACACTCACTACTTTACATTGTAGCAAAGTGTAATTTCTTCAGTGTTGTCACGTGAAAAGATATAATAATATATTTACAAAAATGTGAGGGGTGTACTCACTTTTGTACTAAAATTAAAATAAATAAATATATGTGTATGTATGTATGTATGTGTATATATATATGTGTGTGTGTGTGTGTGTGTGTGTGTGTGTGTGTGTGTGTATATATATATATATAATATATATTAGGGAAGTGGCATCTAGTGGGCAGTTTATTAAAAATGTTGTAACTCCCATTTTAGTACATATCTGGTCAAATTCAAAATCTGCATAGTGTCCCGGTCCCGCTGATGATAGTACATCACGGAAGTTCTGGGACCCCAGTGGGTATAGGGTGGAAAAATGTCAAGCTTGGGGGCAGACCGCCTATACATCTCCTCCAGCACTGTGAGCACCTCCAGCAGCCGTAATTTTCTATCATCGGTGGGACCGGGACGCCCTGCAGATATTGTATTTGACCAGATATGTACTAATGTGGATTAAAACATTTTTAATGAGCTGCCCACTAGATGCTCTTTCTTTTCTACACACACACACACACACACACACACACACACACACACACACACACACACACACACACACACACACACACACACACACGAGCGGTGGGGAAAATTGCATGTGATTCGTAACGGGAATCATATCGCAATCCTGTTCAAATCGAATGCGATTATTTGCAGTGCGATTTTAGCCCATTAATTTTTATATTGAAGCAAATCGCAAAGTATCGGCTTTGGTATTGGGAGTATTTTCACGAGTACAATACCCTAGAAGGAAGGATTAAGGTGGCCAGATGTTCCATATTGTACAATTTCCATTACATTTACTGACAATTGTTAGTGTTAAGATCTGCTTAAACAGGTGCAACCTAGGCTGGCAATAGACGGAGCGGTTTTCTTTCCTTCAACCACAGGTTGCAGGAAATACATTTTTTTGATTCCCCCCCATAAACACAGACAGTGTTGATGGGGGAATCCCTGCCACAGAGCCATTGTGTTCTCCAGGTGGGGGAAGCCGTTCCCGCCAGCAGAACACAGTGATTATTGCTAGCGGCTATAACAGGCGCTGGCAATAATTGCATGTAAAATCCGACAGGCTGGTTGTACCCAAATTGATCAGTCAACTTGGGTACATTCAGCCTGCCTATACATGTTTTGAATCTGGGCCGGTCCCTGCTGAACCCAGACGAGATTCAAACCATCTATAGATGGCTTTAGTCCTGCTGTGATGTGTAAATGACATCTGACATCCACTATAGACCAGTAAAGTGATTAGACCTATTTAAAGAGAACCTGTACTGAAAGGACTATATAGGGTGCCTTTGATGGCCTGTCTTGGAATGCTAAAGTGCCTGGCTGTGTCTGAATTCACTACTTTGACTCGCTGCCTTGAATACTGGTGACTCGGCCATCCAAGGCTCGCTTTTCAGCTGATTTAGTAGAAATCTGATGGAATTTGAGCTGCGTATGGTCCTCTTTATTCCTTGTAGTTCGGAAATAAAGACAGCACTATGGCTGATTTCTTCTTCTAGAAATACTACTTGTCTGGCTAATTGTCCGGCTGCTTCAGTTCTTTTTGATGTATTGACTTGGAATAAGTATGCAGATATTGAGTTTTGACTGTTTTTTTTCAGGTAGGTCATTTATTGACGGGCATCTATATTCTCACAAGGACGTCCCCATTAGCAGCCTTGTTATCTCTCTCAGTACAGGTTTGCTTTATGGAGGAAAAAGATTCTCCACGCAGACATTAAATGCACAAATTAATGCAGCTCTGTAATCGTTCCTACACCAATAAATGTATTTTTTTTTAGATGCAAGCAGTGTAAGTACCTTAATTCGACTTGGTATCAACCTCTTGCAGTTGCTGTACAGCATACCTTAGAGAGGGGAAGGCAAAAGGAGTAAAACGCACCAGCAACATTGCAAGAAGTATGCTGATAGAGGGAGAGAGCGGAGTGGCAGAGAGAGGAGCTTGTTGGTGTGCTGCTTCTCTTTTCACTGCCCAGTCACAGGTTTGGGGGTAGGGAGGAAAGCTGTAGGTAAAATGTGAACTTGCTATAGAGAAAGAACAGGTCTCCTTCCATGCTAGAGAGCTGTGCTGTGTAAATCTGACTTCTGGTTGGGCAGGTAAAACCGCTTTCCTATATGTGTTTTATCTGTTTATTTAGCGGTTTGCCTGGAGTTGAGCTTTAATGTAAAGCCAATTTTTTTAGAGAGAGCTTTTTTTTTACCCTTAAAGCAGAACTAAACTTTGCAAAATACTCACCTCTATCATCTCGCAATGCAATAATAGCTTCCCCCGCCACCCGCTGTAATTTTTTCCCTTGCTACTTCCAGGTATGGGGTTTTCTGCCTCTTGAATACCCAGTGGGAGATGATGTGATCACTCGCATGGGAGTCAGTCATTCTGGCACAGCTGGAGTGTGCTGGGGATGCATGCTGAGCTGCATATGCACAACTCAGCAGACATGCACTAGAAGACTACAAAGGCAGGTCAGTGTGTATTATTGCAGAACAGACCTAGCATATCTCTTCTGCAATAAAAAGCTGCCTGCTCGCAATTTTTTTCATTAACCGCTTCCCGACCGCCTCCTGCACATATACGTCAGCAGAATGGCACGGCCAGGCAAAACCACGTACAGGTACGTGGCCCTTTAATTGCCTGGCCGTGGGTCGCGCGCCTCGCGACCCGGTCGGGAGCTCCGTGACCCCGGCCGCGGGACCAGCGGACCCGATCGTCGCTGGTGTCCCGCGATCAGGTCACAGAGCTGAAGAACGGGGAGAGGTCTGTGTAAACGAACCTCTCCCCGCGCTTCCTACTCTACCTGTCATTGATCGGCTGTTCCCTGTCATCGGGAAAGCCGATCAATGACGTCAGACGTCAGCCCCGCCCCTAATGTAAAAAAAAAACACACGTCACACCATAACCCCTCCCCTCCCCCTAGTGGTTAACTCTTTCACTGCCAGTGTCATTTATACAGGAATCAATGCATTTAAATAGCATTGATTGCTGTATAAATTACAGTGGTCCCAAAAATGTCCGATGTGTCCGCTATAATGTCGCAGTCACAATAAAAAATCGCTGATCGCCGCCATTACTAGTAAAAAAAAAAAAAAATGAATAAAATGCTATAAAACTATCCCTATTTTGTAAACGCTATAACTTTTGCGCAAACCAATTAATAATCGCTAATTGCGTTTTTTTTTTTTTTTTTTACCAAAAATATGTAGAAGAATACGTATCCGCCTAAACTGAGGAAAAAAAATGTTTTTTTATATATTTTTTGGGGATATTATAGCAAAAAGCAAAAAATATTGCATTTTTTTTTTCAAAATTATCGCTCTATTTTTATTTATAGCGCAAAAAATAAAAACCGCAGGGGCGATCAAATACCACCAAAAGAAAGCTCTATTTGTGGGTAAAAAAGGACGCCAATTTTTTTTTGGGGAGCCACGTCGCACGACCGCGCAATTGTCAGTTAAAGCGAAGCAGTGCCGAATCGCAAAAAGGGGCCTGGTCCTTTTGGCTGCCAATTGGTCCGGGGCTGAAGTGGTTAAAGTGGAACTAAACCTATAACTTCCTATCCTGTAGTCTTTCTGATGCTAGCCCACATTAATCTCTGCTTTTACTGTAGACCATTTTTCAGAAAATATGAATGATAACGCAAAAATGTTTCTTTCACTCATGGTTAGTGTTTGGCTGAAGCCATTTATTATCTTTGAACTGTGTTTACTCTTTTTAAATCATAATCGCAACAGAAACTACCCAAATGACCCTGATCAAATGTTTACATACCCCAGTTCTTAATACCGTGTATTGCCCCCTTTAACATCAATGACAGCTTGACAAGTGTTTTGTGGTGTTTGTGGATGAGGCTCTTAAATGAGGCATCTCAGATGGTAAAGCTACCCATTACTCTTGGCAAAAAGCCTCCAGTTCATGTAAATTCTTGGGCTGTCTTGTATGAACTGCACATTTGAGATCTCCCCAGAGTGGCTCAATGATATTGAGGTCAGGAGACGTTGAGATGGCCACTCCAGAATCTTCACTTTATTCTGCTGTAGCCAATGACAGGTCGACTTGGCCTTGTGTTATGGATCATTGTCATGTTGGAATGTCCAAGTACGTCCCAAGTGCAGCTTCCTGGCTGATGAACGCAAATGTTCCTCCAGTATTTTTTGATAACATACTGCATTCATCTTGCCATCAATTTTGACCAAAACATCAGCTATCCACCTCAGTAGGAATGGTGTATCTTTCATCATAGGCTTTGTTGACTCCTCTCAAAATGTAGAGTTTATGGTTGTGGCCAAAATGCTAAATTTTTGGTCTAATCACTCCAAATGACTTTGTGCCAGAAGGTTTGAGGCTTGTCTCTGTGCTGTTTGGCGTATTGTAAGTGGGATACTTTGTGGCATTTGCATAGTAATGGCTTTCTTCTGGCGTCTCGACCATGCAGTCCATCTTTCTTCAAGTGTCTCCTTATTGTGAATCTTGAAACAGCCACACCACATGTTTTCAGAGAGTCCTGTATTTCACCTGAAGTTAGTTGTGGGTTTTTCTTTGAGAACAATTTTCCTGGCAGTTGTGGATGAAATTTTAGTTAGTCTACCTAACTGTGGTTTGGTTTCAACAGAACCCCTCATTTCCCGCCTCTTGATTTAGGGTTTGAACACTGCTGATTGGTATTCTCAATTCCTTGGATATCTTTTTATATCCCTTTCCTGTTTTATACAGTTCAACTACCTTTTCCCGCGGATCCTTTGATTCTTTTGCTTTCCCCATGACTCAGAATCCAGAAACGTCAGTGCAGCACTGGATGAAAGATGCAAGGGTCTGTCAGGAGTCCAGAAACTCATTGACCTTTTATACACACACACTAATTACAAGCAAACAGATCACAGGCGAGGATGGTTACCATTAATAGCCATTTAAACCCCTTTGTGTCAACTTGTGTGCATGTTTTCAGGCCAAAATCACCAGGGTATGTACATTTTTCATTTGAGTAGTTTATGTTGCCATTATGATTTTAAAAAGAGTAAACACAGTTGATTGATAATAAATGGCTTAATACAAACACTAACCCATGAGTGAAAGATGTTTTTGTGTTTATCATTCATATTCTCTGAAAAATGAGAAATCATAAATTCTGCCAGGGTATGTAAACTTATGAGCACGACTGTGCCCTGAACTGGCCTACTGCCTGGAAGTCGGAAGTGTTGGTTGCCTCCATTGGAGGTTGTAGAGACCAAGCGGTTTCCTTCATCACACATAAAATCAATAAAATCTGAATGTTTTTTACCAAGTCAGTCTTCAAATTGCTTGTGCAGTCTGGTGAGCCACATGATCATTTTCCATATAAGTTATTTGACAACAGGACTGAATAACTACTTTCAGAGGAGCCAGGCTTCTCCCAACATGTTTAAAGGGATTGTAAACCTCTGAAATATGAACAAAACATATGCTTCTATAGTGTGTACTTGTCTCAGTCCAGAGCACTAAGTGCCATCTCTGTTTGCTGCCCCTTTCCTCTGTTGGCATCACTTCTGCCAAGTTTTTTCTTTTACATTGAGCGCTAAAAATGTGACAGGGGAGGGATCTCAGCATACAGCCTATGATGAACACCTTCTGCTCTAATCCTGTGTGCTGTTTAGGGGGGGGGGGGGGTTCCCTTTACAATCAGTTGACAATAAGGTCTGCAGAGTGTAATTTCAGCTCTCTGCCCCCTGTTTTCTGACAGCTCAGACCTGCTGTATAAAATCTGGACTTTGAACGAATGTAGAGAAGAGGAGTCTGCAGACAAATGGGTACAACTTATGTAGGAGGATTTGTTTCATCTCTGTGTATTACCTGAGGCCAGTCATTTCAAAAAGTTTTATACTGTATATAAGTGTGGAAACCTTTTAAAGACCCCTTGTATGTAAAGGTTTACAACCACATTTGGCAGAGTAATAGGTTGTACAGTGGGGAAAATTATTTAATCTCCTGCAGATTTTGTACGTTTCCCCACTTACAAGGAAATGAAGGGTCTATCATTTTTATCATAGGTGTATTTTAAATGATGGAGACAGAATATCAACCAAAAATCAAGAAAAAAAATACATGATACAAATGTTATGAATTAAGTTACTGTTCAGTGAGTAAAATAAGTATTTGATCCCCAAGCAAAACATGACTTGGTCATGGTGGAGAAACCCTTGTTGACAAGCACAGCGGTAAGACGTTTCTTGTAGTTGGTTACCAGGTTTGCACACATCTCAGGAGGGATTTTGGCCGAGATAAGAACCATCTTTGGGTGGCTTAAAGCGGTTCTGCACCCATTTCATTTAGTAAATCTCTTTGCCTTCCAAATCAGGCAAAGAGTACTAAATGAAATGTTTTATTTATTTATTTTTTTTACTTACCTTGTAATTGATGACTTCCGGTCTTTTCTCTCTTCGGCGGCGGGCGGGGTCTCTGCGTCGATCGTCGTCACGCCGCACTGTCTCCTGGGATCTGGTGTCATTGATCCCAGGAGTCAGTGCGGGCATCTTCCGAAATCTCGCGAGATTTCGGCCACATCTTCCGAAATCTCCCGAGATTTCGGCCACATCTGCCGAAATCTCGTGAGATGTCGGCAGATGTGCCGTTACTGCGCACGCGCGAGTAACGGCGGTGCATGCTGGGCCATCTAAAGTGCCTGTGGGGTTTCACATGCCCACAGGCAAGATGGACCCCAGCAGACAAGAAGAAGACAAGAAGAAGATGAAGATGAAAACCGGCGGCGATCGAGATGTAAGATGGAACAGGTAAGTCCCCCAATTGAGCTATATGCCCTTGGCATATAGCCCAAAAAAAAAAAAAAAGAGTGCAGAACCGCTTTAAGACTCTTATCTTGATGATCCATCTTTCTGGCAACACTGGCCAACTTATCTATAATGCTTTCAGAAATGAGCTCAGGCAGATTCCCTGCTCTGAAGCTGTATGTATATATGCCCCTTGTATACCGATTGTGGGGTGGGGTATGCCTCCGTCGCCCATCATTTGCTGTCCACTTTGACATCTTAAAGGTGGGTTTGCTCAGTTGGGTTCTGACTAGCTTCCGAACATGCCTGAGCTCATCCCCAATTCTGATGGAGCTATATTATGTTGAACTGTTCCCAATACCTCATTCACTCTTCTATGTTTTTATTGTTTTTCAGGTCACCAACCAAATTTCACAATGTTTGATGGGGACTATGACTACCTCATCAAATTTTTAGCATTGGGAGACTCTGGCGTTGGAAAAACCAGCTTCCTCTACCAATATACAGATGCAAAGTTCAACTCCAAGTTCATCACAACAGTAGGCATCGACTTCCGGGAAAAAAGAGTGGTAAGTTGTTTTGTTGTTGGCAGATGGTAACAAGGACCTACGATTTCTAGGGCTAAGCAGCAGATACTTTAAGCACAAACTTTCCCCCAAAAGCCAGTGGTAGTGACAGTTTAGTTAAAAATTTACAGATAGTGAGCCAAAGAATTCCATAATGTTAAACAGTCATGATCTGCCATTGGTTTGTTTCGGTTATATGTTAATGTCAAATTGGCCTAAGGGCACTTTCACCTTGGTTTGCTTCAAAACTGCCAGTAAAACACCTATACGTTAATGGAGTGTTTTTACGGCACTTTTGCAGCATTTGCGGTGCGATTTTTTTTTTTTTTTTTTTAACCACTTAAGCCCGGACCATTTTGCTGGCCAAAGACCGGAGCACTTTTTGAGATTCGGCACTGCGTTGCTTTAACTGACAATTGCACGTCGTGGACGTGGCTCCCAAACAAAATTGATGTCCTTTTTTCCCCACAAACAGAGCTTTCTTTTGGTGGTATTTGATCACCTCTGCGTTTTTTATTTTTTGCGCTATAAACAAAAAAAAAAGCGACAATTTTGAAAAAAACACATTATTTTTTACTTTTTGATATAATAAATATCACTAAAAAAATAGATAAAAAACATTTTTTTTCCCTCCGTTTAGGCCGATACGTATTTTTCAACATAGTCTTGGTAAAAAAAAATTGCAATAAGCGTTTATTGATTGGTTTGCGCAAAAGTTATAGCGTCTACAAAATAAAGGTTAGATTTATGGCATTTTCATAATTTTTTTTTTTTTTACTAGTAATGGCGGCGATCAGCGATTTTTACCGTGACTGCAACATGGCGGACACGTCGGACAATTTTGACACATTTTTGGGACCATTGGCATTAATACAGCGATCAATGCTAGAAAATTGCATTGATTACTGTAAAAATGTCACTGGCAGTGAAGGGGTTAACCACTAGGGGGCGGGGGAGGTGTTAAGTGTGTCCTAGGGGAGTGATTCTAATTGTCTGGGGGATGGGCTAGCAGTGACACGACACTGATCGCTGCTCCCGATGACAAGGAGCAGACGATCAGTGTCCTGTCACTAGGCAGAACGGGGAGATGTGACACGATCACGGACATCTCACGGAGCTCGCGGCAGGCGTGCAACGTATGGGTACGTTACTTTGCCCAGCCGTGCCATTCTGCCGATGTATGTCTACAGGAGTCGGTCGGCATGTGGTTAAAGGACATATGACTTAAAAACTGCACCAAGTAGGGGCGTTTTTGAGGCGCTTTTGATGCAGTTCTCGTTCATTAGAATGGGAAGGAGCGTTTTTGGTGCACTTTTTTTTTTTTTTTTTTTTTTTTTAAGCTCTCAAAGCTGCTGCAAGCATTTTTTTCACTGCAATGGAAGCACACCACCCCAGTGTGAAAACATTCTTTGATTTTAAAGGGAGGCCCTTTTCTTCAGTTTTTGAAAGCACTTGAAAAACTCCTCAGTGTGAAAGGGCCCACAGTGTATATGCTAACTTTTTAGGAGGGGGTCTAAGAACAGCAATCTGACACCCAGGAATCCCTTTTTTTTCCATAATGCATTCGCTCATAAAGGGCATTGGCCATCCACAAGATGTATGTCAATTCTTTTATATCGTGTCTTCTTTCTCCACCTTCACATTCACATTTCCAGGCGTTTTTAAGGACTTTCTTTATCCTATTAATACCTTTTTTGTCTTTATACATTTTCCTAGTGTTCATCTTCTATCATCTTAGTCTATTAAAGTGAACTTAGCCCCCCCCCCCCCCCCCCCCCAAGCTACTTGCTTTTAATTGCTACCAGAGCCAGGGGAGTTGGCCATGTGTAAGCTCCAAACTGGTCTGGTCAGAGCTTACCCAGCGCCTGGAAATGGGAGCCAGTCAGGATTATCCAACATGGCTGATTGCCACTGCTGCAAAAACAGCCACAGATCTCTGTGGTTACACATAATCACCTGGATCATCATGTCATATGAGCGTGTTGGAATCATAATATGGAACTGGCCTGTCCTTTATGTATATAGGACTAGAATGTTTCAGTGTACAATATGGAGTAACTTCAGGCACACCTATAAGTATAACACAATGATTTTCCAGTACAACAGATACCACATGCAGTTACTGGTTTGGTTTCACAACAATTCCTTCCTGCTGGGTACATTCTTGAGAAGTTGCTTTGAAAAAGCCTAAATTTACTAGGTAAATTGTGACACAGGGTAACCGTTTTCTTGTGTTCAACATACAGCTTTACTTGATATGGATACTGAATTTGGCATGTCCTTATAAAAACTGTATCCTGTAGCTTCCAATACACAAGTCTTTCATTGCTTTGAGAGTAATAAACTGATAAAACCGATAAGATTCTATCATAAGATAAGGGTAATCTTAAAGAGGAAGTAAACTTCCTCTGCAAACCTTTACCTATAAGTAAGCCTATAGGTATTGAAAATATCTCCTAAACCCGTACCGTTTAGGAGATATTTCCAGTGACATCACTGGTGCACGTGTGCCGTTCCTTCAGAGTCTGTGCCGTGAACGGTGGCTCCCGCGCGCATGCTCTGGCCGAACACTGCACTGTAGCCCACGAACCCGGAAGAAGCTCTGGGAAAGATGTCAGCCATGAAGGAGGTGTGCGGGGACCTCTGCAACAGCTTCATTTTAAGGTAAGTATTTTATAATGAGCTAGTATGTGATGCATACTAGCTCATTATGCCTTTGTCTTGCAGGTTTGTTTTTTCTTGGAATTTTTTTCAGAGGTTTACAATCTCTTTAAGGCCTCATGCACACTTGAGTGCAAAAATGCCTCTAAACTCTCCTCCATGTTAACCTATGTGTCCATGCACATGTGGTGTTTACAGGAGTTTGGTGGCAGAAAAAAACCCCCATATCCCTTGTGGGTTCAGTAGAGGAGCTTTTGAGCATAAACATCTGACGCGCCTAAACGCGTGGAAACTCTAGTCGATTTTAGCTCTTCAGCCGCTTCTATGGCCAGAAATGAAGGAATTCTAGAACATTTTTGCAGCTGCTTTTCTCCTGCCAAGAGAAAAGCAATTAGAAGAGCCTCGGTGTGCATGAGGCCCAATGCTGTCTATAGATTGTTGCTAAGTTCAGTGCTTTAGTAAATAAGACCGGTGATAGTTGTCCAACCGATGTAAAGCTGCATACGGATGGATCTAAATGTGGCTGGTTCAGATGAGGTTGGCCGAATTTTAATCCATCTATGGCTATTCCTGCTCGACAGAAGTCAACCTTAAGATCACGTTCTGTTGAACAGGACCATTGGAGAATTTTTGACAATCAGTGGCTGCAGCCGCTGCTCAGTGTATTCTGACAAGAGAGGATGCCCACTGTCAGATGCACAGTGTGGATGGAGAAATGCACTTTTTTTTTTTTCGTAGTTTTTTTTCAATCATCCTTGGGTGTCTATGGCCAGCCGCAGGCCCTTTTCACATGGGCTGTCTGATCAGGTCCGCCTGCCAGTTTTTCAGGTGGACCTGATCACACTCCATTCACCTCTATGGAGCGGCGGATGTCAGCGATGACATAATCGCTGACATCCGCCGCTATGTGATCCTCTCCGCCAAAACCAGATGGATGGAGGTCCTATTTTCCATCCGTCTGTTGTATAGGATTAGATAAAAACGAACAAGTGGTCTGTATTCATCTGATCTCCCCATAGAGGAGAGTGGGACTGAGATGCGCTTGTGTCAAAGGGGCCTAAAAGTGATATTTAAGGCAATTTAAAAATAAAAATATAACAAGCATGTTATACTTGCCTCCTCTGTCCAGTTGGTTTTGCACAGCGCACCCCCGATTTGCCTCTTCTCTGGTCCCATGTTGGCACTCCTGGCCCCAGAGCAAGCAGCTTGCTATAGGGAGCACCCAAGCAGGCTCGCTCCTGAGACGCTGCTCTGCCCGTCCATTCACACTCACACACCTGCGGCTCGGCCCCGCCCCCCCCCCCCCTCTCTCCCAATTGGCTCACTGGCTGTGATTGACAGCCTGTTACCTCAGCCAATCAGGAGAGATAGTCCCCGGAGAGCTGAGGCTCTCGTGCACATCGCTGGATGTTTTGGTGGGGGGTAGAATGCAGAAGGGTAAAAAAACCTTGAGCCTTTAGAACCACTTTGAGAAAATCGAAAGATTACATTTCATTCGAGGAGCGACTGTTTGATTTTCGTATAGTGTGTTTACAACTTTCGACAGCCGATTCAGACTTTCCAAATGAAAATTTCCTATGGGACAATCTCCAAACTCTTTTTGGTATGTGAACAGAACTAATGATCTTCGCTTTAATGTGTACTGTTTTTGTATGAGAAAAATCGGATACGAAAGACTGCGCATAATAAGAATCAATAAACAAAAGAATCCTTTGTTGTATGAGAATTTTTTTACAATTCATTCCATCCTTGGTTTTGACCTGTGTTATAGTGTGTACTAGTTGAGCCTAAAGCTCAACTTTGCAAAAACTATGAGTCTTTGAGCCTAAAGCAAGACTGGGCGTTTTGGCTGGTTCCTGAAGAACCGTCCAAAATTTGCTTTGTGGGTAGCCCTGTCAGCCACTTCCCACCTGACATTCTTTGATTTAAAAATCAAGGGAGTGCGGCAGAAAATGTATCAGCTGAACAGCAGCTGCATGAGATGCAGCCGCTGTTCAGATATTATAACAATCACGTATCAGATCAGAATACAGTAGCCCAGCGTGTGTGTGTATGTATGTATGTGTAATATATATATTAGGGCTGTGGAAGTTAAAGATTAATTCCTCGATCAAAATAATTTTGTTTGGTTCTCGCCTCTCCGCCGGCTTCCGGGCCTTCAGGGAGTTCCATCGGAGATCCGGGGACGTCACGGACATCGACGTTACCTTACTCCTTCCCCTTCCCCAAGTGCCTCCATCTGCTAACGAAGGGAAGGGGGGAGGAGTCTGGTGACGTCGAAGTTTTGATTGAACCTAACGCGTACGGGGGAGGAGCTACGCGTGATGTCACCCGCTGCTGCCCTACAGATTGTCGGCTTTACATGCTGTGTTTTTATCATCTTTATGTGAGTAGTTTGTGTTTGAACACAAAAATTCAATCTTTTACTTAAGCGGTGAGCACTTAGATCTTTTCTTTCTACCCATGACCTGGCGTCCTTTCTGAGATCTAAGGAGACGTGAGAGAAGTTTATGGTCCGTGTTAACCCTTTTGATACCCGCTTCCTGTTTGCACAGGGGTCCATGCCATAAGGTGAGAGTGATTAGTTAGACCGGAGGTGGAGGGATTGTCACGCTACTGTGGAAAAAAAATTACTTACGTCAGTGCTACAGTTTGAATTTAAAACGTATTTGTGTGAACTGTGAAGTTCACACAAATATATATGGAAATATATATATATATATAATTAGGGCTGTTACTGATTAAAATTTTCGTGTTCGATTAATCGTTTTTTTTTTTTTTTTTTTTAATTGATCGACTAATTTCGATTAATTATATCGCACATACTGATCTAACTACTTTTAGCTGATCTCCTTGCATTGCAACTCTGCATTAGTCAGTGGTAAATGTGGTATACACTATATACAATCACCCGACACTAGTTCCACAATCCATGACTTAACTTCACAGTTCACAAATACGTTTTAAATTCAAACTGTAGCACTGACGTAAGTAATTTTTTTTTCCACAGTAGCGTTACAATCCCTCCATCTCCGGTCTAACTAATCACTCTCACCTTATGGCATGTGCAAACAGGTGGTCATTCAAGCGGGTATCAAAAGGGTTAACACAGACCATAAACTTCTCTCATGTCTCCTTGGATCTTAGCAAGGACACCAGGTCATGGGTAGAAAGAAAGTGCTCACCGCTTAAGTATAAGATTTAATTTTTGTGTTCAAACACAAACTACTCACATAAAAATGATAAAAACACAGCATGTAAAGCCGATAATCGCGTTAGTTCCGTAGGGCAGCAGCGGGTGACGTCATGTGTAGCTCCTCCCCGTACGTGTTACGTTCAATCAGAACTTCGATGTCACCGGACTCCTCCCCCCTTCTCTTCGTTAGACGGAGGCACTTGGGGAAGGGGGAGGAGTCATGGACATCGACGTCACCAGATC
This sequence comes from Lithobates sylvaticus, assembly GCA_028564925.1. Taxonomy (NCBI): domain Eukaryota; kingdom Metazoa; phylum Chordata; class Amphibia; order Anura; family Ranidae; genus Lithobates; species Lithobates sylvaticus. Next base: position 528,492,812 of record CM053029.1, read on the forward strand.
TCTGACAGAACTGAAGACCCGGAAGCCGGCGGAGAGGTGAGTACTGATCAAAAGAATTTTGATCGATCAAAAAAATTTATCGAGAAATTAATATTTAATTTCCACAGCCCTAATATATTAATAAAAAAAAAATATATATATATATATATATATATATATATATATATATATATATATATATATATATATATATATATATATATATATATATATATATATATATATATATATATATATATATAGCCAGTCGAAGTAGGTTTGTTTTTCTTTTCTAGGTAATATCCCGTACACAGTATATCAATTTTGTATATTTGAGACTTATTAAACTATTTTTTGTTTACTTTCCTTGTCTTTTTACTGTTTTCCTTTTCATAGCAAATGTACTTGAAAAAACTGTCACTCAGATTGTTGAGTTATAGATCTTTTGTTTCTCCTCTGGAAAAACAGGAAAATGCACATTTTTGCTGCTTCTTAGCAGGTGTTCATGGAATGTAATATCTTTGAATTATAGTTATTGGTTGTGCTTTTTGTACAGAAGAGAATACTGATATGTACACTCCCCTGAAATGTAACCTTGAGCTGCTCAGGGTTTGTTTTTTTTCATCTAGGCTCTAATTTTTGTTTGGTGATCTAGAATGTCGACGGTCCCCAAAACCCACCCCACATCCTTCTTTTTTTTATTTCCAACCTGATAACGCAGGAGAGGAGTTTCCAAACACCTACAGAAAACCTGATCTATTAAATGGTGCCTATAGTTGATTACTCAGTTGAAGGTAAATCAGGTGACCAGTCTAATTTCTGCTTAGTTGCAACGTCTGTAACAAAGCAGTATTAGCTCACACATTAGTTTTAATTTGTTCCCTGTAATTGCTCTGTAATATACATCTGTATTTACTGTGAATCTGTTGTAAAGTTTCATATCTGGAGTTCTGCCAGTGACGTTACTGTTGAAGGCCAACGCCTTGTAATTAGCTGCAACATTGTCAGCCTGCCATGTGCACTCCTTCAGTTCGCCACTGGGGCAGTGCATGCCTTCTGCAGACCTGATAGGCAGCCCATCCAGTTAAAGAACTACGCATGGCACGCTGCTCCTAATTACAGAAATGTTACTGGTGGGCTCTCCAAAGTTGCAAGGCAAAATTATTTATTTCCTGTTTGAGGGACACAGGAATTCAGATAATGTTGGGTTATAGTGCCATCTACAGGAGGATTTAGACACTAGCAAACTAAAAAAAAATGTGGCCCGCCTGGTATAATTCCCTACTTCTCCAAGCCTGCTTTAGACCCCATTCGACTTTGAAATGTGACTTTGATGCGACTTTTGGTGCGACTGATCCAACTTTACATTCTGTGGACCAAAGTCGCATCAAAAGTCGCACCATAGTAATTCGGGCACCTTGTCAAAGTCACTGCGACTTTAAGTTTCACCAGTTTGATTGGGTGCCATTGAAAAGAATGGGCTGCGACTTGTCATGTGACTTTGATGTCCAAAGTCACATGAGAAGTCGCATAAGTGTAAATGGAGCCTTCGTATTTTAATGCTAATGTCCAGGAGGATAGACCTCTTCGTCATGCTGAGAAAGGTCCAACCTTTTTGCTAGCTTTTTTTTTTTTTTTTTCTTAAGGGTTTCCCTACAAGCTACATGAGCTGATCTTCTCTATACATCGCTATCTTTTTTGGTGTTTTCTTCTGCACTCATTTTGGAGACCGTACCCAGGCCCTGCTGCCCTGATAGCGAGGCATTTTTCCAATGCATCAGTGATTTCTGCTTTGTGCTGTGGGTTCATAACACTTAGTTTGTAGCCCTGTCATTTGGCCTATCCTCTTATCCTCTGCATGTTGAGTGTTCACCACTTACCGATGTGCTAGCCTTGCCATTGTGGTATATCTGGGCGACCTTCTTAAACCCAGATATTCAAAGGGACTTACCGTATATACTTGAGTATAAGCCGAGTTTTTCAGCACATTTTTTCTGAAAATGCCCCCCTCGGCTTATACTCGAGTCAAGCACTTTTCTGCAGCAGAAAATGACATTTTCCGACGCGACTTTGGGGCCTCGTATCTCGGGGCCACTTGGTGCTAGGAACCCCAAATTTGGTGTGCAAACCCAGTGGAACTAGCACTACAACATATGGTGTTCCTAGAGAGGCTGCAGATGGGCACTGAGCAGGCTGTCATAGCAAAAAACATGCCTGCATATGGGTCCAATTAACTACACTTAAAACGTATAAGAGCTGATGTTCAGAAATACATAAAGAAACTCAGTACCCTTGATAGTGTAATGAAAATGAAAGCTGAGCCAGACCCTAGTGAAAAGAGAGAAGAGGAGAAAAAAAACAACGTTTTGGGGATATGATATGCTTCAGATGGACACGGTTGACCGACTTTGGGGCCCTGTATCTCGGGGCCACTTGGTGCTAGGAACCCCAAATTTGGTGTGCAAACCCAGTGGAACTAGCACTACATCATATCCAAACTCCATATTTGGGGTTCCTAGCACTGAGTGGCCCCAAGATACGGTGCCCCAAAGTCGGTCAACTGTGTCCATCTGCAGCAATGTCATTTCATGACCCTTTGGGTCCAGAAATTTTGGCTGCAGCTAGGGGGGCATCTAGGAACCCTTAACTACCAAGTTTGAAGTTCGGGGGACCTATGACTGCAAATGGGCACAGTGAGGCTGCAAATGGGCATTGTTGATCCTCTTTTCCACTTACAGTAGCTGCGCATTTCTCACCCTAGGCTTATACTTGAGTCAATACGTTTTCCCAGTGTTTTGTGGTAAAATTAGGTGCCTCGGCTTATATTCGGGTCGGCTTATACTCGAGTATATACGGTATCGCTTTGAATATCTGGGTCTCATCTTAGACACCACTCAAGCCAGAGTTTTTCTTCCCAGAATAAACTTTTAATCACTTTTTCGCCATTTTTCAAATCTTCCTATAAGTGTTAGTATAACACAAGTTTCCAATCTCCTGTGTCCCTCAATAAACTCCAAGAAACACATTTTTTGCTGCTTTCCAGTATCCCATATTGTGGGTTTACTTAAATGCTTCCCAACCTTTCAGCATTGCATTTGCATATGGCTACCATTCCAGGTATGTGCATGTGTCACCATAAAGTTTTCTTTATTTTTTTCTTTATTTTTTTATGCTGGACCCATGGATTGCAGGGTTGGACAGAGTTAAGGTAGAATAGCAAAGATGTGCTTTTGCTGTTCAACATTATCAAGTCACCGACTTTGACTTTTACTCATTTAATTGAAATTGCACTGGAACTATTCCATATGGGCCATTTGATCTTCATCCTGTGACAGCTTTGTTACCTGTGGTCACTAGAGGCCACCAAGATTTTCTTAAAATCTGTACATCCCCTTTTTTTATGTTTTGCTCTGCCTAAAGCCTCATACACACGATCGGACTTTGTACAAACTTTCCCGTAGATTTTTGTACAAAGGGCGTTGGCCCCAAGTTTGTATTGCATACACACGATCTGACTTTTTAGGCAACAAACATGAACGTAGTGACGTTTCAACGTACTGGCGACACTTCAAAAGAGGACGTTCAAATCATTGACGTTCAGCGCCACCTTTGGTCAACTTCTGTATTCTTGTTTGATCTTTTGCATTGGTTCTGAGCATGCGTGTTTGTACACAAAACCATCAGACTTTTGTACAAAGTACACACGGTCGGACTTTGCTCCATCAGACTTTTGTTGCCAGAAAGTTTGTCCGTTCACAGCCAACAAAAGTCTGATGAAAATGGGAAAAGCTTTGTCCGATGGAGCGTACACATGGTCGGATGTTGCTCCAAAACAGCTAATTTGCATGTTTTGTCAAATAGTCAGATCGTGTGTAAGGGCCTTTACTATGTTACTATGAAAACCTCAGTTGTCTGTGCAAATCCACCGATCAGCCATAACAATATGAGCACCCACCAAAACCTATTGAGGCATGAACTCCACTAGATCTCTGAAGGTATGCTTCGGTATCTGGCCCCAAGCCATCAGTAGCAGATCTTTTAGGTCCTGTAAATTTGCGAGGTGGGGCTCCATGGATAGGATTGGTCTTTCCAGCATATCCCACAGATGCTCGGTTGGATTGAGATCTGGAGATCTTGGAGGCCAAGTTAACACCTCCAACTCTTTGAGTTTCTCAAACCATTATTGAATTCATTGGATCAGGCCACCTTATTTTATTGTTCTGTAGCCCAGTTTTGATGCTCAAGTTCCTTATTGTAGGCACTTTTGGCTGTGGCCACGAGTTAGCATGGGCACCTTGATCGGTCTGCAGCTACACAGCCCCATACGCAACAAACTACGATGCACTGTGTTTTCCTCCAATGTCTTCTCAACAGTTTGAGGCCATTCACTATTCTTTTAGAGTTTATTATGAACATTTGCTGAAGATTCCCGAGAAGCTGATGAATCTTCATGGAGAGTAAAGAAAAAAGCTTCAAAACTTTGATGGAAAAACGGAGGCAAATGAAATGATCTGATGCGATGAGAGCTTGTCTAAGGAGGACTTTATTGGTGTTCCAACAATTCAGCTTTTCATGTGTATGACGAGACTGAAGTGGATTACTTATAAGCGCTGTTGACTACTTTTGATTAAGTTGTCAATCTGTTGGGATGAGAGTCAATATGAATTTCCCCCTTTGGTGCAGGACCCTTCCCAGCTCTTTTGTGTGGACCTGCACTCGTTTGGCCTGTTTTTACATGAAGATGTCCTCTTTCTAGTATTTGGACTATTTATACTAGCTTTTAGCATTGCACTTATAATTTATGACTGTGTGTTCCGACACCTTTCTATCAGAAACGGCATTAACTTTTCCAGCAATTTGAGCTACAGTAAGTCTATTGAATCGGACTACACTGGCCAGCCTTGGCTCCCCACATGCATCAGTGAGCCTTGGCCATCCATAACCATGTCCCCAGGAGGTCCTGACCACTGCAGACCGGGAACATTCCAGAAGAGCTGCAGTTTTGGAGTTGCTCTGACCCAGTCATCTAGCCATTACAATTTGGCACTTGTCAAATTTGCTCAAATCCCTATGTTCCCTCCTTTTTTTCAGCTTTCAACGCATTAACTGCAGGTAGAACAGGTTTCTAGCTGCCTATTCTATCCCACCCACTTTCAAGTGCCATTGTAATGAGGTAATCTGTGATAATTATTCACTGTGGTCATTTTATGGCTGATTAATGTAAATCTGATGACAAACTAAAGAATGTGTTTAGAACTGAATGTAATCCTGTATTGAGAGCAGCAATATCTTTCTGCAGACTCATCATTTCTTGTCGAAGAATGCCGCTTAGCGTTTTTATAGCATCCTTTAGCCTAAATCTATTGACAATCTAAAGCAATAGGCTGAATAGTATTCTATATAAATATTAAATTTAAAATTTCCGTGCAGAAAAAGAGTTTTTTTTTTTCACAAAAAAAAAAAAATGTTTTTTATTAAAGTTAAATGTCAACTGAAACTTCATTTAGGTTTGGATAAATTGGGGAAGAGTTGCAACCTGTTTTCAGTTTTTATTGAGTTTTTATTCACATTGGGTATATTCCCAACATATCCTATCCTGGAGACACAAAATTAAGTAATAGGGAGGCAGACAAAAACTGGACAAATGTTCCAACCCTTTTTTTTTATTTTTATTAATTTATTTTTATTTAAGAGTTTTATTATCGCTTTTTATTTCCACATTAGAGACACCTGGATGACTTTCTGCTTTTCAACTAAACAAAAATATCAACCACCCCAATTTATATCTAGCTTTTAAAAAAACAGAATGCATTTGTCAGCACATTTACCAGCTATCTAGCAAAAAAACAAAGTACATTGTCTTTACAATTTAGGGTTGATTTGCTGTAAAAAAAAAGTGCATTTATAAATTTTTCCCTCAGGAACCTGCAGACTGTTGCACCCATGATCAGTAGATCAGGGGTGCAATGTCAGGCTCATGCAGACGAGCTCTACAGCAGGGGTAGGCAATCTTAACCGCTTGTCGACCGCCTTTCGCAGATATACTGTGGCAGAATGACACGTACAGGCAAACTAACATACCTGTACGTTGCCCTATAGGAGGCGGCCTGCGTGCGCGCCCGCGGCAAGCTTCGTGAGTAGGATCGCGGGTCCCACGGACTCGATGTCCGCGGGGATACCCGCGATCGTCTCACGGAGAGGAAGAACTGCCTAGTGACACTGTCACTGATCACAGCTCCCTGTAATCGGGAGCGGTGACCAGTGACGTGTCACACATAGCCCCTCCCCCCACATTTGGAATCAATCCCTAGGACACACTTAACCCCTTAACTGCCCCCTGGTGGTTAACCCCTTCAATGCCAGTTTCATTTACACAGGAATCAGTGCATTTTTATTTATTTATTTTTTTGTTTACAAACTATTTTATTGAGTGCAAAAAGGTGGTACAAAAAGAGTACAAAAATATGTTGAAACTTGACAATAATCATATGTTTTACATATGTAACACTGTAGGGTACAAATAATTAGGTAGGAATTCTTAACAAAGGTACAAAAGTTTTGAATATGGTCTATAGTACATTTTTTTTTACCAAAAATATGTAGAAGAATACGTATCAGCCTAAACGGAGGAATAAAAATGTTTTTTTTTTTTATATATTTTTGGGGGATATTTATTATAGCAAAAAGTAAAAAATCGTGCTTTTTTTTTTTTTTTTTCAAAAATTGTCGCTTTTTTTGTTTATAGCGCAAAAAATAAAAACCGCCGAGTGCTCTGGTCTTTGGCCAGCCAAATGGCCCGGGGCTTAAGTGGTTAAAGAGGTGGAGATCTACCTGAACAACATGGGAGAAGTCAAAGATCACCGGGCACAGTGTCGACCAGTGACCTCTAATTGCTGTACTACCCTGTTGCAATTGTGTGCATTGCATGGCAATCATGGCTTTATATCACGTGGTGAGGTGGCAACATATGGCTGCCTCACCACCTGTCAAATGCATTGGGATCGCTTTTCAGAGGAGCAGCAGTGCCTGCTTCACTTGTGAATGAGCCTTTAGTTGTTTTCGGCAGCAGCGCCCTTAGGGCTCATTCACACGTAAAGTTGGGTGGTAAAACCCTGAAGGTGAGTCGTGGTTTTGGTGCGCTTTCAGAAAAGGCACCAAAGGGCATCAAATCCGCAAGATAAAATAGAAGCCAATGGCTAAGCACAGAAAAACCTGCAGAAAAGCTGTAGGTACACTTCGCTGTAGCCGCGGTGTGGGTAAACTGCAGCACATCAGTGTGAAACCAGCCTTATACTATTATGCCCAGTGTATTGCTTCACACTGACCTGAAGATCTCTTCTATTCTGCTTATGGCACCACTCTGGAGACCACTAGCCGGTATAAGAGGTGGAGTACAGTTGGTATCACTCGGCGTGCGACCTGAGCCGGCACTACAGAGGAGGGATCGGCTTATACGGCTCTTGCTGCCTACTACAGCTCCAACTTTACAAGTAGTCCCTCTGCATTGCATTGTGTTTGATGCTCTGGGATGGTGGGTCAGCAAGCCGATATCTACCAGTCTCCTGTCCGCGATCTACAGGTTGCTGACCCCGCTCTGCAGCTTTCAGCCTGTACCTCCCATACAGGCTGACTGTTTACAAGCTGCAGGGCTTGTAAATTAACTACCAGAGCGCTTATTGGCACTCTCGCAATTCACTGAGAACTATAAGCTGTCAGCTGCAATGGCTTGACAGTACTTGTAGTTCTTCCATTTACAGATTGCCGTGAATGAATGACGTTTCGGTGTGGGTGCCACAGGAAGGGGTGGAGATCGGGGTGCAGGGGGCCTTGTCTGGAGCATGTTGCACCTGAATTATGGGTGTAACCTGCTCTGAAGGGTGAACCTAATCTTGATGCAAGAAAAACTCTAATTTGTATTTTGGTTAATTATGAATACCTTCACTTCTGTGAACAACATGTGTACAAAGCCATGCACTAAATATCTGCCTCATCTTTTTTTCTATTCATCTTCTTGGCTGCTCTCATTAATTAATTATGCATATCGTGCTGTTGATTAAAGTTTTCTCATGTCATGGTTTATGGTCATCTTTCCACAGGTGTATCGAGCGAATGGTCCTGATGGTGTAGCGGGAAGAGGTCAAAGGGTTCACTTGCAACTTTGGGACACAGCTGGCCAAGAAAGGTGAGCTATGGCAGAACACAGTGCATTCTAAGAACAACCTCTTGTGCTTGAGTGTGGTGGTTAAACGCTTCAATACCGGGCACTTTCACCCTCTTCCTGCCCAGGCCAGTTTTTAGCTGCCGCACTTTGAATAACAATTGCGCAGTCATGCAGCGCTGTACCCAAACAAAATTGTTCTAATTTTTTTGAGACCGTGCTTTCTTTTGGTGGTATTTAATCACCACTGGGTTTTTTTTTTTTGGTTGACAAAAAGACCCCAAATTTTGGAAATGTAATTTATTTATTTTTCTTGGTTTCTGTTATAATATTTTTAAATAAGTAATTTTTCTCCTTTACTGATGTGCGCTGATGAGGCTGCACTGATAGGCTGCGCTGGTTAAACGGCACTGATGAGGAGGCACTATTATGCAGCACTGATGGGCATTGATAGGCGGCACTGATATGCACTGACATGAGACACTGATATGCAGCACTTATGGGCACTGACAGGTGGCACTGATATGCAGCACTGGGCACTGACAGGTGGCACTGATATGCAGCACTGATTGGCACTGATATACAGCACTGATGGGCACTGCCGGGCGGCACTGATATGCAGCATTGATGGGCACTGCCGGGCGGCACTGATATGCAGCACTGTTGGGCACTGCCGGGCGGCACTGATATGCAGCACTGTTAAGCACTGATGGGCACTGCCGGGCGGCACTGATATGCAGCATTGATGGGCACTGCCGGGCAGCACTGATATGCAGCACTGTTGGGCACTGCCGGGCGGCACTGATATGCAGCACTGTTGGGCACTGATATACAGCACTGATGGGCACTGCCGGGCACTGATATACAGCACTGATGGGCACTGATATGCGGCACTGACGGGCGGCACTGACGGGCGGCACTGACGGGCGGCACTGACGGGCGGCACTGATATGCGGCACTGACGGGCGGCACTGATATGCGGCACTGACGGGCACTGATGGGCATTACTAATGGGGCTGTACTGATGATTATTGCACTGATTATCAGTACAGATGTCTCCACCAAGGAAAGACGTTTATTGGCTCTCCTCACTTGCTGTCAGCGTGAGTAGAGGAATGCTGATAACTGACATTTCCTATTTACACTGTGATCAGCTGTGATTGGACGTGCATGCGCGGGCGTGCCTTGCTGTCTCTTTCAGGACTTATGGGTATCCTTTTCATACAACACTAAAAAAAAAACAACAAAGAGAGGGCCAGCACCAGCCTAGAGCATTACCGCTAAACAATTTTATTGATAAATAACAGTCATACCAGGAGTAGTGGGGTCTTGTGACTGTCGTGAAATTTTTTTTTTTTATATAAATCTTCCGTCTCCAGGCAGCTATACCAATAATTTTGTTAACTACAGAATTATTACTTTTTATTGGTAGACACCAAATATTGTTTTATGGAAAGTGGATAACCATGGTGCCCCGTATTTGGTTTTATTATCCTCAAATGAAGAATCTTGTACTGTTCTGGGTCCAGTACTATAGAGCAGTGGAGGTCAACGTACAAGGTATATGAGGCCTTCTTCTATGTGGCCCTTGACATCACCAATAGACCACATATATTATGTGTAATGCTACATAAGACCTAGTTTAAAGACTTACAAGAGGAAATGGTCACAGAAGTGGTTAGAGACTGTAGTTATGCTGTAGGATACAAGCAGAGACGTGTTACATGAGACTCCTAGAGGTCACTTATATTAAAGTCCTCTTTCCAAATCGGTGTTATCACTTCAGACCGCCGGGGTCCCACTGCAAGCACCAGTTAGCATGGCTGACGTGTCAGTTGCTGTGCCACCAATTTGAATTCAAGCAAGCAATATTGGACCTCCTTTCAGTACTTAGTGCAGAACTAAAAATTGTATCCGTTAAGAAGCCTCTCTACATGGTTTGTGCTCTGCAAGCTACATTATATAACTGGAAATACTCAGCACTGCGCCTGCATTTTGTTTTTATTCCTCTGTTGTATTTGTTTTGTCTCCTCTGCATAATGCTGCAGCGAATGTTTGCCAAGAGGAAGATTGCACCATTACCTCACCTTTTACATGTCATATGACAAATTTCCTCCTCCCAGCACATTATTTTCCCCATTCATGTGGAAAAAATGTGGCATGACTTTGCTTCAGTGTCCTGAAACAAGCAAATCGTACAGCAGGGGTATTAACGTAAAATTCATGGAGACCCAGCCATTACAATGTTTTTCCAGCAGAGGTTTGAATCTCATGTATGTGCTATGACTCGGATCATCCACATCACAGTCCCCCTGTTACATCAGTGTGTTCAGTCCCCCCTTCACATCACAGTCCCCCTGTTACATCAGTGTTTTCACCCCCCCCCCCTTCACATTACAACCCCCATATATATCACAGTCCCACCTTTACATCAGTGCCCCCCCCCCCTTTCACATTACAGTCCCAATGTTACACCAGTGTCTTCAGTTCCCCCTTTACATCAGTGGTCTCAACCCCCCCCCCCCATATATATCACAGTCCACCCTTTACATTAGTGTCCTCAACCTCCTCCCCCTTCACGTCACAGTGATCCTTTTCATCAGTGTCTACAAACTCCATCCCCTTTAGAGAAGTGTCTTCAGTTCCCCCTTTACAGCAGTGTCCTTGGTTCCCCCTTTACAGCAGTGTCCTCAGTTCCCCCCCTTTAGAGCACTGTCCTCAGTTCCCCCCTTACAGCATTGTCTTCAGTTCCCCCCTGTAGAGCAGTGTCTTCAGTTCCCCCCTGTAGAGCAGTGTCTTCAGTTCCCCCCTGTAGAGCAGTGTCTTCAGTTCCCCCCTTAGAGCAGTGTCTTCAGTTCCCCCCTGTAGAGCAGTGTCTTCAGTTCCCCCCTGTAGAGCAGTGTCTTCAGTTCCCCCCCTTAGAGCAGTGTCTTCAGTCTCCCCCCTGTAGAGCAGTGTCTTCAGTCTCCCCCCTTTAGAGCAGTGTCTTCAGTCTCCCCCCTTTAGAGCAGTGTCTTCAGTCTCCCCCCTTTAGAGCAGTGTCTTCAGTCTCCCCCCTTTAGAGCAGTGTCTTCAGTCTCCCCCCTTTAGAGCAGTGTCTTCAGTCTCCCCCCTTTAGAGCAGTGTCTTCAGTCTCCCCCCTTTAGAGCAGTGTCTTCAGTCTCCCCCCTTTAGAGCAGTGTCTTCAGTCTCCCCCCTTTAGAGCAGTGTCTTCAGTCTCCCCCCTTTAGAGCAGTGTCTTCAGTCTCCCCCCTTTAGAGCAGTGTCTTCAGTCTCCCCCCTTTAGAGCAGTGTCTTCAGTCTCCCCCCTTTAGAGCAGTGTCTTCAGTCTCCCCCCTTTAGAGCAGTGTCTTCAGTCTCCCCCCTTTAGAGCAGTGTCTTCAGTCTCCCCCCTTTAGAGCAGTGTCTTCAGTCTCCCCCCTTTAGAGCAGTGTCTTCAGTCTCCCCCCTTTAGAGCAGTGTCTTCAGTCTCCCCCCTTTAGAGCAGTGTCTTCAGTCTCCCCCCTTTAGAGCAGTGTCTTCAGTCTCCCCCCTTTAGAGCAGTGTCTTCAGTCTCCCCCCTTTAGAGCAGTGTCTTCAGTCTCCCCCCTTTAGAGCAGTGTCTTCAGTCTCCCCCTTTTAGAGCAGTGTCTTCAGTGCCCCCCACCCCTTTAGAGCAGTGTCTTCAGTGCCCCCCACCCCTTTAGAGCAGTGTCTTCAGTGCCCCCCACCCCTTTAGAGCAGTGTCTTCAGTGCCCCCCCCCCTTTAGAGCAGTGTCTTCAGTGCCCCCCCCCCCTTTAGAGCAGTGTCTTCCCCCCCATGTGCCCCCCACCCCCCCCTTAGACCCCCCCCCCCCCCATGCCCCACATCCCCCCCCCCCCTTTAGAGCAGTGTCTTCAGTGCCCCCCCCCCCTTTAGAGCAGTGTCTTCAGTGCCCCCCCCCCTTTAGAGCAGTGTCTTCAGTGCCCCCCCCCCCTTTAGAGCAGTGTCCTGAGTTCCCCCCCCCCTTTAGAGCAGTGTCTTCAGTGCCCCCCACCCCTTTAGAGCAGTGTCTTCAGTGCCCCCCCCCCTTTAGAGCAGTGTCTTCAGTGCCCCCCCCCCCCCCCCCTTTAGAGCAGTGTCCTGAGTTCCCCCCCCCCCTTTAGAGCAGTGTCCTGAGTTCCCCCCCCCTTTAGAGCAGTGTCCTCAGTTCCCCCCATCACAGCCCCCAACACACCTCCCCACCCAATTCACCTCTGTGTCCTCAGCCCCTTCCCTTTACATCGGTATCCACAGTGCCCCCTCTCTCTACATTATAGTTTCCTCTTCACAGCAGTGTCCTCAGCCCCCTTCATATCAGTCTCCCTTCCTTTTTATATCAGTGGTTTCAGTCCCTCATTCATATAACAGCCTCCCCCCCATCCTTACATCACAGTCCCTTTCACATCACAGTTTAATGGAAAAGCCAAAGTATGTCCAGAGTTGAGCTATACCGCTGCTAGATAAATGGGCCCCTAGATGTCATTAAATTGGAGGAACCAGCCGAGATTCGAACCATGAATGGGCAAACTGAATATACCAAGTTGATCGATCAACTTGGGTACAACCAGCCTGCCGGATTCACTTGCGATTATCGCTAGTGGCTATTATAGCCATTGGAAATAATTGGAAATAATCACTGTCTTCTACCGGCTTGGACGGCTTCCCTCCCCACCCCCTGCCGGGAGCAGACAATTGCTCGGCAGGATGGATTCCCCTGTCAGTACTGTCTGTGTTGATGGAGGGGAATTGCGTAAATTTGCACCGTCTATGGCCTGCCTAAGGCTAAGTGGCAATATTGTGTTTACTTGGTTCACTTCTAAAGTGAATGATTTACCAAGTTACCATTTCAGCTTCAATCAGTCCATTGTCAAAACTGTTAGAACGGGTTAGCTCCTTCTATGTGATTAGTAACACATTAAAATTCCTTTAAGCGGAGTTCCAGTAATGTTTTTGTTAACACATTAAAATTCGCCTAAGACGACCGGAACAGAAGTGGTAGTAGGTACCTGTCAAAATCGGGTACCTCCTTCCCTCAGCCAGGGCATTGAAAATATGTTGTGGATGGATATTCCAGCATGACAATGACCCAAAAGAGTGGCTCAAGAAGAAGCGACTTGGAGAGGATCTGCAAAGAGGAGTGGGACCCAATCCCTCCTGAGATGTACAAACCTGGTGGCCAACTACAAGAAACGTCTGACCTCTGTGATTGCCAACAAGGGTTTGGCCACTGAGTACTAAATCATGTTCTGCAAAGGGGCAAATACTTATTTCACTCATTAACCACTTGCCGACCGCCCCATGTATATATACGTCGGCAGAATGGCACGTACAGGCAGAACCACGTACCTGTACGTGCCATTCTTCCGGCGGGTGGGGTGTCCGATCGGAACCCCCTCCGCCGGCGGGGACGGTCGGCATCGCTTCAGGAGCGATCCGGGACGAGGGGACGGCCAGTGGTTTCTGGCCACCCCCTCGCGATCGCTCCTGGCGAATGAAAAGCTTCCCCTTCCTGTCTATTGTATAGACAGGAAGGCGGAAGTGATGTCACGCTCGGTGCGCCGGTCTATGTGACCGGAACGCCGAGGAGAGAACATGTAAAGGTTAGTGCACAAACAGTACACTGACACCAGTACACTGACACCAGTACACATAGGCACACAATCCACCCCCCTGTCACCCCCAGATCACCCCCTCCCCCCCCCAGTCACAGTGTCACTAATTGCAGTGATCATTTATTTACTGATCACTGCATTTAGTGTCAGTGTGACTGTAATAACTGTCAGGGCAGTTAGTTTTAGGTCCTAGGTAGCCCCCTACCCCCCCCCCCTAATAAAGGTTTAACCCCTTGATTGCCCCTAGTTAACCCCTTCACCCCCTTTTGCCAGTGTCACTAAGCAATCGTTTTTCTGATCGCTGCATTGTGTCGCTAGGTAACCATTTTTTTTTTTTATTTTAACCGCCATGTTTTATATAGGTTCATAAATAGTTTTATAGGTCAGGTACCCCCATATTACAACCTAAATAAAGGTTTTAACCCCCTGATTGCCCCTAGAGTTAACCCTTTCACCAGTAATCACCGTATAACTGTCACTGGTGACGCTGGTTAGCCAGTTAGTTATTTCGTTATTTAGGTTCCCCGTCAGGTTTTTATATAGCGTCAGGTACCCCCATATATTACCTAATAAAGGTTTAACCCCCTGATTGCCCCTAGTTAACCCTTTCACCCCCTTTTGCCAGTGTCACTAAGCGATCGTTTTTCTGATCGCTGCATTAGTGTCGCTAGGTAACCAGTTTTTTTTTTTTAGGTTAACCGCCATGTTTATATAGGTTCATAAATAGGTTTATAGGTCAGGTACCCCCATATTACAACCTAAATAAAGGTTTTAACCCCCTGATTGCCCCTAGAGTTAACCCTTTCACCAGTGATCACCGTATAAAATGTCACTGGTGACGCTGGTTAGCCAGTTAGTTATTTCGTTATTTAGGTTCCCCGTCAGGTTTTTATATAGCGTCAGGTACCCCCATATATTACCTAATAAAGGTTTAACCCCCTAGTTAACCCTTTCACCCCCTTTTGCCAGTGTCACTAAGCGATTGTTTTTCTGATCGCTGCATTAGTGTCACTGGTGCCGCTAGGTAGCCAGTTTTTTTTTTTTGTATTACTGTTACGGGTGACGCTGGTTAGTTAGCTTGTTTTTTATACTGTCAGGGCACCCGCCATTTATTACCCAATAACGGTTTAACCCCCTGATCGCCCGGCGGGTGATATCAATTAGGTTTTAGGGTCAAATAAGGTCTGCGTCGCCCCAGGTTAGTGCCAGTACCGCAAACACCCACGCGCAAAGCATACACCTCCCTTAGTGGTATAGTATCTGAACAGATCAATATCTGATCTGATCAGATCTATACTAGCGTCCCAGCAGTTTAGGGTTCCAAAAAAACGCATTGTTAGCGGGATCAGCCCAGATACCTGCTAGCACCTGCGTTTTCCCCCTCCGCCCAGCCCACCCAAGTGCAGTATCGATCGATCACTGTCACTTACAAAACACTAAGCACACATAACTGCAGTGTTCGCAGAGTCAGGCCTGATCCCTGCGATCGCTAATATTTTTTTTTGTGGTAGCGTTTTGATTCAGTCGCTAACAGTCAGGAGCTTTTTTACCTGTGAATCTCAAAAAAATAAAAAAAACAAAAATAGTTGTCGTTTTATTGTTCTCTCTCTCTCTCTATTGTTGCTCTTTTTTTACTCCATTCTATTCTGCAATGTTTTATTATGTTTTATCATGCTTGCTTTTCAGGTATGTAATTTTGTTTACTGTGTTTTAGTGTTAAGCATTTTTTTTGTTTTCAGGTGCGCCATTCAGTTGCAGCGCGGATTTATTTATCTTGACAGCAACAGCGTTTGCTCCCACGATACATAAAGCCGCGACTCCAACGCTGTAGGAGGTGATTTCACCACCACAGTTAAAAAAAAGAGCATATGTGCCGAAGCATGGGGGCAGCAGGGGGGGCGGAGGAGCGATTGGCTCCTAATGCCACGTACATACGGTCGAAATTCCGACCGTGTGTACACGGCATAACTTTTGCGGGAGGATGCCCCCATGCATCGGCATATATAAATGGTGCATGTATGCCCATCATTAGAAGTGGGTGGATGAAGGGAGGTATTCTAATGGTGGGCATACCCACCAATCAATCTCTTTTTTTCGTTCAGCCAAGAGGCTGCATGAAAAAAAAAAAAGATTACAATATATGTCCAGTATGTTGCTGGACTTTGAATGGTTATACCAGAATGATGCCTGCAGGTTTAGGTATCATCTTGGTATCATTCTTTTCAGCCAGTGATCGGCTTTCATGTAAAAGCAATTCTAGCGGGTAATTAGCCTCTAGACTGCTTTTACAAGCAGTGGGAGGGAATGTCCCCCCTCCCGGATATAAACCGCGCCATTGGGAAATTGGGAAAGCATTTTATCACACCAATCTTGGTGTGGTCAGATGCTTTGAGGGCAGAGGAAAGATCTAGGGTCTAATAGACCCCAATTTTTTCAAAAAAAGAGTACCTGTCACTGCCTATTGCTATCATAGGGGATATTTACATTCCCTGAGATAACAATAAAAATCATAACAAAGAAAAAAAATGGAAGGAACAGTTTAAAAATAGAATAAAAAAGCTAAATAAATAAAAAAAAAAATAAAAAAAAAAATAAAAAGCACCCCTGCCCCCCCCTTCTCTTGCGCAAAGGCGTACACAAGCGTTGGTCTGGCGTCATATGTAAACAGAAATTGCACCATGCATGTGAGGTATCACCGCGAAGGTCAGATCGAGGGCAGTAATTTTAGCAGTAGACCTCCTCCGTGAATCTAATGTGGTATCATGTAAAGGCTTTTAAAGGCTTTTAAAAATGTATGTAGTTTGTCGCCACTGCGTGTTTGTGCGCAATTTTAAAGCATGTCGTGTTTGGTATCCATGTACTCGGCCTAAGATCATATTTTTTATTTCATCAAAAATTTGAGCAATATAGTGTGTTTTAGTGCATTAAAATAAAAAAAAGTGTATTTTTTCCACAAAAAATGCGTTTGAAAAATCGCTGCGCAAATACTGTGTGGAAAAAAAAAATGCAACACCCACCATTTTAATCTGTAGGGCCTTTGCTTTAACAATATATATAGTGTTTGGGGGTTCAACGTAATTTTCTTGCAAAAAAAAATATGTTTTCATGTAAACAAAAAGTGTCAGAAAGGGCTTTGTCTTCAAGTGGTTAGAAGAGTGGGTGACGTGTGACATAGGCTTCTAAATGTTGTGCATAAAATGCCAGGACAGTTCAAACCCCCCCCAAATGACCCCATTTTGGAAAGTAGACACCCCAAGCTATTTGCTGAGAGCAATGTTGAGCCCATTAAATATTTTTTTTTTTTGTCCCAAGAGATTGAATAATGAAAAAAAAAAAATTATATATATTTTTTTTACAAAAAGTTGTCACTAAATGATATATTGCTCAAACATGTCATGGGCATATGTGGAAATACACCCCAAAATACATTCTGTTGCTTCTCCTGAGTACGGGGATACCACATGTGTGGGACTTTTTGGGAGCCTAGCTGCGTACGGAACCCCAAAAACCAATCACCGCCTTCAGGCTTTCTAAGGGAGTAATTTTTTTATTTCACTTCTCACTGCCAATCACAGTTTCGGAGGCCATGGAATGCCCAGAT
Organism: Lithobates sylvaticus; assembly: GCA_028564925.1. Lineage (NCBI taxonomy): Eukaryota > Metazoa > Chordata > Amphibia > Anura > Ranidae > Lithobates > Lithobates sylvaticus. Next base: position 528,510,163 of record CM053029.1, read on the forward strand.
GGCATAAAACCCCCCAAAATGACCCCATTTTGGAAAGTAGACACCCCAAGCTATTTGCTGAGTGGTATTGTGAGTATTTTGCAGATGTCGCTTTTTGTCACAAAGTTTTGAAAATTGAAAAAAGAAAAAAAAAATTTTTTTTTCTTTACTTTCTTCATTTTCAAAAACAAATGAGAGCTGTAAAATACTCACCATGCCTCTCAACAAATAGCTTGGGGTGTCTACTTTCCAAAATGGGGTCAATTGGGGGGGTTTTGTGCTATTTTGGCATTTTATGGCCTTCGAAACTGTAATAGGTAGTGAGGAGTGAAATCAAAAATTTGCACCCTTAGAAATCCTGAAGGCGGTGCTTGGGTTTCGGGGCCCCGTACGCGGCTAGGCTCCCAAAAAGTCCCACACATGTGGTATCCCCATACTCAGGAGAAGCAGCAAAATGTATTTTGGGGTGCAATTCCACATATAACTATGGCATGTGTGAGCAATATATCATTTAGTGACAACTTTTTGAAGAAAAAAAAAATTCTTTTTATTTTTGTCTTTATTCAATCACTTGGGACTAAAAAAAAAAATATTCAATGGGCTCAACATGCCTCTCAGCAAATAGCTTGGGGTGTCTACTTTCCAAAATGGGGTCATTTGGGGGGTTTTGTACTTCTCTGCCATTTTAGCACCTCAAGAAATGAAATAGGCAGTCATAAATTAAAAGCGGTGTAAATTCCAGAAAATGTACTCTAGTTTGTAGACACTATAACTTTTGCGCAAACCAATAAATATACGCTTATTGGCATTTTTTTTTACTAAAGACATGTGGCTGAATACATTTTGGCCCAAATGTTTGACTAAAATTGAGTTTATTAGATTTTTCTTATAACAAAAAGTAGAAAATCTATTTTTTTTTTCAAAATTTTCGCTCTTTTTCCGTTTATATCGCAAAAAAATAAAAATCACAGAGGCAATCAAATACCATCAAAAGAAAGCTCTATTTGTGGGAAGAAAAGGACGCAAATTTCGTTTCGTTACAAAATTGCATGACCGCGCAATTACCAGTTAAAGTAGTGCAGTGCGAAATTGAAAAAAAGACCTCTGGTCCTTAAGCTGACAATTGGTCCGGGGCTGAAGTGGTTAAAATGCAAATCAATTTATAACTTTTTTGAAATGTGTTTTTCTGGTTATTTTTGTTTTGTCTCTCACTGTTAAAATAAACCTACCATTAAAATTATAGACTGATCATTTCTTTGTCAGTGGACAAGCGTAAAAAATCAGCAAAGGGTCAAATACTTTTTCCCTCACTGTAGTTCTCCTTAGTGTGCCAGACTCAGCAGTGCTGAATTAGTAAACAAATATGGTGCAACTTAAAGCGAAGTTCCACACAAAAATGGAACTTCCGCTTTTCAGAACCTCCCCCCCTCCGGTGTCACATTTGACACCTTTCAGGGGGGAGGGGGGTGCAGATACCTGTATAATACAGGTATTTGCACCCATTTCCAGGAATAGATCCCCATGGGGGGTCTACGCCACCCCCCCCCCCCCCCCCCCGCTGTCAGCTGGGAGACACACAGGTCCCAGAGACAGCAGGGACCATTTGGATTGCGCAGCGTGCCTCGCGCATGTGCAGTAGGGAACCAGGAAGTGAAGCCGCAACACTCCACTTCCTGACTCCCTTACCGAAGATGGCGGCGGCAGCACCAGAGGACCGAGGGATGGTTCACCCTGGACAGGTAAGTGTCCTTATTTTAAAAGTCAGCAGCTGCAGTATTTGTAGCTGCTGACTTTTACAAAAAAATAAATTTCAGCGGACCTCCGCTTTAAGCTGGCCACAGACGGATCTAAATTCCTGCTGAACTGGACAAATTCTGATCCATCTGTGGACTGGCTGCTTGTACTGAAGGCGATTGATCGGCTTCAGTACCACCTGTTGGGCTTTTTTTCCCCCGTACATTTACTGCTGCTGGCTAAAGCCGGTGTTCTGCCGAGATGGTTCCCCTTGGCGGATTAGTGCAGATCTGTACTGCGCATGCGCAGTGAAATTTCCGAAAATTGACGAAACTAAACAGATGCGAGTGAAGTGTACACCGCGCACGCGGTGTACGAGACGATGCCGCACGCTCCCGGTGCTCGCGCTACTCTGCAAGGGGAGTCTATCTAAGGGGCGGGTCTATTATTATCTAAGGGGCGAAACCAACTCGGCAAGACACCACAAGGATACTGCTCATAAATAAATCACCCGAGTGGTGCTCCGACTGCTGAGGGGATTGTAAATCCCAGCATACTCATCACAAGAACTCACAAAAAAAATGATTTAATGTATGGGAGAAAATGCAAAAAGGGTTGTGTGTTCTTATATGTGTATAATTATTAGCGCGATCATCGGGAGCGGGAGCGTGCGCGGTGTACAGTTCACTCGCATCTGTTTAGGTTCGTCAATTTCCGGAAGATGCCTAGTCGTTCGTACTGCGCAAGCGTTGCGCCTGCGCAGTACAGAGAGGAACCAATCCGCCAGGGAAAACAACTCGGCAAGACACCGGCAGCGGTGATCATTGTATTCTCATGGCGGGGAAACCTCATGCTATCAGATTACAATGGCACAGTGGGGGGGAGTCCCCCATCAACAAAATAGAGCAGATTTCTTTCCCTCAAGCCATATTTGAAGAAAATTTTAATTTGCATATTGTATGGCCAGACTTATGAAGAATGCAGACTTCTGAGTGAAAAGATCGCGCAAAGGTGCTAGAGAAATACATTTTCATTCATAGGCCGGAGTCCATTGGATGTACATTATATGCTGACAAAACAGACGTACGAGCAATTCGTTTTTTCACTGAAGACAAACCTCATGTTTAAATTGTAGCTAAAGGCAAAACTTTTTTTTAGTTTTGGATAGAATGCTGAGGGATTACATCCCCTTTTTGTTTTTTATTATGGTCTGTGCCCCATTAGGGAGATTCATCCTCAGTATTTGTCTTGTTTACCATCATCAACAAGAGTAAAAGTGAAAGAAAATCACAAATTTTGGGTTGTCAGCAGACGGGAGTAGATCGGAACTCTTCCAATGGGGACACTAGTTCTGGTGACAAGAGATTCCCTCACAATGGGTCTGCCCGTGTGAAAGGGGCCTTACTGTGCAAATATTTCAAGGATTTGCTCAGCTCTCACAAATATTCCCATATTTTGCCTAATACGTTTATTTCCTATGATCGCCAGCTTCATCTAGTAGCCGATAATGCTCTTCTTTTTTTTTTTTTTTTCTAAAATGCCTCAATCTGGAAAATACTACATTATGGCAACTAGATGGAGCTGGAGATTATAGGAAATGAGAGTTCGAGGCAAGATCTAGGGATACAGAGCTGTAAATGCTTGAGACATAAGACCTGGAGTCTATTTTATAAAGGTTTTTCTGTCCATCTTGCTCAATGAATTTTGCTGGACATTGCTTATGTTTGTGTTTTACAGCATTTGGCAATCTTTTTCAGAGTTTTTGTCCTATTACTGTCTTTCATTTGATCATTCAAGAAAGATGTGCCCTATGGACCTATCATTTTCATTAAAAGAAGAACTCACCTTACATAGGTTGAAAAAAGACACAAGTCCATCTAGTTAAACCATAAAAAAATATATATATATATATATATATAAATAAAATATCACACAATCCCATATACACAATCCTATACCCACAGTTGATCCAGAGGAAGGCAAAAAAACCTTAGGGCCCTATTGGGATTTACTTAATAAAACCTATTTTTTTTCCGAGGATTCACCTTATGCACCTATTTTTTTCAAAAAAATGATTGACTGGTCGACATACACCATATCAGAAAGAATCCAATTACAAACAGGATTCACACGTTGGTGTACAACAAAATTGAGAAATTTCAATCACAAAAAGGATTGGCCTTCCACGTTTAAAAACCAACAAGATTTGCCTATTACACTTATTATTATTATTATTATTATTATTATTATTATTATTCTACAGGATTTATAAAGCGCCAACAGTTTACATAGCGCTTTACAACTTGAGGGTAAACAGTACAAATACAATACACTTTAATACAGGAGGAATCAGAGGGCCCTGCTCCTTGGAGCTTACAATCTAACTTTACATGCATGTACTTTTACATGTCGGTGATGTCTTTGTCATAGCACAATGTACATACAGAGATTTAGTGGTGGCCGTTGAGAATCCCTGATCTGCGATATTGCTGCAGGTCTGCAACTCCACAATTGCTGAAGCAAGAGGGCCAGGGTGGTAGCCAGGCAACGAATGGTTTCATAGTTGGCCATGGCAACCAACATATTTTGTATCAGTACAGGTTTCCTTTAGTGGTCCCAGGTGGTTTCCAGGCACCTCTAGGGATCTGGTAGACATGTGCATTTGTTTTCGTCCGAATGCATTTTCGTCCGGATTTCGGGTATTTTCGTTTTAACAAAGGCTAACGAACATGCAGAATCCGAAAACCGAAAGATCCGACCTAAACAAATGCTTTTATTTTCGTTTTCGTTGTGACAACATTTCGATATAGATAGGAGATTCAACATGACGCTGACAATAGTGATCTGTGTCCATCGAACCTGTGGTCGAATGTGCCTAACCTTAGCTCTATTAGTCCAAGATTATTCTACATAGAGAGAAAAGATTCAACATAGAGAGAAAAGATTCAACATTATAGAGACAATAGCAAAAAAGGTCGAATGTGCCTAACTTAACTCTATTAGTCCAAGATTATTCGACAGAGAAAAGATTCGACATAAAGATTGGACGAAGCAGTCGGCGCGAGCGGACATTCATGGTCAAATGCTCCGCCCATAGGCAATAGAAAGATTCTAATGTTGGTTGACTAGTAATAATTAATAAATATAATTATTACTAGTGTCATACAACATTAGAATTCTACTATAGCTTGTAGGCGGAACATTCGACTGGAAATGTACGATCGCGGCGTCGTATAGTTTAGCTGCTCCGTCGAATCTTCTTAGAACATTCGACAGACACCATAAGCCTTCAATGACAGATTCAACCTTAATTATTTCGGATTTTCGGACGAATGCATTTTTTAACGAAACAAAATAAATAAAAACCAATTTCGGGAGTAACTAAATAAATGTATGTTTTGGACGTAAACGAAATTCCGAAACAAAATATTTTGGTGTACACATGTCTAGTATCTGGTATGCATGGGCTGGCTGCAATTTGGAAAAGTTAAAACTTTTTTTATTTTTGTTCTCAATGTGTTCCTTATTTCGCAGACAGCTGAGCTAATAAAGTTCCATAAACCAGAAATGAAATACTAGCTTTTTTTAATAAGACGTGAGATTTTGTGTATTCTGAAATGTGGCTGTAGGTAAAGTCTTTGTTTTGGTGCAATATAAAATAGAGCTTAGGTATTTGTTTTCTTGGAACATTCATTTTTATACTGCAATATAGGATAAAGGATAAATGCTTATGATTTTCTGTCGCATTGGTCTAACACAGCCTTTCTCAACAATTGTTAACACGGAGGAACCCTTAAAATAACTTTCTGGTCTTGGGGAATAGAAACATAGAAAAGTGATGGCAGAAAAAAAGTCGGAGTAGTCCAAGTCTGCTAATTTTTTTTTCTTTTTTTGGTTCTTTTTTTTTTTGTTAGTTTTTTTTGTTTTTTTTTTTCGTTAACTCTTTTGCCCGAGTATAGATAGTTACATAGTTTGTTAGGTTGAGATCTGTTTATTCCAAGCATCAACTACCCTTTCAGTAAAAAAATACTCTCCAAAATGAGTTTTGAACTTTCCTCCAGTTAGTTTGAGGTTATGTCCCAGTGTTCTTGATTTTGGTTTCATATTGGGAAAAAACTGCCCTCCTGAGTCTTATTAGCCCCCTTGATGTATTAAAAAGTTTCAATCATGTCTCCCCTTTCCCTCCAGACTGTACATATTAAGTTCCTGAAGTCGCTCTCAATAAGTTTTATTCCCCAGACCTTTTCACCATTTTTGTTACCGGTCTCTGGACTTGTTCTATCTTATCAATATCTTTCTGTAAGTGAGGTCTCCAGAACAGTATAGGAAAGTTTTGACTGCCAGGCGCTGCAGAATCGATACTGTAGATACTTTTTTTTTTTTCCAAGTACTCACCAAAACGATTACCAATATTTTTTGCATTTTTGCAGCGCTTTTCGTTTTCCCGTGGCGTGGTCAGTGGCTGCCAGTATACGTGAAGCCTTACACTCACACTCACAAATGTTTCTCACTCCTGTCTTGCCATTTTTAGAGTTAAGCAGCTTTTAGAGAAAGGATATTGGTTTGTACTGGGGTTGCACTGATGACACTTTTTTAAGACCGAGTACAAGTACCGATGCTTTCTTTTTTTTCACGTACTCGCCCATACCGATTACTAATACTTTTTTTTACTGTCATGTCATGTGACAGTAGCATTGATGGGCACTGATAGGTGGTACTGATGAGGTGTGGACTGTGTCAGTAGTTTTTTATTTTTATTTATTAATACATTTTTTTACAAGTTTTTATTTTATTTTTTTTTAATTTTTGTTTTTATTTTTTTTATTTTTTTACAATTTATAATTTTTTTTGTTTTTACAATATTTTCTTTTTTTGGGGGGGGGGGTTGTTGACAGTGTCAGTGTTTTTTTTTTTTAATTATATTTTTTATTATTTTTACAATTTTATTTTTAACCACTTCCATACCGGGCCTATTCTGGCACTCCTCTCCTACATGTAAAAATCATCATTTTTTTGCTAGAAAATTACTCGGAACCACCAAACATTATAAATGTTTTTTTAACAGACACCCTAGGGAATAAAATGGCGTTGCAACTTTTTATGTCACACCGTATATGCACAACAATTTTTCAAACGTGTTTCATGAATTAAAAAATAACAAAACAGTAAAGTTAGCCCAATTTTTTTGTATAATGTGAAAGATGTTCCCTCCCCGTCGCCTGTAAGAACGATCAAGCGGTGTAACTGCCGCTATGATTGTTCTCTCCTTGCACAGAATCGCCAGCAGAAAAGAATATCTGAATGTCAAGGACGTAATTCGGGCGGGAAGTGGTAAAATATTTATTTTAAAAAATCCTTTATTTTTTATCAACCTGTTGTGGGGGGGCTTTGGTGAGATATCAGGGGTCTAAATAGACCCCTGACATCTCCCCTTTGAGACAGGGAAAGGGACTAAGGACACAGATTCCCCAGTCCCTTTCTCTGTAGCCTCAGCTGCACTAAAGATGAATAGACAGGAGACAGAGGTATCGGTGCAAACCTAGTTTGTACACCTGGCTTTCGGGGCTTATCTTTTTATATAGACATTTTTAGGCTTGTGCTTTTTGTTTTCTCCAATGCAAATCTCCCAATTCTCAAGTGCAGCTGCATGAGCTGTAGAAGCCTGGTCATCCAGCCTTGTGATTTTAGTAGCATCTCTACCCTCATACCTGTTGCAATTTAGGTATAACACTTGGAGGGAACACATTACTCATATTTAGGTATTAGCTTAAGTGTGTTCAGATACTAGTTCAAACCCACCCAAACACATCAGGGAAACTGTCACACCACTTGTATTTGTACAGATGTGGGTTGGGATTGGGAAATGTTCTTGCCGCAGATTGGCATGATGATACAGTGACTGTTTCCTGGCGGAATCATTCAGGTGGTTTCGGGCCAGGATCCACACACATCCATATTTATCCCTACTCATGAGCTAGATAAACACAAGATTACGGAGACCGGGTGAGCTGATTGGATAAAGCTCTTGAGAACAAGCCCTTTAATAAAAGAATCAGTAAGTTTGTAAACTGTTGATTTTCGGAGCCCCTTACTTTGTCTTGTTCTTGTTTTCCAGGTTTCGCAGCTTAACAACCGCCTTTTTCAGGGATGCAATGGGCTTCGTTTTGCTTTTCGATTTAACAAGTGAGCAGAGTTTCCTGAACGTCAGAAACTGGATAAGTATGTACTTCAATGATGCATTCATAAACTTGTCCCTTTTTCCATATGATGCAGCCATTTGTATTGCCATATTTCATATTTTGCTTTTTCATTCACTAGGAACCAATGACAGGTATATTTTTCACTTTGGATGATGCAGTCTGTTGCATTACTTTGAAAAATCTTTCTGAATATCGACACTTAAGCTAAGATTGTGTTGTGAAAATGCTTAATAATTATAATAATAATAATATTATTATTATTAAAGTGTTTCTAAAGCTTCAGTTTTTTTTAAATAAAAATGGCAAACATGCCTATATTTTACCTGCTCTGGACAATGCTTTTGCACAGAGCAGCCCCCGATCCTCCTATTCTGGGGTCCTCCGCCGGCGCCCCAGGCCCCTCCGCTTCATCTGGTACCTCCCAGGGAAAGTGGCTTTCCCTGGGGGCACCTGTACGTGCTCGCTCCCGAGTCCCGCTGCTTCGTCCATTGACACAGACATCGGGATTAGGCCCCTGCTCCCCGCTCCCCTGTCACCGAATTTGATTGACAGCAGCGGGAGCCAATCGCTCCTGCTGCTATCTGTCCAATAAGGAGAGAGACAGCGGCGGCTCGTGCACATTGCTGGATCGGATGGGCTCAGGTAAAGAAAAGGGGGGAGTCTGGGGCCAGCTTCTGCACAGGTTTTTTACCTTAATGCATAGAGTGCATTAAGTTAAAAAAAACTTTAAGGCTTTAGAACCACTTTTAAATTGCTTTTTTCGCATATGAGTGCAGTTAAGGGACCTAATAATTTTTATTACACTTGCCAGTACTGCCTTATTTAAGTCTACATTTGTTATGTGAATTGTATTTGGCTTACTTCTGTATTTTTCTATAGTGCCAACACATTTCATGATTTACAGAAAGAACCAAATCTGAAAACCATTGTGTTTTTTCACCTTAATGCATCCTATTCATTAAGGTGAAAAAACACCTGACAGTCACCGGCCCCCCAGCCCCCCTCCCCCCGTTTTACTTACCTGAGCCCCTTCATCTCTTTATCGGGGACATGCTCTCCCTCTGTCTACGGGGTCCCGGCTCTTGATTGGATAGATTGATAGCAGCGCAGCCATTGGCTCCCACTGCTGTCAATCAAATCCAATAACGCGGGGGGCAGGGCCGAGTCTGGCATTTTCGTGTCTGTGGAGCGCAAATGCTGGACTCGGGAGCGTGCCCGCAAGGTAACCCCCTCGGGAGAGAGCTTCTCCTAGGGCAGTGATGGCGAACCTTGGCACTCCAGATGTTTTGGAACAACATTTCCCATGATGCACAACTACACTGCAAAGTGCATAAGCATCATGGGGAATGTAGTTCCAAAACATCTGGGGTGCCAGGGTTCACCATCACTGTCCTAGGGGGTTATCTGATGCGGGGAGGAGCCGCCGGGGGACCCCGGAAGAGGATGATCGGGGCCACTCTGTGCAAAACTAACTGCACAGTGGAGGTAAGTATGACCTGTTTGTTATTTTAAAAAAATAAAACGCGATACGTTACAATCACTTTAAAGCTGAAGTATGTATGTGCCATACCTGTGGGATCCTCCCTGGGGGCTGGAAATCACTGTAATAGGCTCCACTGCTATGGTGATTGCTGCTAGCCTCCGGGTCCCATATGGAGTGGCTGCCCTGAACGTTGAGGTTGCCTGCTCAGCACAGGTGCCATTCAGAGAACATTTTCCCTTTTCACAATACATGCACAATGTTCCCTGATTGGACACAATGGGGATTATGGGAGCACCTCCGAGAAGAGGAGGGCTGCCCTGTGCAAAACCATTACACACAGCAGGTAAGTATGACACGTTTGTTATTTTATTTTTGTAATATATAAGGGTTGTTTTTGGTTTGTAGCAGTAACATTTTTGAGCTCCTAAAAGAAAAGTTTAGATTTGGGAGACATTTGTGTAGGTGGTGTTCCTGGTGGAAAAGGAACTAACCACACCACGGTGCCATTCCAAGAGTTCATTATAGTTCTGATTTGGCCTTTGTAGGAAACTAAATCTATCAATATGGCTTACTAGTACAGTGGGCAGCTCCTCTGATTTGCCCAATATTTTATATCCCAGAACAGAAAGATATGTACGCTACATAATCTTATATTAATCATTGCTGCTTGATATAGAAAGATAACTGCAGAGATACCTTCAAGTGATAACGGTGTTTGGCTGCTGGCCTTCTGTGGGGTACACAGTTTTATTTTTTTATGTTCGACTCAGGGGGCTTAATGAAAAAAACACACAGATCGCTGTACTAACACCAGTGATGTTAGTGCTGAGATTTCCCCACTGAACTATTGTATTCTGATGGGGACCACCGGACAGGGAGCTGTACGCACAGGCCGAAAGTTGGCTGATTCCTGCCAAATCCTGCTCTAAAATTGGGCGACTTAGATCTTTCTTATAGATACTGCCATCCTGGTAAAGGAATAGAGTTTGGCGACAGCATCTGAAAATATCGCACAGCATGCAAGTGTCTATTGCCTTGTCGCATCCCACAAATTAGTTTTCTAAATGTATTTTTATAACGTTTTTTGTTGGTTGTCTTTTAAGCTACTGAAGTTTTGTGCAACTAGGCTTTTAAAAATGCGCAATATACTGCCTACTCCTGTCTGCATATCTTATTTGTTAAAGGAAGTAGAAGAAGCCTTGTGGTATTTCTTGCGAATAGCTAGGAACACCCTCCCTTTTATGTAAACACCAAGCCGTCTAGCGAGATTCCCAATTCCCACCCAAGATTGAGAGCTGAAGATTAGTTATGGAAACTACAACACAAAGAAGAAAAAAAGATCTTTAACCTCCAATTTTTTTTTTTTAATAAACCTGCTGCAAAAGAAATTTATAAAGCGAAAGGGCATTACCAGCTGAACTTACCCCTGCTGTATTGCGTGCACGCTGCAGACTGTTGTGGGTTACCTGCACTGTATATTACCCGGTCATCCTCTGTCATTCCTAGAAATTGTCTCATAATCTGAAATCTGTGGGCTGTTGCATTATGCATATTATTTTATAGGTTATTATCGGTTTTATGACCAAATAAAATACTGAAAATCAGTACGTAGGCGTGTATCCCCAGTCTGATATGACTGTCGTATTTAGGAAGTACTATACTCCCTCATTAGGGTAACACCTAGTAATTACATTTTTTGTCTGCTGATGTGATGGGGGTGAGGATATTTACCTTAAATCTACCATCAGTCTTAAAAAATAACTTCTTAGAAAAGATGCGCATTTAAAATCTACTGGCTTACAAGGAGTTGGTCTATTTAAAGCGGAGTTCCACCCAGAAATGGAACTTCCGCTGATCGGATTCTTCCCCCCCTCCGTTGCCACATTTTCACTCACCCTCAGGGGGGAGTGGATACCTGTCAAATCCGGGTATCTGCTCCCACTTCCGGGGAAACATCGCCGCAAACTTGACAATCTAAGCAATGTGTGGCCCCTCCCCTCCATGCTGCCTTCTGCAAGACACACTGGTCCCAGACTACAGTAGGGACCATTCAGAAAGCGCAGCGCAAGTCGCGCATGCGCAGTAGGAAACGGGTTGTGAAGCCATAGGGCTACACTTCCCGTTTCCCTTAGTAAGCATGCCGGCGCCTGCACCCAAAGCCGAAGGACGGGTCGGCTTTGGGTGCCGACATCGCGGGCGCCCTGGACAGGTAAGTGTCCATATATTAAGAGTCAGCAGCTGCAGTATTTGTAGTTAGTGATTTTTTTTTTTTTGTTACCCATGCAGAGCTCCGCTTTAAGAGCCCTTTCACACTTAGGCGCTTTTCATGCGCTTTGCCACTAAAAAAAGCACCTGAAAAGCTCACGAAAACATATTTGCAATAAAATCAATGAATGTTTTCACACTGTGGTGGTGCGCTGGTGGAGGTGAAAAAACTTCTGCAAGCAGCATCTTTGGAGCGCTAAAAAAGCACTCCTCTCCATTGAAATGAATGGGAAGTAGGGGTGCAACGGATCGTCGCCGATCCGTGATCCGAACGGGTCACCCCGTGCGGATCGGCACACCCCGCGATCCGTGGAGCGCTCCGCGGCCTCGGCCTTAGGAAAGGCCGCGGCTTCGGCCTAGCTCCGGAGCGGCGGCGGCCATCTTGGTACACCCGGCGGCCTTAGGAAAGGCCGTGGCTTCGGCCTAGCTCCGGAGCGGCGGCCATCTTGGTACACCCGGCCACTGTTTACAATGTGATCGCTCCGTCAAATGACGGAGCGATCACTTGTAAACAAACTCTGCATTACCCAGCCAATACCCTGCATTACCCAGCCAATACCCTGCATATACTCTGCATTACCCAGCCAATACTCTGCATTACCCAGCCAATACTCTGCGATACTCTGCATTACCCAGCCAATACCCTGCATATACTCTGCATTACCCAGCCAATACTCTGCATTACCCAGCCAATACTCTGCGATACTCTGCATTACCCAGCCAATACTCTGCGATACCCTGCATTACCCAGCCAATACTCTGCGATGCTCTGCATTACCCAGCCAATACTCTGCGATACTCTGCATTACCCAGCCAATACTCTGCGATACTCTGCATTACCCAGCCAATACTCTGCGATACTCTGCATTACCCAGCCAATACTCTGCGATACTCTGCATTACCCAGCCGATACCCAGCCAATACTCTGCGATACCCTGCCAATACTCTGCGATACCCAGCCAATACTCTGCATTACCCAGCCAATACCCTGCATATACTCTGCATTACCCAGCCAATACTCTGCATTACCCAGCCAATACTCTGCGATACTCTGCATTACCCAGCCAATACCCTGCATATACTCTGCATTACCCAGCCAATACTCTGCATTACCCAGCCAATACTCTGCGATACTCTGCATTACCCAGCCAATACTCTGCGATACCCTGCATTACCCAGCCAATACTCTGCGATGCTCTGCATTACCCAGCCAATACTCTGCGATACTCTGCATTACCCAGCCAATACTCTGCGATACTCTGCATTACCCAGCCAATACTCTGCGATACTCTGCATTACCCAGCCAATACTCTGCGATACTCTGCATTACCCAGCCGATACCCAGCCAATACTCTGCGATACCCTGCCAATACTCTGCGATACCCTGCCAATACTCTGCGATACCCTGCCAATACTCTGCCATACCCTGCCAATACTCTGCCATACCCTGCCAATACTCTGCCATACCCTGCCAATACTCTGCCAATACCCTGCCAATACCCTGCCATACCCTGCCAATACTCTGCCATACCCTGCCAATATTACAGTGGGGGAGATGACGTGGATATTACAGTGGGGGAGATGACGTGGATATTACAGTGGGGACTACATGGTGGCTGAATTTTCACAGGTTTTTGCAAATTCAATTATTATTTGCTGATCCGAAAAATGATCCGATCCGTGACTCTGATCCGAGGATCGATCCGATCCTTGAGTTTTTTGATCCGTTGCACCCCTAATGGGAAGCGCCTCAAAAGTACTTTAAAAGCGCCTCAAAATGGTTCTTGAAGCAGTTTTTGAATCACGTGACCTTGAGAAAAGCGCACCACTAACTCTTCTAAAGCGATTGAAAAGCGCTCAGTGTTTTTTTGGCAGTTTTCAAGTGCCTCAGTGTAAAAGGGCTCTAAATGAGTTTAAATTTATTTGGAAAAATCACCGCTCAATCGACCTAACTTATACATGTTATCCAGATTGACTGGATAGGGTCGAGCGGCGATTTTTCAAAGTATACTACACACTACTGGATGGTGATATTTTTTCGCCATCACCCCATTCCTGAGCACCAGCGGGACTACATAAACATTTTTCTTTTTGGTTAGAACTATGTGCCGACTATGCCTGCCCTTTCTGCCCCCTCCTTCTCCCTCCTCCTCCATTCATGAAAGCCATACTATAGCATCTATGAATGGAAAAAAGAAGAATCAATAAAAGGTTTGCCTGCATTCATAGATCTCTTTTCAATCATAGAAGATTTAGTATTGCTTCTTTGAATGGAGGGGGGGGGGGGGGAGCGAAAAGGGCAGGCATAGTCGGCACTCACAAAGAGCACCTATGACAGGTCCCTGGGCTCTACTAATGCCTAACACACAGGAAGATTACAGCAGCAGGTTTAGAGGGAGATCAGATGAGAAGGATTTCAACTAATAAAGGATCCTGCGGCACAAGGTACACATTAGACTGATAGCAAGTCCTGTCCCTTGTGGAGGGGTAGCTAGTGCAGGTGCAATCGATGCTATGGCTGCTGTGTAGGAGGGGTGTTGGAGTTCTGGAAGTAAAGCGATGGTTATCCTCTTGGTGATCAGTGAAACAATAAAGTATAAAAATAGGAGACAGTTTCAGGGGGTTGCATACACCTTGTTGAAACAAAAAAAGAGAGAAGGTCCCCCCACGAGGGAATTGGTGGGGTTTTTAGGCAGCGTTTGGAAAGAAGTTCTCTGAGAGGTGTTGTTGTATTCAAAAATATGAATCTTTATTATATTAAAGATGTCGCATGTGACATATGGGTAAAGATAAAAATAGGAGACATGGGTCCCAAATGGGTAAAACAATACAGGAATTTTAAAATAGATTTACACTAACAGACAAAAAGCTTTTACATCAATGTAGTTTTACAAATATTGCAGATAAAAGTGGACCTGACGCGTTTCGACCCGTTATAGTGAGGGTCTTCTTCAAAGGTAATTTCGTCTGTTTAGGAAAGAAGAGGATGAGAACAATGCATTGTAACAGTATTTCATTTGCATATATTGATCTCCAATTGACCTTTCCTTTCACATAGTATAATATCATATTGTGCTGGGGAATGTTTACCTGGTGTGTAGGTTGTTTTTCCTCTTATAGATTCCTCCTTTATATGTGATAGGGCTCTCTCTGGATGCGTGCACTCCAGGTCCTAGGCGGCGTCCCGCTATGGCACCCCCCAGCGGGCACACGGCAGGCACGGCGACCAAACAACGGGGCCTACGAGAGGTCACATCCACTAGATCGGCTACCCACGGATCCGTGTATGGGCCAGACGGGTAGAGGAAGGGAGATGGAGGTGGTGGGAGAAGGAGGAGGGGGGGGGGAGAAAGGGGAGAAGGGAGGGAGAAACGGAAGTAGGTTTCCTTGGGTTCCCTTGTTCTGCACACCTGTCATAAGATCCAAGTTCATATGCTTAGATATATGGCATAGGAGATTGTCACATCAACTAGACGATGTCTAGTATACTTAAAACAGTGATGGGGAGAAATGAAGGTGAATGGATGAACAGAAGTTTTACCGTTGATATGCTTTTTCTATAGTAGTATCAGTTTATATATTACTGTATCTGGACTCATGGTTGAGGATAGGACACACACATCCCCACTCTGGGATCCCCCCATTTTGTGATCCCCAGCACTACCAGCACAGCACCCCTTTGAGCACCAGCACTCTGATTGATTTCACAATCACACTCCCCCATTTTTCCACTCACACATCTCTTCACTTCCTCTTTCCCTCACTTTCTTCCTTCTCCCCATTGTCACCAATCAGATCACTCCCTTCCCCCTCACTTCCCCCTCTCCATTCACTTTCCCCTTTCCCTTCCTCCCTCCTTTCTCCCTCCCCTTCCTCCTCTCTCCCTCTCTCCCCTCTCCCCTTCCCCTTTGTCCCCTTTCTTTCTCCCCTCTCCCTCCCCACTCCCTCCCACTCCCCTTTCTTTTTCTTCCTTTCCCCCCGCCTCTCCCTCACTTCTCACACCACATCCCTCCCCGTTTCCCCCACCATCCTACTCCACTCCCTCCCGTCCCATCCATGTGGATGCTGCAGCATCCCTCTGTCCACCCATGCATGTGCTAGCCATGTATTTGGTCCTCTTCTCCCCCCCCCCCCCCCCTTTTTTTCCCCCCTTTTTTCCCCCCCCCCCCCCTCTTCCCCCTCCCCCCCCCTCTCCCACCCCCTCTCCTTTCAACCCTCTTTCTTCCACACTCCCCCCCCCCCTCCCCTCCCCCTTTTCGGCCTTTTCCTCCACACTCCCGTTCCCCTGCTCTCCCCCTTTTCCTTCTTTCCTCTCCCCCCTTTTTCCCCCCTCCTCCCCTCCCTCCTTTTTTCCCTGTGACCTCTTTCTCCTCCCCCCCCCCCCTCCCCATTTTAGCTGCCACTTTCTTCCCCCGCTCTTTCTTCCCCTCACTTCCACCTCTTGTCTTCCTCTCTGTCCCTCTCTTCTGTCTTTCCCCTTCCTATCCTCAACCATGAGTCCAGATACAGTAATATATAAACTGATACTACTATAGAAAAAGCATATCAACGGTAAAACTTCTGTTCATCCATTCACCTTCATTTCTCCCCATCACTGTTTTAAGTATACTAGACATCGTCTAGTTGATGTGACAATCTCCTATGCCATATATCTAAGCATATGAACTTGGATCTTATGACAGGTGTGCAGAACAAGGGAACCCAAGGAAACCTACTTCCGTTTCTCCCTCCCTTCTCCCCTTTCTCCCCCCCCCCCTCCCCCCCCCCCTCCTCCTTCTCCCACCACCTCCATCTCCCTTCCTCTACCCGTCTGGCCCATACACGGATCCGTGGGTAGCCGATCTAGTGGATGTGACCTCTCGTAGGCCCCGTTGTTTGGTCGCCGTGCCTGCCGTGTGCCCGCTGGGGGGTGCCATAGCGGGACGCCGCCTAGGACCTGGAGTGCACGCATCCAGAGAGAGCCCTATCACATATAAAGGAGGAATCTATAAGAGGAAAAACAACCTACACACCAGGTAAACATTCCCCAGCACAATATGATATTATACTATGTGAAAGGAAAGGTCAATTGGAGATCAATATATGCAAATGAAATACTGTTACAATGCATTGTTCTCATCCTCTTCTTTCCTAAACAGACGAAATTACCTTTGAAGAAGACCCTCACTATAACGGGTCGAAACGCGTCAGGTCCACTTTTATCTGCAATATTTGTAAAACTACATTGATGTAAAAGCTTTTTGTCTGTTAGTGTAAATCTATTTTAAAATTCCTGTATTGTTTTACCCATTTGGGACCCATGTCTCCTATTTTTATCTTTACCCATATGTCACATGCGACATCTTTAATATAATAAAGATTCATATTTTTGAATACAACAACACCTCTCAGAGAACTTCTTTCCAAACGCTGCCTAAAAACCCCACCAATTCCCTCGTGGGGGGACCTTCTCTCTTTTTTTGTTTTGACATCCCAGGGGTGAGCAGCAAAATATCATCCCCAGTGAGTGTCTTTTTTCCCTTCTAGCATACACCTTGTTGCAGTCAATTCCTTGTGTGCCAACAGATTATAAAAATCAATTTTTCCTGGAGTTCTTGCTTAAAAATGTCTGTCTGGGCACCAAAAAATATATTTGGTGCATTGCTGCAATACATGTACATTTCTCCTTATTTTATCCATTTAAACATGCTACAAGTTCAGAAAAATGCCCACTGATCCTGTCAGAAATCCAGTGACCTCCTAATTTTCTGATTGATGCTGACAACACCGTGTCTCTGCTGTACTGAGATGCAAAGCAGTGTTGTCAATCCTGACTGGGTTCTCTTCTGCTGGACTACAAAACCCCCACCCTCTACTCCTCTTTATAACATGAAGCGAAAGTGTTCTGTAGTCCAGCAGGGCAGAGCAAAGCTTGGAATTTACCACTTTAAAGTGGACGTAAAGAGATATGAAGTGGAACTTCTCCCTGAAGCCCTGTACATACGATAAGATTATCGGACGAATGATCGTCTGATTTTTTTTATTTTTTTTGCATGCAAATCTCAGATTGAATCTGAGGAGTTTACTAAAGTCGCAAATTCTCGTACGACAGAATAAAAATTCGTAAGTGATATGATGTGTTGTAATGCATTTGTATTGCATGTTCGAATGATCACTGTGCTGATTAAACGAAAAAAAATCTGGCATCGTACGAAAATTATTTGTTGTGCATTTGTGATCAAATAATATCGGATGAACTGTCCTGATCGGCTCTCACAAGCTCTGTACTAACGATCCGATTATCGTACGATCGCTCCGAAAGCGGTATTTTTCGATCGTGTGTACCGGGCATTAGGGTGAAGTTCCTCTTTAAGGGTGGGTTGACATGCGTTTTTGTGTGTGTGTGTGTGTGTGTGTGTTGGAAGCCCATTCCTTTGAACAAGGCTGCCAATATACCCGTGGTATGGTAACGCTACAACACAGGTGCGTTGGGGGGGGTTAATTCAAAAAGAATAGCACCACGTCACATCAATACGTGCATTACCATAACACAGAAGGGATTCAGCTCAAAAAAAAGTAATCCCTTTTGACTATTGCCAGGTGATTTGTTGGCAGTGCCCACTTCCACTGTGAACTGGTAGGTGGTCCTTTCGACCAGTTCTTGTCAGGTCACATTTACCAGATGAAGTGAATGTCTTACCCAGCAGAGTGAAAACTTGCATTCACACTGGGAGAGAGGTTTTTATATTATTTGTTCATCTTTATTAAAGAATTAAAAAGATATATCTTACTATAAAATTGACTCTTGGAAGTCCATTAATGTGTGTTTTTTTTTTTTTTATCAATTTTAATATTACAATTGCTTATTCTTGTGTTGCATGTGTTCTGCCATTCTTAAGCTCTCGGAAATAGATTTAAAATCTCTATTAGACAGTTACTCGAGGGTTGCTGCTTCCTTTTGCAAGTGTGCCCTCTTGTGGACAATGGAAGAATTAAACTATAATACAACAAGCCATGGGTTTTAAGATAGTCCCAGACAATCTGATGTCTCTCCAACAGTGTTTGGAGAGACATTCGTCCAACCTGAGAGATTCATGTACCTTCCAGTGACTCATTACTGGTAAAATTAGTTAACATGGATAACAGGGAAGGATCAGCCCATTCCAACCCAGAAACCAGCTGTAAAGATTGTAAAAAATGTCTCAATAGCGTCCCCAGGGCATTCTTAAATGTCCCAATCTTTGCCTGACTCTTGCAGAAAGCTGTTAAATAATAAACTACAGCATTGGGTTATTTAACTGGAAACTTTCACAATTCTATATGGAAATGTTGCAGTTGAATTTCTGGACAAGACTGATTACTAGACCTCAATGAAAAATGCAAAATAGAAACTAGTGCAAAGCGGTAAATTATTAGATACATGACTGACTTACTCTTTTTTCCCCGGTTCACACTATAAATTGCACAGGAACTCGCTGCGCATTCCCATGCAATTCACATGCGATTCAGTGCGGTGCGATTTGATTCCATCCATTTTGAATGGGTTCAAATCACACTGTATTGAACCAAAAGTAGTGCATGCACTACTTTTGAAAACGCACTGCATCCAGATTATGTGGCATAAAATTACCATGCAATCCAGTGCATTTTGGGATGTCATTAACTTTAGCATTGACACCCGCCGCAGATCACAGCTGCAGTGCGTTTTGAACACGGTTTAGGACATGTACGTTTACACGGGTTTCCCGCACTGTGTTCTAGTGTGAGCCTAGCTTATTTTTTTATTTTTATTTTGTCTACCCTGCATGCTTCTGATCAATATAAAACTGGCACATGATGGAGCACCTAAATTAGGTTTTCTGTATAGCAGTCTTTCTCAACCAGGGTTCCTCCAGAGGCTTCCAGGGGTTCTTGAGCAATGAACAATTTCTGCCTTTCAGATGGATAACCACTAACAGTGATCGTTTTATTTGTCTGTAAGGAGGAATTATTCCCATTGACCACAAATCTAAGGAGCATTCTTCCCACGGACCGTCACACTAATGTTCCATAGGCTGTAGATATAGCAATTATTAGCAGGGGTTCCTTGAGACTGGAAAGGTTATTTTATGGGTTCCTCCATGTTAGAAAGGTTGAGAAAGGCTGTTGTATACAATCAGTAAGGAGCGAAAGCACAATAATAAAGTAAATCTAAACTTGAGAACAAAAAAAAGAGGAGATAAGGGCAATAACCTTGCCCAGAGGAGAAAAGCACAAACCTGTATATTTTAATAAAAAAAAATAATAATAATAATTAGTCTTTACAAACGCTTTAACATTTTGAACTTTAAAATTTTTGACCAAAAAAAAAAAGACGCAAAAAGGGTGATGCAAGCAATAGGTTGATTTCACAGTCTGAGGGTGATGAATGAGTGTGCATGATCCGACTTCTGACCACCATCCTATTATCCAAACAAAACTAATGAGCAGCATTATCTGAAGAATTTACACAGTGATATGGCTGTTAAACTTTAATACTTCTAAAAAGGCCATACACCCACTTTGTAAGCAGAATTTATTTGTACATTCGCTGTAAATGTTTCTACTGGCTATTTTTACTTTGAAAACTTTATATGTTGGTACTGTAGGAGTAATTTGACTTTTAATTCCTTTGTTGTCATGGGCTGAGGCTCTTAGAGAAAATTGTGTATTTGCTGTTGGTACATACTTTAGGTGGTTAATTAAGAGTAAGTTCACCTTTTGGAACATTTGACATGTGCCACCCATATTTAGGGTGGAACAGGTAACCTGTTCCAACAGCTGCAACCTGCCACCCCCCCCCCCCCCCCTCCGGTGCCAGCAGACTGGCATCTTTTCCGGGCGCCCGCTGTCACTGCTTAAAAAAAATGTGGCCTTTGCGGCTTTGGGCCTGTAGTTTCAATGAACTGCTATGGCACTGTTGAGCGATCTGCTGGTTCATTCATACTTCCTGTCAGTGTTTATCTGCCTGTCCGTACCAGGTACGAGCAAACGGATAAACTGACAAGTCTGCAGGGGTCCTGCATGGCACCTGCTGATCGCGGGTGCAATGCTGTACAGGCTCCAAGTAAAAAAAATAAGCAATGATAATTTTTTTTTACCTGCAAAAGATGTGTATTTGTTTATTTTTAAAGGTAAACTTATTCTTTAAGGATACTTTTGTTGTTAAATGTAGAGATGTGTGTGTATAAGCTACAGAGGCAGGACAAAGTCATCTAAAACATTATTTACCTCCTAACTGTTATCGGTTGGGATGTCGGTGACATAGGGACTGCTCTGATTTTTTTAAACTGTCAGCTGGCTAATAGACTTGCATTGTGAAAAGGAACAGTAAAGCACAACCATTGCTGCAAATTAGGAGGCATAGGGTTTTTTTTTTTTTACTAAAGGCAAATCCACTGTGCACTACAGGTGCGCTTGGAATTGCAGTCGCTGTAGGTCTGAGGGGGACATGCAAGGAAAATGAATAACTGCATTTTTGCTTGCACGTTATTGAATGATAGAAATCAGCAGAGCTTCCCCTCATTTCAGATCTTCCCCTCAGAGCTACAGCGACTGCACTTCCAAGTGCACTTTCAGTACACAGTGGATTTGCCTTTAGTAAATAAACCTCCTAGTCTGCATATGTAATAGAAAAATATGATCATCTGATTCCTGTTGCAGCTATGAGAGGCTAGGTGTGGCCACCGACCCCGTTCATTATAATGACCGGTCGTTGGCGGCCGCGGCCATTTGCAGCTTTCTGCACAGCTAGCGACTACCTGCGGTGATCGCTGCTGGATACACACACATTGCGTCCAGCAGAGATCACCACAAGTAAACGCCGGATATGCAGAGAGTCGCGAATAGCTGTGGCTGCCTGCAAACCTGTCATTATAGTGAACAGGGCCAGCGGCTGCTCACAGCTGCAGCAAGAATCGGGAGATTCATCCAATCGGTTTTTGTTCGAGAAGGATCACATCACAAAATGGTGTAGTGCAATGTTTCAGGACCACGCAGGATCCCTTTGTCAGGTATGTGGCATGCCTGATGAAGGGGTCCTGCATGGCTTAGAAACGTTGCACTACACCGTTTCGTGATGTGATCTTTCTTGAATAAAAATCTTAAAAGTTAAAGTCGTAACATTGAGGTCTGAGATGAGGGAAGCACTCCACAGTGCCAAGCAAAAACCCAAATACTGGTTAAAGCTCCAGAAACCGTTATCAGTTGGTTGTATTCCTTATTTGTTCGAAAGGATTTAAATTCCATTTTCAATAACCTCCTATGCAAACAGGGGAGATACCTTGAAGAAGTAGTTGTGATCTCATCACAGGCACCCTGTGCATATAGAGATGTATCGGGGGGATTCTTCTGCTGCGTCCTAGTGATGTGTGCCTGCTGAGAAACTACATCCCCCATGATTTCCACCTTTGCCAAGCATGTATGCGTACTGGCGTACAACTTTGGACGCAGACTATCTGCGCCTAGGTTTGTATGCCCATACGCATCTGCAGGCGTATAAACCCTTATATCCATGAACAGCCATTGACTTCTAAAGGTGGCTGTACACCGCACCTGTGGGCTCCATGCTGTGGAAAAATGCTAAAATTTACGCTATATGTTTATGTGCATGAGCTCTAATTTGAATTTGCTGTCACATTATTGTAGTGGGTATACTCATGTAAGGACTGGAGGTAGAAGGTCTTCTTAAACCATAGGGCTCCTTTACACTTGTGGTCCAGGGGTGGTAGATATAGGTGGTTGACCCCGGTTGTACCTCCCATGCGCATTCACCTAAAAATAACACTGTGGCCTGATGAAATTGTACACATGCTGCAGCAAAAAGTATACCCCTTGCCTCCTGTTCAACAGTTAAGGAGGCAACAGTACCACTCCTGTACTGCTCTCTGAAAATCAATCTAGCACAGATCGCTTTTTGAAGACTGCTGTAGGTGTAAACAAGCCCTAACAGCCCTGACATAAAAAACTTACAAATCAACTGTTGGATTCCTCTGTTCATAAACTGGGATAACACATTACTTCTTTTTCTTTTTAGGTCAGCTGCAGATCCACGCGTATTGTGAGAACCCAGACATTGTGATGTGTGGAAATAAATGTGATCTGGAAGATCAGAGAGCTGTAAAGGAAGAGGAGGCCAAAGAGTTTGCAGATAAATATGGGTGAGCAGTTCCTTCCTTGTATTGTTAGAGCTGATAGACGACGCGACTCTACACTATGACTGATTTGAGTAGACCACAGGATGCAATAAACACTATATATACTTTCTATGAATGGTTCTTTTATTTATTTTTTATTTATTTTTTCAAATATAAATTTTATTTATTTAGAAATGCCCAACATGGGCTTAGACAATACAATACATACATATATTAGAAACAACTGGGGAGGGAAGGGGAGAAACACAATCACATGGAGGGAAGGAGAGGCAGAGTTCACATACACTTCAAACTTATCGCTGTACATCAAGTGACAAATACTTCCCAACTAACCATTGAGAGGCCGAAGCCCCCCTCATCCTCCAAAAGGAGGTGGTAGATGAAGAAAAGTCTCAGTTATCCTCCGCCTCCTCCCCCATCCCCCACCGAGGCGAAACCTCATTGCCCAAAGCAGGGGGGGGGGGTGTCAGGAGACGAGGGAACATCGAAGGGATAGGAAGGAGGGGAAAACTAAGGAGGGAGGGGGGTACGGGTGGGTTGCAGGGATGAAAGGGCATTGAAGGGCTCTGGTTGATTCAGGACGGCCCTGGATTTTGCGTTTGCTGGGGAGTTGACCTCATCAAGAAGTTCTAAGGGTGGTGCCCTCCGAAGAGAAAATGAAATGGTGCCCCAGTGCCCATGTCTCTTTATATTTTTCCTGTTGGTGTCTCCATTTTACTAATGCCTTCTACCCTCTGGATCCAGCTTTCCACCGTTGGTGGGGTTTGACTTTTCCAATGAAGTGGGATACAGGACTTAGCGGCATTTACCAAGTGGCGTATAACAGACTTTTTGTATCCTTTAGTTGATATTGTGTTGTGAAAAAGGCCGGGTCGTCTGGGATGTTATATTCCGTAAACTTCTGGATAGTTGTTCTGACTGTAGACCAGAAATAGGATAGCTTTGAACAGGACCAATATATTTGCAACAACGTACCCCTTTCCGCCTGACATCTCTAGCAAAGTGCAGAGGTGTTCGGGTAGTAAGTATGTAAAGCTTGAGGGGTTAAATACCACCTTGTTAGGAGCTTATAATTGGATTCCTGTACTTTTCTACAGATAGAGGATTTTAGGGCAAACCTTATGATACGTTGAGTCTGGTTCGAAGTAAACATACAGTTCAAATGTCTCTCCCACATGAATGGTTCTTTAAGATTCATGTACCTGTCCCATCATGGTACATGAATGTGTCGCTTGCAAAGGCATTTTTTTGTGGGGAAGAGCGAGGGAATTTTAAAGCGTCATTGTTTAGGAATTTCCTTGATTGGGTCAACATGGCATACAGGCAATGATCATTTTCTGAAGCAGAAGTAATGGCAGCCTTCAAGCTTTTTTTGCACTGGTTTATTTTTAAAGGAGAGGTGCGGGATATAAAAACCCAAACATACTCACCTATGTGGGCGCATTCCGATGCTGCAGCAGTCACTCCCGGGCTCTAGGAGCGAGAACTGCGTGATCATGTGACTGCTGATCGCTCAGTTTCCGGTCTTCACTGAGTAGAGAGCAGTGATTGTTAGTCACCATGCTCTGCTCTGCCCCTCCAGTGCTCACTGGAGCACTGGGCTGTGAAGGGTTAGGAACATCAGGCTCAGGCTCTCAGCAGCACGCTGAGGGGCTGAGCCAGCTGCTAGTCAGACATCTGAGTTGATCCTGACATTATTGTCGAAATCCCTGCAAAGCCTTGAGGGGCTTTGTGACGGGGTCACAGGAGTGCAGAAATAAGTGCACTGCTGTGACCCACAAGAGCAGTAAAGCCAAAAAAGCTTTGGCCTACTTCTCCTTTTTTTAAGGGTTTATAAGTATAAAAGTCGTTAGTCCATGCTCTTTGTCTTTTAGCAAACACCTCAACTAATTTCAGAAGTCTTTCCAAAGCATATAGATATCATATGTCCCTTTTAGCTCAGTCTCTGTAAAACCTTTCTTTTTGTGTCTTTCCAGAATCCCTTACTTTGAGACAAGTGCTGCAGATGGAACCAATGTCAATAAGGCGGTTGAGACTTTACTGGATCTGATCATGAAACGCATGGAACGGTGTGTGGACAAGTCTTGGATACCCCAAGGGGTGGTGCGGTCCAATGGCCACAGCTCTACTGAGCAGTTAACTGATGAGAACAAAGAAAAAGACAAATGCGGCTGTTGAGACCACCCCCCCCCCCCCTTACCAAAATCAGTAACGCTGTTACTATTCTTTAAACACTGTTGCTGTTCTGAGGTCATGATTTCTAAAAATTTCTAAAAAAACATTCAAATTTATAATTAGCAGGCAATGTGTTCTGTTCATGTCATCACTTCAGAACTTAAAGTGCATGTCCAGCTTAAACCTTTTTTTCTTGGTAAGTTTTGGTAAGAGTGGGGAAGGATCAGAACCTCTGTCGTGTTATTTCTGCTATTTTGGGGTTCTGTTGGAGATTTCTTCACTCATTAACAACGGTTCCACCAGGCAGAGATTGAAGGAAAATCTGCAACAGGGATACAGGTTGCAAAAAAAGTTCTAGGGGGTTTTAGCCTTCCCCCCTACAACACAAAAAAAAAAAAAAAAAAATCTGAATGTATTGCTTTTGCAGATTTCCTTTCATCTTAGTTGTTAAAACTGTTGTCACAGGGACAGCAAGTGAAGGTAAGTATCTCCAATAGATCCCCAGATAGCAGTAAACACCTACAGGGATTCTAATCCTTTCCCAACATATCCAAAACAAAAAAAAATGTTTTGACTAGACATTCACATTGATTTTGCTTTCTTATTGTTTCTGCAAGGTGCACTATGGCTTTATTTGCAAGCACAAGACTTTCTGAAGCCCTGTTGCCCCTGGCTGCGTTAGAATTTATATTAAATGTGGCATCTTTTATAAGACGGCATTCCTACTCTTGTCTCATAGTTTAGGCTTTCCTACATGACTTACATCGGCCCCTTTTATAACTGTGCATGGCTGTTAATGCATAAATTATATATGCGATTTCTTATGTTTCAACAGGAATTTAGGGCAGAGTAAAAACCAGCAAAAATTCTTCAGGGCTGGTGCTAAGCGGTGACTTTGTATGTGCTTTATGGGACCCTTTTGGACAGGGACAGTTCCACATTGGTCCTGGTGAGACATGCTACCACACGAGCTCAAATAAAAAGCTGGGTTGGAAGTACTCCACTTGTTCAATGAATCGCAATACCTGTCATTTCCCAATCTTCTTTTGGTGTTAAATTGGTTGGGGGCTTCTTCTGTTCCTTTCTTTTTACATTGATTGATTAGAATATAGAATGTAGATGCTAATCCTAGCTGTATGTTTTGCTAAAATGTCAACCTTCCTGCATGCAATCCTACATACAAACAAAACGATTGGAACTAAGCGAATGTACTTGAATTTTTTTTAAACTCTGTTTTGTAATGTGGTTTATATAAAGATCTTGAACTTGCATTTATACTACTTTTAAAGTTGCCGTTTTTTTTTTGAAGATTTAAGTTCCCTATCATGTTAAAAGGATAGGACAGAGATGTAGACCAGTAAAAAATAAAATCCATTTAAAAAAAAAAAAGACCTCTTTATAATTAGAGCGTTCAATTTTCAGCGAGTGAATGTTGTACACAACGCTAATTTGGAACATTGTTCAGTTCTGTAATACCTTGTTTCTTAAACTGTAGTATTAAAATAAGTGCTAGCCAATACAAATATTTCAAGCCTTTGTTAAAATCCAGATCATTTATGTAGGCATTTTTTCCCCTAGTGCATACAGTTTTTGTCAAGGGTTAGGGTGCCAGATGAGAACTAGGAAGACTCTTACAAATGGACTGCACACAATTAGAGCCGGTTCACACCGGGGCGACTCGTCAGGCGACTTAGCCGCCTGACAAGTCACGTCCCTTTCTGTAGTATAGAACCATTCTAATAGGAGCGACACAAGTCGCTCCGACTTAGAAAAAGGTTCTTGCACTACTTCGGGGCAACTTCAGGCGACTTGCATTGACTTCTATACAGAAGTCATTTTGCAAGCCGCCGCTGAATTCGGATGCCGGTCGCCTGAGGCAGTCGTGCTCCAAGTCGTGCTGCCTCAGTGTGAACCGGCTCTAATAAAATCCAGATAAATTCTGTGTCAATTCCATTCCATAAATGTTCTACATTGTTACATTTATGACAATTGACTGCAAGCATATCAATAAATTCATCACATGACACTAGTTTTCTTGTTGATACAGTTGAAATGTTAATAGAACTTTTAGGCCCCTTTCACATGTGCGGACCATTCAGATCCGCTTGTCAGTTTTTTCAGGCGGATCTGAACAGTCGCTCCATACACCTCCATACACCTCTATGGATCCTCTATGGATCCTATCCGCTCTGAAAAATCCAGATGGATGGAAACCCTATTTTCCATCCGTCTAGCGGATCTGATGAAAATGGACAGGCGGTCCGTAATCATCTGATCCCCCTCATATAGGAGAGCGGAGCTCTGACAGGTCCATCCCTGCACAGAGTGCAGAGACGGACTTGTCATCTGCCGGCTCAGCGGGGATCAACGGAGCGATCCCCGCTGAGCAAGCGGATGCTAAATACAGACAGCCCCATGTGAAAGGGGCCTAAAGTAGAACTATAGGCAAAATGTTTATTTTAATTTTGGATGGCGTAAGGGAGGGTTTATTTTTGCCTTCTTTGTCCCATTATGAAGATTTACCTTAATTTCCTGTCCCCTATCCAAAACAGGAAGCGAGAGGAAATCCCTGCAAATAAAGGCAATCTCTTGGGGACCCCCCAGAACTAGTGTCCCCCATTAGATTTCCCCTCTACTACTTTTTCTGGAAACAACAAATTTGGGATTTTCTTTTCCTTTCACTTTCAATAGTAATGGCAAATAGGATAAATCGAGAGTGGAGATCTCCCTAACAGACAGCAAAAAACCTGGGGTTCTAATCCCTCTCCCCTCTAACCAAAACTAAAAAAATAAGTTTTGCCTTAAGTTATACTTTAAAACGGAAGAAACATTTTTTTTTTTTTTGTAATGTTGATAGAGTAGGCTGGAGTAAGCCTTGAATCTTTGACTCTTGGGGGGGGGGGGGGGGGGGGCACGGGTTTTACCAGTTTCTTTGTGGCAGGGAATGCACACTTGAAGGTCATATGGGAGATGGTGGCTATTTGCATCTGCTATATGTGCTGCCAAAATTGACATTTTATAGGAAAATGTGACTATTCCAATTGACTAATGTATAGTTTAGCATTTACTGTTGTGCAGCTCATTGAGGTTAAGCCGGCCATAGATGGTTCGAAGCTTGGCCAGTTCAGTTTTTGCCAGAGGCTGCTAGCATTAATCACTGTGTTCTCCCGGCAGGGATGCCCCCCCCCCCCCCATCCCTGCCAGGGGAACACAAAAGCGCTACAGCGCCACGAGAGGGGACCCCCCCCCCATCAACTCTGGGTTGATGGGGGAATCAGACAATTTTCTTTCCTGCAACCCGTGGTTGCAGGAAAGAAAATTGCATCATCAGTGGCCTGCCTTCGACTGTTCAAACTGATGATGTGAAGTTTAGAAAGAAAAGTAAACAACCGCATTAATGGGATTAGGTGTGTTATGCTAGAGCAGGGATATGCAATAAGCGGGCCTCCAGCTGTTGCAGAACTACAAGTCCCATCATGCCTCTACCTCTGGGTGTCGTGCTTGTGGCTGTCAGTCTTGCTATGCCTCATGGGACTTGTAGTTCTGCAACAGCTGGAGGTCCACTAATTGCATATCCCTGTGCTAGAGCATAAATTGGCATCCTATTGAAGGTTTGTCTTTTGTATATTTTTCTTTAATTGGATAGTTTAAAGCCCAACTCCAGGAAACTTCAAAAATGACCCCCTGGCAGCGGAGGTGAACCCGCACTGCAAGTGTCGGTTGCTCGTTTAGTCTAGTTGAGGGGAGAAGCACTTTTACTTTGTCTACTTCCCTAACCTCCAGCAGTGGACTGTCTATTGACATCACGCTCAGCGCTGAGCAGTGGACCTCCCATTGGCCTTCATGATGTCAGGACCTTACACTGTTGGAGTGTAGTGGAGAAGGCACTGGACCGATCTACCAGCACAGAGGATCCAATAGGTATATCCTCTTTCAAAAGATCCCTAGGCCTAAACGATTAGTTAACCCTTGCGGTGCAGGCTCAGCCCCACTGCATGGGATGATTTTTAAGTTTTCTGAAGTTGGGCTTTATAGTATGTCTATAGATAAGAAGCACACTGCAGTGCCCTAAATGACTTTCTCCAGCATTTATGCACCAATACTCACCTCTGAACAAAAGTTCAGAGAAATCTTGTGCCAAGTTTTATTTTTTGGCAATTTTCAGATGGGGGGGGGGGGGGAAACCCCATAAAAAGTCAATGATCGAGAACATGAAAGGGAAGTATCATTGCATGTCATGCATTGTATGAGCTTTCCTTGACATTTTGTTGTCATACATTTACCTCCGGACACCACACATAAGGGATTTATATTCTGGTGTGTAAGAACCGATAGTCCGATTTCAGCTTTCAGTGGCTTGGTTTTTATCGGTTATTGCCTGTTACACCACAATATTGCAGCTCACACAGTTTTACCCAGAAGAGCTGACCGTGTTTGACTTTTCCACTGGGGTTCTGTCTAGCTAATTACAAGCTGAAACCCCACACTGTGTAATAACCTACATCCCCGTGTAGACGCTCTACACTTGTTTTCAGACATTGTTCCCAATTTGATACTTTCCTAACCTAGATAAGATGTAACGCAAGGGTCCCATTCTTGTGAAAATGTTAGTTCTGCTAAATATAGCAAAGTCTTCTGCAGGCTTACAGAATAAAATCGATGAGTGCCTTTTTATAGCAATCATCCAAAGGGTATGAGTGTTTTCAGTCTCCGTGTGCCAAATAAATGAAACATTTTGTCTTCGGCTACATTCCGAGATGCTTAGAGTGTTGTCTGTGTACTTGTAAATGAGAATGTTGTTTTGCACAGCTGATATTTCATATTTTACTAGGCTCGGTGCCATCTTGGCTACGAGATGATAAATACATATGCCATTTTATAATGGTCTGAACGTGAAATTTCAATTGAGATTTAATACCTAAATGGCATATTTTTGATGTTATATTGTCTTTAACTAGATGTTTTACAGATGAAATATATTAAATTCTGTTATCAAATAAAGATATCTTACATTATTATTTCTGTTTCAGGTCTGTATTTATTTCCTGGGATTTTATAGCCAAGTCTGTATTTCTCTAGAATGTAAAAATGTTGTTATTCAAACCCACAGCAGCCGCTTGACTTGAAAATGTTTCATTCTAGCAAAACAAAACCATAAAAGTATGTAATTAAAAGAAAAGTATAGGATTTCAAAATAACAAAACTACATACTCGCCTAGATGGATGCAGCATCAGTCCCCCACCACCTCTGAGAACTGAGTGATCAAAGACCTCTAATCGCTCAGTTCTCAGGCTTTAGAGCGCAGTGATCATTGGGCTCTATTCACAGAACTCCAAAGTTGTGCCGACTTTGGAGTGCAACTTTGACGCAACTTTGGATGGGTGCGACTTTGATACGAATTAGGCTTTGACTAGTGATAATGTTAGTAGTAAGAAGAGCCGGCAACACTGTAATCCTTGAAGTGTCGTTTATTGGTACATCAGAGAGACAATAAAACAATAACAATTACGCGTTTCGGCAATAGCCTTAGTCGTAGCTCTACGACTAAGGCTATTGCCGAAACGCATCAACGTTATTGTTTTATTGTCACTCTGATGTACCAATAAACGACACTTCAAGGATTACAGTGTTGCTGGCTCTTCTTACTACTGTTGCATTGGAGTGTGTTGGGACACATTGAGCCTCGGCACCTGTGAGTGGACCTGGTGTATGGATTGAGTTTTCCCTGCAGAAAGCGCCGTTACCTTTCTTCTTTTCCAGACTAGTAAAAATGGACAACTGTTGCATTGTATAACATTCAGGTACGACTTTCATTAAACTTTTGAGGGTTAACATTGAAGTCTTTGGCCCTCAAGTTGCATGAAAGTTGGACCAAAGTAGTGCATTAACTATTTAGAAGTTGCTGCAACTTTAAGACCCCTTTCACACCGATGGCGTTTTGCAGGCACTATAGCGTTAGAAATAGCGCCTGCAATCTGCCCTCAAACTGCTGCTCCATTATCTGCAGTGTGAAAGCCCGAGGGCTTTCACACTGGAGCGGTGCGCTGGCAGGACGTCAGAAAAAGTCCTGCCAGCTGCTTCTTTGGAGCGGTGAAGGAGAGGTGTGCTTACCGCCTCTCCATCGCTCCTCCACCGCTGCTCCCCATTGAAATCAATGGGGCAACGCTGTAATAACGCCGGCAAAACGCTGCTATTGCGGGCGGTTTTAACTCTTTCTCGGCCGCTAGCGGGGGGTAAAAGCACCCCGCTAGCGGCCGAAATGCACCCCAAATCCGATGGTAAAGCACTGCTAAAAATAGCGGCGTTTTACCACGAATGCTATAGGTGGCTTGGTGTGAAAGCCGTCTAAGTCACACATATATGAATGGTTATCATTGGAAAACAAGGAAATCGACTTGTCATGCAACTTTGATGTCAAAAGTTGCATGACAAGTAGCACAAGGGTGAATGGAGCTTTAGTCACCACTCACTGGGGCAGGAGCAACTTGCTCAGGCTCTTGGCAGTGCGCTGAGAGGCTGAGCCAGCTGCCAGTCAGGCATCTGGGTTGATAACGACTGTAAAGTCTGGATCGATTCAGAGCCTAGGAGTGCAGAAATAGGTGCACTCCTGTGACCCACAGGAGAAGTAGGGCCAAAAGCGCTTTGACCCTACTTTTCCTTCAAAAGCGTTCTTATAGTCACTGAGTACAATTTTTTTTATTTTATAGCATCAGCATTGTAATATCAATGCAAACAATAGTTATTATGACAATCAAACTTGGGTGTATGTGAAATCTCTCCTTTCATGTTGTGACTGTCTGTTTGCTGGCCATCGCATTCCACAACTTCCTGGAATTCCAGTTTGTTTTGCAGCCTTTCTGTTGCTTACTTTCAATATCTAAGGACTACATATCCCATGGTACCTTACTGTCTACAAGCAGCGATTCCTTTTCCTATCTCCGCTTCCTGAAACTTCACCTCTCAGCCCCTCTGTAGGTCAGAAGGCAGGCTCTGTGAAATGTGTGACACAGCAGTGGCTATTCACAGGGTATAAGGAGTAGGCTAGAAATAAGTAAAATGCAATGTGGAAATGAATATGATTTTAAAATTTCGATCATAGATGCACCTAAAAAAGTAGTGCTCACAAGCTTATATTGGCCCAGAACATTTCCTTTCCTTCGTACCATGCAAATAAATTAGAACACCTATTCTGTTTTTATTGCTGTCTGTGCTCCTGTTAGGGAGATTCACCCTCTTGATTGTCCTGTTTACGATTATCATTAAAAGTATAAGAAAATCCCAAACATTGGGTTGTCCCCCCCGAACGGTTAGAAGGGAAATTTTACAATGGGGACACTAGTTCTGGTGACCTTGGGGGGCTCCAAGGGATTCCCTTAATTTGCAGATATTTCCTCTCACTTCCTATTATGGCTAAGGATGAGGAAGTGAAAGGTAGATCTCCCCAGTAGGACACAGATGGCCAAAAAAAAAAAATCTGACGGGCATTAAAACTCTCATATACAGTGGGGAAAATAATTATTTGATCCCCTGCAGATTTTGTTTGCCCACTTACAAAGAAATGAAGGGTCTATAATTGTATCATAGGTGTATTTTAAATGATAGAGACAGAATATAAAAATAAAAAAGAATCTCACGAGTACACCCCTCACATTTTTGTAAATATTTTATTATATCTTTTCATGTGACAACACTGAAGAAATTTCACTTTGCTACAATATAAAGTAGTGAGTGTACAGCTTGTATAACAGTGTAAATTTGCTGTCCCCTCAAAATAACTCAACACACAGCCATTAATGTCTAAAAAATTGAGTACACCCCAAATTGGACCCAATTAGCCATTTTCCCTCCCCGGTGTCATGTGACTAGTTAGTGTTACAAGGTCTCAGGTGTGAATGGGGAGCAGGTGTGTTTTAAATTTGGTGTTATCGCTCTCACTCTCTCATACTGGTCGTTGGAAGTTCAGCGTGGCACCTCATGGCAAAGAACTCTCTGAGGGAAAAAGAATTGTTGCTCTACATAAAGATGGCTTAGGCTATAAGAAGATTGACAAGACCCTGAAACTGAGCTGCAGCATGGTGGCCAAGACCATACAGAGCGGTTTAATAGGTTGTGCTCAACATCATATCCAGAGGTTGTCTTTGGGAAATAGATGTATGAGTGCTGCCAGCATTGCTGCAGAGGTTAAAGGGGTGGGGGTCAGCCTGTCAGTGCTTAGACCATCCGCCACACACTGCATAAAATTGGTCTGCATGGATAAAGATGATGCACAAGAAAGCCTGAAAAAAAAGTTTGCTGAAGACAAGCAGACTAAGGACATGGAATATTGGAACCATCTGTGGTTTGATGAGACCAAGATAAACTTATTTGGTTCAGATGGTGTCAAGCCTGTGTGGCGGCAACCAGGTGAGGAGTACAAAAACAAGTGTGTCTTGCCTACAGTCAAGCATGGTTGTGGGAGTGTCATGGTCTGGGGCTGCATGAGTGCTGCCGGCACTGGGGAGCTACAGTTCATTGAGGGAACCATGAATGCCAACATGTACTGTGACATACTGAAGCAGAGCATGATCCCCTCCCTTTAGAGACTGAGCCGCAGGGCAGTATTTCAACAAAATGACCCCAAACACACCTCCAAGACGACCACTGCCTTGCTGAAGGAGCTGAGGGTAAAGGTGATGGACTGGCCAAGCATGTCTCCAGACCTAAACCCTATTGAGCATCTGTGGGGCATCCTCAAACGGAAATGTGTAAAAACCTTGTGAGCAGCTATGTGAATTAAAGTGGTTGTAAACCCTCGTTTACAACTTTAGGTTACAGGTAAGCCTATATTAAGGCTTACCTGTAGCCAACAAGGATATCTCCTAAACCTGCACGGTTTAGGAGATATACCTGTATTTGCATGTGCCGACGTCATGCGACAACTGAAGCAACGGCGCTATATGCCGATGCTTCAGTTGTACTGTGCCGCTCTCGTGCGCATGCGTGGATTGACGGCATCGCGGCTCTGGCAAATCACAGCGCCGGAGCCGCGATACCCGGAAGTCACTCTGGGAGAACATGTTGGCGGTCGGAGGGGGAGAAGAGGACCGATGCCGGGGCTTCGATCTCAGGTAAGTGATACATAATTAGCTAGTATGCTATGCATACCAGCTAATTATGCCTTTGTCTTGCAGGTTTTTTTTTTTTGAGGGTTTACTTCCTCTTTAAAAAACAAAAAAAAAAACTGCCAGCACTCCTCACACTACCTAAATATGTGGTGATACAAATCAAAAAGAAATGAGTGCAGTGCTAAGTGAACATAGAATTCCAATAACTGTGAAAGTGATTAAATATATCCCTCCTCAAATTGATATCTCCTGTATTAATCGAATGCTCAATGCAATTTAAAAATCCTCAAAGTGCAATGTGCTATAACCTCCTCATGAAATCCGAATATCATTCAATAAAATATAACTGATGGAGTGCAATATGCTTAAACAGTGTTCTTATAACAGTCAATTAAATAATGAACAATGTGATAGTCCGTTAAGTCGTGAATAGAAATAAATGCTGTAAACGCGCAATCTTCACTCTGATCCACCTTTGTGCAAATAGCAAAAAACAATCTGTGTTCTGCCCTCCACTGGTTGTGCCCTCATCTTCAGGCTTAATAAAAAACACTCGTGATAGTAAACAATCCTCTGGGGTACTCCTCCTATTGTTCCTCCTTCCTTTGGGTTATGACACGGGGATGCTCCTTCCTGATAGTTACTAGTGATCTCCACTCACATGTAAAGCAAAACTTGCAATAGTGCTTTATCTTTTTAAAAATGTATTGAATAAACCTGCACCATATATACTCACATTTTCCATATTAAAAAACAGCCTTTGTATCAAACATACTCTGTGTGGAGATGATAGTGTCACCTTAGAACCGGTTCTGCAGCTCCGGTCAGTTGGGTCCCCTCCGTCTATCACACTGAGACAAACTTTCCTAATCACTTCCTCGTTCCTCGTACGTCAGCCCCCATGTGTTGTGACATGAAAAGATAGAATAAAATATTTACAAAAATGTGAGGGCTGTACTCACTTTTGTGAGATACTGTAAATGGTATAAATTGAGTTGCAGTTTAGTGAGTAAAACAAGTATTTGATCCCCTACCAACCAACAATAATAATGGCTCCCACAGACTGGCTACAGTATGTGCTCATGTGGTACACAGATTAGTCAATTTAAGAAGATGCTCCTAATGACAACTCGTTATGTGTATAAAAGACACCTGTCCACAGAATCTCTTCCATTCAAACCTCACCATCATGGGCAAGACCAAAAAGCTGTCAAAGGATGTCAGGGACAAGATTGTAGACCTGCACAAGGCTGGAATGGGCTACAAGACCATCAGCAAGCAGCTTGGTGAGAAGGAGACAACTGTTGGAGCGATTACTCATATATGGAAGAAATACAAAATAACCATCAATCGCCCTCGGTCTGGAGCGCCATGCAGGATTTCGCCTCATGGGGTAAGGATGATCGTGAGAAAAGTGAGGGATCAGCCCAGAACTACACGGGAGGAGCTTGTGAATGATCTCAGGGTAGTTGGGACCACAGTCAAACAAACCATTGGTAACACAACGCCACCATGAATTAAAATCCTGCAGTGCCCGCAAGATCCCCCTCCTCAAGAAGGCACATGTACAGGCCTGTTTAAAGTTTGCCAATGAACATATAAATGATTCAGAGAAGGATTGGGAGAAAATGTTGTGGTCAAATGAGACCAAAATGTAACTATTTGGCATTAACTCGACTCACAATGTTTGGAGCAAAAAAACATATGACCCTAAGAACACCATCCCTACAGTCAAGCACCGAGGTGGAAACATAATGCTTTGGGACTGTTTCTCTGCTAAAGGTAAAGGCTTACTTTGCCACATTGAGGGACCAGTGTACGGGGCCATGTATTGTAAAATCTTGAATGAGAACCTTCTTCCCTTAGCCAGAACACTGAAGATGGGTCGTGGATGGGTCTTTCAGTATGACAATGACCCAAAACACACCGCCAAGGCAACAAAGGAAGAAGAAGCACATCAAGTTTATGGAGTGGCCTAGCCAGTCTCCAGACCTTAATCTTATAGAAATTTTTTGGAGGCAGCTGAAACTTGAAGTTGCCAAGTGACAGCCAAGAAACCTTAAAGCGGTGTTCCGGCCGAAATGATACTTTTTAAATAAAAATACCCCTATAATACACAAGCTTAATGTATTCTAGTAAAGTTAGTCTGTAAACTAAGGTCTGTTTTGTTAGTTTTTAGCAGTAGTTTGTTATTTTATAAACTTGCAGCAGGCCGTGGCCATCTTAAGTGTGGGCATCTGAAGCCAGACTGTATTTCTTCCTGGATCTCATCCTTGCAGATCTCGTACATGTTCAGTGCAGAATAAGCAGTGTAATAGGTTTCAGGTCAGGTTTCCATAGCAACGGCAGTTTGAGGGGAAGTTGCTGCCCCTTCCCAGGAAGCATTGCAAACAGGAAATGATGCGATGGGCCGCGGCCAGGGAGGAGGAAGTGAAAAATGAATACAGCAGATATACAGTCTGTGCTGAAAAAAAAATAAAAAAAATATCCAATTTGTTTACAGTGCACAGTTTAGTGAGGGATGCTGACGAGTTGTAAAAGTGGGTGGAACTCCACTTTAAGGATTTAGAGAATATCTGTAAAGAAGAGTGGACCAAAATCCCTCCTGAGATGTGTGCAAACCTGGTCACCAACTACAAGAAACGTCTTACCTCTGTGCTTGCCAACAAGGGTTTCTCCACCAAGTACTAAGTCATGTTTTGCTTGGGGTTCAAATACTTTTTTTTGACTCACTGAACTGCAACTCAATTTATAACATTTGTATCCTGTATTTTTTCTGGATTTTTGGTTGATATTCTGTCTCTATCATTTAAAATACACCTATGATACAGATTATAGACCATTCATTTTTTTGTAAGTGGGCAAATTTACACAATCTGCAGGGGATCAAATAATTATTTTTCCCACTGTACTCTAAAGTAAAAAAAAAAGAATGTGGTCCTTTCATTTACAGTCTATAACCTGCTATGCTTCCAAATATTTTATTTTCTCACAATATGTACATGAGAGCAACCATATCAATACATACTTCGGAGTGATTCACAAGGGTTATAATGACTGTTGTATCTCATAATAAAAGACTGTGAGGTTGATGTACTAAAGACAAAAAGGCTGTTCACTTTGCAAAGGAATTTTCACCAGAGTTTGGGGAATGAAGTGAAGCTCTGATGACTTCCATCATCCAATCATGTGCAAAAAAATGCTGTTTTTTATTTCTTTTTTTTAAATTTTCCTTGCACATGATTGGGTATTCTTTGCAAAATGACATTTCACCACATTTACTAAGCTTTAGGGAAACTTCCCTTGCAAAAAGACCAGTCTATTTGCCTTTAGTAAACCAACCCCCCTAAGCCCAGGTTCACAATGCTGTGGGTTAGAAATTGTGCGATTTCACCTGAACTCGCACAATTTCAAACCGGCAATGCAGTCCGACTTCGGAGCAATTTGACAGACACCTGTGTGGGTTCATGCACAGATGCCTATTCAAATTGCCCCCGAAGTTGCCAAAAGTAGTACAGGAAGTACTTTTGGGAATCGGTGTGGTGCCGCACTGATTCAGACGGTGCCATTCCTGGCAATAGCCGCTGATTTGGCATGCGATTTTACATCGGCCCAATGTGAACGTGGGCTTGGAGTCAGCTTGGACGTTAAGAGCAATGCACTCCCTATGTGATTAATATCTCGTCATTAATTGCGCTGAGCTCCAGCGGTTAATCTTCAAATCTCTACATTTAATACAGGAACAAAAAAATATGTTGGTGCAGGCATTTAAAACGATAAGCCTTTTAATAAAAAAAGTACTGCTAAACTACATAACTCAGACTTTGTGCTCCAGTAACATACCCTACACATTCCCTCTAATGCAATTTTAACCGAAAGTTTCAAATTTTTAATAACCGCTGGTTCTGAATGCTGACACAAAGGCTGCCAGCTCTGATCAGTGTCCGTCTGGGAATTACTTCCATCAAATGTCTTCATTACCCTCAGATTTATGTGTCTGGATTTAATGTGAATACTACAAGCTGGGCTCCTGGTATTGTGATGCAGAGCATTGAGTTCAAATTTAAAATGGAAGTCAGTCAAAAGAAAGGTTACAATGCCTATTACATGTCTATTAAATGTTTTTTTATTCTGTGGGACCTTAAATGCTGTTAGGACCTTAAAGTGAACCTGTGTTCAGACTGTTCTACGTTAAAGTGATATTAAATCCTCAGTTTAAGTGCTTTCAGCAGCTTATTTAATCACTTACTGAGTATTCAGTTTCTTTAACTTTTAGGGCTCATTCACGCCAGTGGCTAAAACTAGAACGTTGCCTCTGGTGTGCTGTAGAATAGATGAGGTAAAAAGGCGGGAAAGAGATATGTCATGGCCTCCATCTCATCTAATCGGTGAACTCTTCTTTGCAGACATTCAAAGAATGCAATACATCCTGCTACATACTGTACCAAATGACCGACCTCCTGTGTTCAGGAAACAGAGGTGTAGCTGGTTAGCTCGAGGCCCAGAAGCAAGTGAAGATCACTGGAATAGTGGTCTCTGCCTCAGGGTTTTCCAGATTCCAGTGGCCTCGGTCAGGTATGGTGTAGTTGCATTGATCCAAGCTGGACCAACGTAACATCTAAAATAACCATGGCCTGCAATTTTTCTTTAATGAACTTAAATTAAATCTTACAAAGTGGCATTTGATAAAATTCTATTGACCCCAGTGTAATGCAAGGTGGTTGATTGCATTGCGCTGCACTGAGAAAAAGTATGGCATGCCGTACTTTTTTTTTTTCTTTTTTAGGGGACACTAAATGAAGTGGGGTGAAATGACCAGATATGAGATGATGCACTGTGCCTTGTGTTGCAGTAGGACTGAGCTCAAATTGCTGCTCAGTGCAGTCTTACCATCCCTGATATGAATATGGGTCCTTAAAGGGATACTAAAGGCTCACTTTTTTTTTAAAACAAACATGTTATGCTTACCTGCTGTGTGCAGTGGTTTTGCACAGAGCTGCCCAGATCATCCCCTTCCCAGGTCCCCCGCTGGTGCTCCCGGACCCTCTCCCTTGCTCAGTTCCTCCAAAGCAACCTGACTGCTATGGGGGCACTTGTGCGTGCTCGCTCCTGAGCCGCCTCTGTGTGTCCATAAGCTTGCCCTCATCCCCAATCCCTCCTATTTGCATGTTATTGACAGCAGCGGGGGCCAACGGCTGTGTCTCAGCCAATAAGCATGATGAGACCTGGGAGAGCTGCTGCTCTTGTGCACATCACTGGATTGAGATGGGGCTCTGGTAAGTATTAGGGGGGAGCTAGGGGGATGCTGCACACAGAAGGTTTTTTTACCTTCATGCATTCTTTGCAACCACGTTAATCCTTGCCTTTGTTGGACCTCAAATGCTGAGTGAAGAAAGAAAAGGAAAAATCCTTGGCTTGTGGCTTGCTTGACTAGACACTGTTGATTAAAGCTAAGGGTGTGAGGTATGTATTTTTATTTTTTCTCAAGAGTTTTTGCATGGAGGGGGTCTATTAAACAGCAGGACCTCACATTTAGAGGACAGTCCACTTTCATGCTGTGTTCCTGATCTAGTTGCTCATATTAGGCTAAGTTTACATCTGCGGCTAAATTGGGTGTTTGATGCGTCCTCACCACCTGTTTATACCACGTTGGCATTCACTTGGGTCGCATTCAGCTGAGGTATTGCTCACTGAGCTTGTCAGGGGTGAATAAACTATGGCGAGGGTGCAAAGCATTGCGACTACAGCACAGTAACACCCCCGTCAACTGCTCCCCAAGTCTAAATGAGCCCTTAAATTGGTTCTAACGCCTTAAGGTTTCTAAGCATTGAGGTGAAAAACCTTCTGTGCTGCAGCCCCCCCCCCCCTTTTCCTTAGCTGGATCAGATGGGCTCAGGTATGTGCATGAGCGCATGGGCTCCCATGAATGTCTCTCTCCTCATTAAACAGATTGATAGCAGCGGGAGTGATTGGTTCCTGCTGCTGTCAATCAAATCTGGTGACACGGTGGTGGGGCCAAGACCCGCTGTCTGTGTCAATGGATGCAGCAGAGGGACTCAGCGAGCAAGCATGGGTGCCCACAGGGTGAGCTGCTTTCCCTGGGGGCACCCATGCGTGCTTGCTCCCGCACCTGTTGAAGAGGAGGGGCCTGGAGTGCTGGCGGGGGACTCCAGAAGAGAAGGATCGGGGCTGCTCTGTGGAAAACCATTGCACAGGACAGGTAAGTATAGGGATGCTTGTGTTTTTTTATAAAAAAAACAAACAAACAAAACAAGGCTTTATACCCACGTTAATGACATTACAATCCCACATGCATACTGACAAACTAGCTAAGATAGGGACATCTTCATACACAAGCATTTTCCTTTGCGCTGGGTTTTTGGTAACATTCACACTAGCCTGCGTGGTAAAGCGCAGTGTTTTACTGTGCGGGCTAGTTCAGTGCCGGTGTTCTGTCGAAATAGCCAACTCACCAAAATCTCCAACTACGTCACTTTCGGTGACTTTCCAGCAGCA
This sequence comes from Lithobates sylvaticus, assembly GCA_028564925.1. Lineage (NCBI taxonomy): Eukaryota > Metazoa > Chordata > Amphibia > Anura > Ranidae > Lithobates > Lithobates sylvaticus. Next base: position 528,550,773 of record CM053029.1, read on the forward strand.
GATTTCAATAAGTTGGCTCTACTGCCCATGTGGGCGCTTGCACCCAACAGAATAACAGAAACCCCCGGCAGCTGTCGGAGAACTCGATGAGTTTTCAAAGAAAGTTTGTAAAAGGGGATTTAGATGGGGACCCTGATGTAAATAGGACTCTGATATAAAGGGGGACACTGAGGTAAAGGCATACTTTGATGGGCTCAAGTTTATTTGGAGTTTATTTGCTTTACTGAGATTTTTCCCCTTGTTGTTTTAAATCATATCAAACTCATTAGAAAGTTCCACAAAAACGTTATTCATTCATTCATTTAAATTGTATTTATTAATTTATCAACAAATTTTTGTCAGCCTCTGAATTTTTGTAAAATATATTATGTGACCTTCTTACTGCAGTTTGGAGACCCCTGATTTAGACTTTGTTCACGTGGGCGTACCACAGTGTACATTTGTGTGAATGCAATGTTAGCCCACATGGGGATGTGCATGTAGGCAGGTGCAGTCTACTTTCTGCACTGTGGTGGCGCTATCCGCAGTGGCACTGCAGTTAGAGAGGAAGCCAGGAGGAACATGGTTCCTCTGGTTTTCTGGGTCACTGGCTAAGTGATCCGATTGGATGCTGCTGCCCCATGTGACTCGTGACCATTTTGGGTCAGGCATAGCCTTTTTAAAGCAGAGCCCATGGCTCCTTCAGAAAAACATAAAAGTCAGCAACTACAAATACTGTAGCTGCTAACTTTTAATATATGGACACTTACCTGTCCAGGTGTCCTCACCCGAGTCAAATTTTCCATCGGTTCTCCGGTGCTGCCACCACCATTTTGGCTAAGGGAACCTGGCAGTGAAGCCTTGCGGCTTCATAGCCAGTTCCCTGCTGAGCATGCGGGCTGCACTATGTAAATGGCCTGGGGAAGGAATAGGGGTGCCGAACTTCGGGTTGAGTTTGCCGCTGCAAATCAGCCAAGAGTGGGAGCGGGTACCTGTCAAAACCAGCTACCCGCTCCCCCCCCCCCCTGAAAAGTGCCAAATGTGGCAGCGGAGGAGGGGAGGAGGCAGATAAGCGCAGCTTTACCTTTTGGGTGGAGCTCTGCTTTAAGGCCCTGGCTCCCAGGTTTGGTACTACTAGCGAGTTGGTACAGTACTAATGCTAGGGAAATGTTCCTGATGAGGAGAAAAAGCGTAGGGTTGCATCTCTTCTGAGCACCTTTCTGATTGGGCATGAGGCGGCTAGGCCGCATTTTACCCCTTCTCAACAGAGGCAGCCAGTCTGGCTGGAATGTGCTCCTTCACGTGACGGGGTAGCTTTCCCACCGGGTTTGTTGTGAACTGTTGCTACATTACTTCAATACAAGCTTCTCATTGCACCCAGCTGTGTGAATGACTGCCTCCGCATCACGCTGCACCTCACCTACACACAGGTGTTCTGTACATACTTGTGCCGCAATCCCATTCATGTTGATTGTCATGTATTGACTGCCTGGCCATAAGTGCACACTGTCTGTTCAATTGTGTGCACCTAAAACATGGATGAGACTGCCTGCATGGGGATGGGCAGAACACCTGTACATCGCTGTGTGGGCAAACATGGCGCTCACATGGCTGGACTTAAAGTGGAGTTCCACCCAAAAGGGGCAGCATTACTTGTTTGCTCCCTCAGCCTAACCCCCCTCCCCCCCTCCGCTGACACATTTGACACCTTTTGGGGGAGCAGATACTTGTTTTTGACAGGTACCCATCCCCACTTCCGGGGGACCTCGCCGCAGCCTCCTTCCCCCTGCCGCCGGGCCACTCACAAAGAGCAGAGCGCTTCACGCATGCGCAGTAGGGAACTGGGTGTGAAGTCGCAAGGCTTCACTGCCAGTTTCCCTTACAAGGAATGTCGGTGGCTGCACCCGACAATCATCTGGGGGGCCAACATCGCAGGATCCCTGGACAGGTAAGTGTCCATATATTGAAAGCATAGCTCCCAACTGTCCCTGATTTGGAGAAATGTCCCTCATTCCTCCTCATTTGTCCTCATTTTGGTCTGATCTATATAGATGTATATAAAATTCACTTTTTACCTATCAAAAAGTGTTTTCAAGCGCTAAAACTTTCATCTGATTTCTGTGAGACTCGCTGGATCACATATCCGAGTAAGGGGTCGATCCCGACCCCTTACCACGTGATCAGCTGTCAGCCAATGACAGCTGATCATGTGATAACAGAGCCGGTAATCGGCTTTTTTTTTTTTTCCTCCTCGCGCTGATAGCGCGAGGAGAAAAAAAAAAAAAAAGCGATCACCGGCGGCAGTGAGAGGGACATCAGTCCCTCTCACTGCAATGTGCCCAATCAATTGTGCCCACCTTTGCCCCATTAAAGTGCCACCTACCAGTGCCCACAGTGCCATCTCTCAGTGCCCACAGTGCCATCTCTCAGTGCCCACAGTGCCAGTGCTGCACATCAGTGTCACCTGCCAGTGCTCATCTGTGTCACCTGCCAGTGCTCATCTGTGTCACCTACCAGTGCTCATCTGTGTCACCTACCAGTGCCCATCAGTGTCATCCATCAGTGCCCATCGGTGCCACCCATCCGTGCTACCCATCCGTGCTACCCATCCGTGCCACCCATTCGTGCCACCCATCCGTCCCCATCAGTGCCATCTTTGCTGTCCCCATCAGTGCCGACTTATCTGTCCCCACCAGTGCAGCCTATCAGTGCCCACCAATGCAGCCTATCAGTGCCCACCAGTGCAGCCTATCAGTGCCCACCTGTGCCGCCTCATCAGCGCATATCAATGAAGCAGAAAAATTACCTGTTTGCAAAATTTTATAACAAACTATTAAACATGATTTTTTTTTTTTTTTTTAATTTTCCATCTTTTTTTGTTTGTTTAGCAAAAAATAAAAACCCCAGCTGTGATTAAATACCACCAAAAGAAAGCTCTATTTGTGGGAAAAAAATGATAAAAATTTCATTTGGGTACAGTGTTGTATGACCGCGCAATTGTCATTCAAAGTGCGTCAGCGACAAAAGCTGAAAATTGGTCTGGTCACGAGGGGGGTTTAAGTGCAAAGTAATCAGGTGGTTAAGGGGCGTGACGAGGGGTGTGTCCTATGCCTGCCTACTTTTGCTGATAGGTGTCCCTCGTTCCCATCTCAAAAAGTTGGGAGCTATGCCTACGTGGGATCCCTGGACAGGTAAGTGTCCATATATTAAAAGTCAGCAGGTACAGTATTTGTAGCTGCTGACTTTTAATTTTTTGGTGAGAAGAGGGGTGGGGGGGCTGGAGCTCCGCTTTAATGTTGTAACCACTATTTAAACGTGAGTATCAGCCTACAAAGGAGAGACAGCAGAGAGGACATGCATTTGGAAGCTCTCTGCGTGTGCTGGGTTCCACGCACAGACATTTCCTATTTCCAGAGCAGGTCCGCTCCCTTGGTGGAGCGCCATGATGTTCCAGCAGGTGGCGCTGTAGAATACTGCACTGTGTAGCTGTTGATAGACGCTCTGGCAATCTTGGAAAAGATCAATGTTCCTCCGACGTCACTTCCTTTCACGTTTTCTACGGATACACAGCGGAGGGGCTCCGCGCTGAGCCGCCGAGATGAGGGTCGAGAAGTGTTACTTCTGCTCGGCGCCCATCTACCCGGGACACGGCATGATGTTTGTGAGGAACGACTGTAAGGTAGGAGAGGGCAGAGTGGCCTCAGGAACAGCTCACCTATCCGTGTTGTGATCACACGTGACTGGTAATAGGTGGGCGCCGTGTTTGATGGGGGAGGGGAGGAGTTGTGTGTGTATAATGTGATCTCTATTCCACACGCAGCCCAATAATCTCATCTCTGTGACCCCCCTATCACCCCACCTTCCACCCCCCTCCTCCATGCTGGATCTGATCCTCGGCTTGTCTAGGGAGGATATAATAGAGAGGAATACTTCCCTTTACCACCTCAATACAGATCACTCTCACCCCATTCCTGCCCAGGACAATTCTCAACTTTCAGTGCTGTCATATTATTATTATTATTATTATTATTATTATTATTATTATTATTCAGGATTTATATAGTGCCAACAGTTTTGCGCAGCAACATGAGGACAGACGGTACAAATACAATTCATTGCAAGAGGAATCTAGAAATATTCAGTATGAAATATGAATGACAATTGGGCATTCGTGCAACACTGTTCCCTATAAGTAACTTTTATCTTTTGGTGGCATTTAACAACTTCCTGCCCGGCCTATAGCAGAATGATGGCCATGCGGAGGCTTTACCATCCTTCACATCGCGCCGCTCGTGTGTGCCACTGGGGGGCGCAGTGCAGAGATCAGTGGTGAGCTGTGTCCCTCGCATACAGTGCATCACCAATCGGGGGAAAGCTGATGACGTAGGCTCTTTACCATGTGATCAGGTGTGTCCAATCACAGCAGATCACATGTAAACAAATGCCGGTTATTGGCACTTCCTTTTCTCAGCATGGTCAGTGTCCGAGGAAAGGAAAGCATAAAGTTCTGGCGCACAGAGGGTGTATGTCCCAATGAAAGGAAGTCTCTGAGTGATTTGTTAAAAAAGGAGAGGAACAGAGGGATCGTTAAATGTCATTAAAGTGGGATTCCACCCTAAAGTGGAACTCCCGCTTTTTAGAACCCTCCCCCCCTCCGGTGTCACATTTGGCACCCTTTCAGGGGGGAGGGGGGTGCAGATACCTGTCTAAGACAGGTATCTGCACCCACTTCCGGGCATAAACTCCCACGGGAGTTTACGCAGCTTCCTGTCCCGGCGCGCTGTCTGCCGGGACACACAGCGCTGAAGAGTCTCATAGCGCCGCGCGACTCAGCCACTTCCTGATTCCCTCACCGAGAATGGCGCCGGCTACAGCAGAGAGCCGAGCGATCGATCGGCCTCTGCTGCCGACACCGCTGGAACAGGTAAGTGTCCATTTTTTAAAAGTCAGCAGCTGCAGTATTTGTAGCTGCTGGCTTTTAAAAAAATGTTTTTCAGTACAGTCCCGCTTTAAGGCTGGGTTCACACTAGTGCAAATTGGATGTGGGTTTCCCCTCCTCCAATTCGCATGACCGGAGATTGTGTCCGGCTCTCACATCCCCGCAGCGACTCAGGTGCGAGTTGCACAGGAGTCCTGTGTGTCTTCTGGTCTGTTTCAGGTCTGATTTCAGCCAAATTCGGGGCTGAAAACAGACCTAAAATGGTGAACAGGGACTCGCCAGACCCCCTGCTCTGTGCTTCAGTGTAAGCCCAGCCTAAAGTAGCAGCGGCGGCCATCCTAAGGCCGGCCATACATGGGTCGAATGCCAAATGAATTTTCTTTAGAAAACCAGAAGTTTTGTGGTCCTGCAAAAAAAATGAGGAAAATGTCATATTGGTATACTATTGCATGACCCCCCAATAGTCATTTAAAATGCAACAGCGCTGAGAACTGGCCTGGGAAGGAAAATACCCAGTAGGCAAGCGATTGAATTGTCAAGTCCTGCATTCCTCTCTGCATATACATTTAAAAAAAAAAAAAAAGTTTACCAACTTGGTCCTCTTCTCTATCTCTAGTGGTCAGCGGTTTTCAATACCGCATAGAATAGGGCTTACGTTGAGCTCTTTCCTATGCAGCATTACATTGTGAGCCTAGGCTGTGGGCTACTAGTCCAGGAGGTGTGCCATTGGTGGCCTGGGCTCACAGAAAGGTGTGGGGTTGGGGTTGGGGCTGGAGGATGACACAGAGGGCAGCAAAACAGCTTAACCGCTTCCCGACCGCCTCATGTAGATATACGTCTACAGAATGGCACGGGCAGGCAAAACCACGTACCTGTACGTCCCCTTTAATTGCCTGCCCATGGCCCGGTCGGGAGCTCCGGGCCGCGGGACCAGCGGACCCGATCGCCGCTGGTGTCCCGCGATCGGGTTACGGAGCTGAAGAACGGGGAGAGGTTTGTGTAAACAAACCTCTCCCCGCGCTTCCTACTCTGCCTGTCATTGATTGGCTGTTCCCGGTCATCGGGAAAGCCGATCAATGACGTCAGACGTCAGCCCCGCCCCTAATGTAAAAAACACAACACACGTCAGAGCCCATAACCCCTCCCCTCCCCCTAGTGGTTAACTCTTTCACTACAACTGTCATTTATACAGGAATCAATGCATTTAAATAGCATTGATTTGCTGTATAAATGACAATGGTCCCAAAAATGTCCGATGTGTCCGCCATAATGTCGCAGTCACAATAAAAATCGCTGATCGCCGCCATTACTAGTAAAAAAAAAAAAATATTAATAAAAATGCTATAAAACTATCCCCTATTTTGTAAACGCTATAACTTTTGCGCAAACCAATCAATAATTGCTAATTGCGATTTTTTTTTTTTTTTTTTTTTTTTTTTTTTTTTTTAAACAAAAATATGTAGAAGAATACGTATCGGCCTAAACTGAGGAAAAAAAAAGTTTTTTTTATATATTTTTTGGGGATATTTATTATAGCAAAAAGCAAAAAATATTGCATTTTTTCAAAATTGTCGCTCTATTTTTGTTTATAGCGCAAAAAATAAAAACCGCAGGGGCGATCAAATACCACCAAAAGAAAGCTCTATTTGTGGGAAAAAAAGGACGCCAATTTTGTTTGAGCCACGTCGCACGACCGCGCAATTGTCAGTTAAAGCGACGCAGTGCCGAATCGCAAAAAGGGGCCTGGTCCTTTGGCTGCCAATTGGTCCGGGGCTGAAGTGGTTAAAGAAGAAAATTAGTACATTTTTAAAATTTTAAAAACCTAAACATGGGCATTTTCTTATCAAATGCATCAATACAACTTTTCTTTCCTTGCAGGCTTTTCGATTCTGCCGGTCAAAATGTCACAAAAACTTCAAGAAGAAGCGAAATCCCAGAAAGATCAGATGGACAAAAGCCTTCAGAAAGGCGGCTGGTAAAGAGTTGACAGTGGTAAGCAATCCCTGAACCACAGTTAAATATCAGTATATAAAGAGTAATTGTCAAGATATATCTGGTTTTATTGTTGAACTTAAAGTGGCTGTAAACCCTGTACAACCACTTTAAACTACAGGCAAGCCTATAATTAGGCTTGCCTGTAGCTGCACTGGATATCGCCTAAACCTGCACGGTTTAGGAGATATACCTGTATTTGCATGTGCCGACGTCATGTGGCACATGCGCACTTAAGACAACTGGTGCACTGGCACGTACATGCTGTTGCTTCAGTTTTACTGTGCCATTTGCGGCAGCTCCTGCGCATGCGCGGGAGTGACGTAATCGCGGCTCCGGCCAACCACCAGCGCCGGAGCCGTGATACCCGGAAGCAAGCCCGGGCGACATGTCGGCGGCCTGAGGGGGAGACGAGGACAGCTGCGGGGGCTTCGCTCTCGGGTAAGTAATTCATAATGAGCTAGTATGCTATGCATACTAGCTCATTATGCCTTTATCGTGCAGGGTGTTTTTTTTTTACAGCACAAAATGTCAAAGTGAATATTGTACGTTTTTTAATGTTGTGAAAATAAGGAAAACCAGTTCTACAGTGCAGTGGCGGACAAGATGTCTGGTTGACTGACAGGTGATACAGGCTACCACTTTTTGCTTTTCATGCATCAGCTTATCCTGGAGGTAGATTGACAGTAGGGGCCAGTGATATCGGCAGACTGACAGGTTTACTTTAGTGGATTCCTTAGTATACCAGTAATTTGTACAGGTAAAGATTTTAAGAAATTGCAAAAGATACATAGGCTGGTCCAGGGATTGGCTATTTAAAACTTGTATGGCCATACCATTATGTAATAAAGTTTGGTAATGTGGTCTTTATAACACTTGAGCTGTTTTGTGGAGTTGTACATTCTGTGCAGGTGGTGGGGTTACTGCACCACTCTTCCTGACGACAGCCATGGCCAGAAGTTTTGAGAATGACACAAATCTTAATTTTTCACAAAGTCTGCTGCTTCAATGTTTTTAGATCTTTTTATCAGCTATTACTCTGGTATACTGAAGTATAATTACAAACATTTCATAAGTGTCAAAGGCTTTTTGCATAAATTTTATATAATTGTCAGTAAGAGTCAATATTTAAAGTGGTGACTCTTCTTTTTCACAACCTCTGCAATTCGCCCTGGCAAGCTGTTAATCAACTTGTGGGCCACATCCTGACTGCATAATCAATGCTTGGAGTTTGTCAGAATTTGTGGGGTTCACCCGCCTCTTGAAGATTGACCACAAGTTCTCAATAGGATTAAGGTCTGGGAGTTTCCTGGTCATGGACCCAAAATTTCAACTTTTTGTTCCCCAAGTCACTTATCACTTTTGCCTTATGGTAAGGTGCTCCACCATGCTGGAAAAGGCATTGTGTTCCTTACCAAACTGTTCTTGGATAGTTGGGAGAAGTTGCTCTCGGAGGATGTTTTTGTACCATTCTTCTTGCATTGCTGTGTTCTTAGGCAAATTTGTGAGTGAGCCCACTCCCTTGGCTGAGAAGCAACCCCACACATGAATAGTGTCGGGATGCTTTACTGTTGGCATGACACAGGGCTGATGGTAGCGCTCACCTTGTATTTTCTCTGATGCCCCACACAATCGGAAAGAGGAGTCATCAGAGAAAATTACTTTACCCCAGCCCTCAGCAGTCCAATCAATGTACCTTTTGCCGAATATCAGTCTGTCCCTGATGTTTTTCCTGACGAGAAGGGGCTTCTTTGCTGCCCTTCCTGATACCATGCCACCCTTTCAGAAGTCTTCCTGAGCAAGCTGTGTACTGGTGGTGCCTGACCCCCACAGCTGCCCTGAAGCCTTCTTCACAAATGCAGTGGAAATAGTTTTTTTTTTTTTGAGTATTAAGTTAATTTTCATGGCAAAGTGGGACATTGCAATTCATCTGATCACACTTCATAACCTTGTAGTCCTAGAGTATATGCAAATTGCCATCATAAAAACTGACTTTGAAAATGTATTTGTGTCTTCTTAAAACTTTTTTTGGCCACGGCTGTAGATTTTCCTTCCCCCTCCTTCTTTTTTTTTTTTTTTTTTTTTTTTTTCTTTTATTTTTTTTTCTTTATGTCAAACTTTTTAAGGTGTACTGGTTGTGGGAGAAATTCGGAGCTGCCATTGCTGACTTCTTTTTCTAAAAAAAAATAAATAAATAAAAAATGGTAGGAGCTTTTTGCTAATCATCAGCTTCAATACTATGTGAACCAGAGGAAGTCACAGGTTATAATTGGCATTCTTCTGGGTAAGTGACTCAACACATTAACCACTTGCTGCCCGTATAACTTATACGGCGGCAAGGTGGCACTGCTGCGCCAGATCATGCACCTAGTACAGGCCACCGGCGGCCTGCTCTCGCTGTGATTATACACAGTTGGAGCTGATCTGCGAGTGCCAGCACCTGCTGATCATTGGGCAGATAGCCAGAATGGCGCTTTGCCTATGTAAACAAGGCAGATTGCCGTTCTGTCAGTAGGGAAGGCATGGATCCTGTGTTCCCAGAAAGCAGGGACTATGATCCATGTCTTCCCTTTAGTAAAAGCACTGGGCAGGCACACAGTTGACCCTTTGATCACCCTAGATGTTTAACCCCTTCCCAGCCAGTGTCCTTAGTACAGTGACCGTGCGTATTGTTTGCACTGATCACTGTATTAGTGTCACTGGTTCCCAAAAAGTGTCAGTGTCAGATTTGTCCGGTGCAATATCGCAGTCCTGTTATAAGTTGATGGCCACCATTACTAGTGTTTAAAAAAAAAATATATATATATATATATATATATATATATATATAATCTATCCCATAGTTTGGTAGATGCTGTAACTTTTGCACAAACCAAGCTGATTTTTTTTTTTATGTGTTTATGGCAGAAAGTTATTTATGTTTCTTTTTTTTTTTTTTTATTACACAAAAAATAAGCGCAGGGGTGATCAAATACCTTGCTTTATTTGTGGGGCGAAATTGCCCAAATTTTATTTGGGTACAATGTTAAACCGTGCAATTGTCAGTTTAAGTAACGCAGTTGCGTATCAGAAAAAATGGCCTTGTCAGGAAGGGGGTAAATCTTCCAGAGCTAAAGTGGTTAAAGCCAGAGGCACCCAGGATTTTCAGGAGTAGGGGTCAGCTGTTGCAGTCTCCATGTTTCTCCCATAAATTGCTTTCTTTAAAAATCACATTGGATTTAGCAAAGTATCTAATGTATAAATACAGAACATGATCTATCAGTAGTTGCTTTACTATTGTTTCCTTGCAGGATAATGCATTTGAATTTGAAAAAAGAAGAAACGAACCTGTGAAGTACCAGAGGGAATTGTGGAGCAAGACTGGTAATTTTTTTTTTTTTTTTTTTTTCATATCTTTCACTAAGAGACCCTAAACTTGCTTGTTACCATGACAATTCTTTGCATTTATGATTTTGGTGACATTTGAGATGCCCAGAATAACTGCAGTTGAAGCTACAGTCCTGCCATCTGTCCTATGGCCCTAGTTAACTTTATTGCATGTGGAGTTGATTCACATCAGTCTAATGCCAGAGAGAGGATGCTCTATGGCATTACGCTGTTACTTAGGTGACATAAAGGGAAGCTCTTTCGGCACCCAGCAGTAGCGTAACCTAAGGAGGAAATGGTCAACAAAGTAAAATAATGGAGGTCTTTGATTTAAGAGAGGGAGGTTAAAGCAGGGGCCGAGTGGGACTCATAAGAGCGAGTGTATACACATAAAGTCACAACAATTTAAAGTAAACGCTGCAAGATAACGTCAATGTGTACTCCTTTAAAATAGCTATACTGTCTTAACAGCTCTAAAGTGGAATTGGCAAGTTAACCATAGACTGAATGAGCCAGTAGTGTGCCAATATACAGTATGTATAGTGTCAATGAGCCAGTAGGTTGATTTATGTACCCAACAGGTAATTTCGGGCATCCAGAAAACATGGACTGCCACTATTGACAATAAAAAGAAAATGCCAGCTCTTTCTTTCTTTCAGTTATACAAGATGTTTATGATAAATGGTCACATAGATAGTTGTCCAATTATTGACAAACTTACCCTTAGGCTGGGTTCACACTTGAGCGAATTGGCTGCGGGGTTCCCCGCAGCCAGTTCACATGACAGATTGTGACTGGCTTTCTATGGAGCCAGTTCACATATCTCCATTGCGGCTGTCGAGCAGCTTGCACAGGAGATCTGTGCGTCTGACTCTGTTTCTGATTCGTCCCTGGAACAGGGACGCACCGGACCGGACCCCTGTTGCGAGCCGCATCCCTCAGCAGTGTGAACCCAGCCTAAATATTTGTAGATAATGCTGATGGCTGTGCAGGATATAAAGATTTTAGAAACCTTGACTTTATTTCTATAGCGTTGAAATTTTTTTACTGATCACTTTACACAGCTAATAGAACTATTTCTTATGGCCCCTTTCATAAGAACGTTCCGATCAGGTCAGTTTTTCAGGCAGACCCAATCGGAAACCTCCATTCTCCTGTATGGAGCGACATATGTCCCATTTACACCCGCCTAAATCCAAGCAAATCTGAACCGCAAAGCAGAGGGATTCTGTCCAGCAGATCAGATGGGATGGCAGTCAGGTTTAAACGCACAGAATGTCTGTTTGCATTCAAACGCCCATAGAGGAGAGCAGGCTGTATCTGTGTCCGCTCTGCATAAACTGAGCAAGCGGATCCCAGCTGGAGTCTGCCCCCTGTTAAAGGACCCTATCTTTGCTTCTAAAGGAGCTTACAATCTGGTTGTGTGCATGCACAAACGCCAAACATAATTTAAATGGAACTTGGTATTCTATTCATCAAATTTTTACAAGTGTACATTTCCAACCCTTGTCTTGAGTTATGTCTTTGCATAATGTTTAATGACTGTTACATATTTTTGTAGTTGATGCAATGAAGAGAGTAGAAGAGATCAAGCGGAAGCGGCAAGCGCAGTTTATCATGAACAGGTGAGATTTGGTCCACTATCTTTGAGCTATATGATTGCATTTCATAGCACATATTTTCATGCATTTCCTTTTTGTTCTAGGTTGAAAAAGGGCAAAGAATTGGAGAAAGCCCAGGACATCAAAGAAGTCAAACAAAACATACATCTTATCCGGGCTCCTCATGCTGGTAAGTTAGCATCCGTTTGGCTTTTTTTTTTCTTTTTCTTGTTTTTAAAGGATAAGTTCACTTTAGGTAACCTGTTACGAATGGACCGGTCCCGCTCTCCGATTTGAAAGCTAGGGGATCTCCCCCGCTAGCTGTCACAATTTAAAAAAACCTGGCCGAGTCACTCATTTACAGTCCCCTGTGAGTGGAAAACTACAAGGTCCAGCTGTCGGCTTGTAGTTTTCAATCAACTACCATGTATCGGCTTCCTGGTGCGAGCAAGCCGATACACTGACAGATCTGCAGGAGACCTGCTTTACAGGCTCCTGCAACAAAAAATATTGAATACACATTTTTTTTTTTTTTTCTTAACCTGCAAAAAATACATTTATTTAGTGTTTACTTATCCTTTACCCACTTCAGCCCCAGAAGATTTTACTCCCTTCCTGACCAGAGCATTTTTTGCTATTCGGCACTGCGTCGCTTTAGCTGACAATTACACGGTAGTGCGGCGTTGCACCCAAACAAAATTGACGTGTTTTTTTTTTTTTTTTTTCCCACAAATGGCTTTCTTTTGGTGATATTTGGTCACTTCCTGTGGTTTTTATTTTTTGTGCTATAAACAAAAAAAGGCAGTCAACTTTGGAAGAAAAAGCTATATTTTTTGCTATAATAAATATCCCCCAAAAAAATATAAAAAAAAAAAAAAACAATTTCTTCCATGGTTTAGTCCGATATGTATTCTTGTACATATTTTTGTTAAAAAAAAAAAAATCGACTGGTGATGTGAAACTTTTTTGTCCTTTCCAAGTTCTGGGGATGGATTCTGCTTAGTAGAAGGTGCCTTTTTCTTCTGGCAGCAGAGTAGGTCAGGGTGTCAGCGGGGAATGTGGCATCAAAAAAATTACTCTTAAAACCAGGAGAATTTCTGAATAACAAACATATTGTCTTTAGCTCTCTGTGATTAATTTTATACACTTGTTAATGCAAATATCAGATCATGGCTTTAAACAAATAGCTGTATATATTAAGAGATTAGGTTGGTTTATGAACAAAACCTAATGGTGGGGAAGGTTTGTGACCTGATTATTGTTGCTAGATTCATGGGTGGTTGCAGTATGTACGACTGTAGGGCATTGGAGCCTTCCACTTCTAGCCGGTGATGATGTAATTGTCTTTGTCATTTTAGGAAAAGCCAAAAAATTGGAAGACAAAATGGTTCAGAAATTACAGGAGGCTGTGGATATGGAAGAATCATCATAGAAGTGGATATTTATATTGTCACTGCAGTGTGCTTCTATGTGGGAACATTTGTACAGCATTTCAGAACAGTTCAAACTGCATTTATGAAGCAAGACTGTGTGTTTGGTCTGCAAAATAAATTTTTATTTACTCTTGGCTCAGATTTTCATTTCTATGTGGTGAATACATATAAAGTGTGCAAAAGGCCAGAACCCTTCAAGGACTCGGAGCGGATTTCGAGATGTAGGGGATTTATCGGATTGGATTCCTTCATAATATCTGTATATAGTAGAATTGAAGGCTGGGTTTACACTAGTGTGAATTGGATGTGGATTTCCCCGTATCCAATTGGCATGACAGGAGATTGTGACCGACTCTCAATGGAGCCGGTTCGCACATCTGAGGTGGCCGCGTGGCACATTGCTCAGGGGTCCTGTGTGTTTTTTTGGCTCTGTCTCAGGTCCGTATTCGGACAAAAATTTGAGCATGATTTGTCCCTAAAACGGACAACAGGGACGCACTGGACCCCTGATGTCAGCCGCATCCATTTTTAGTGTGAACCCAGCCTAATGTGATTAACTTCAGTTTCCAGTCTGACATGTTCATTTCTATGTGTCTCTCTTGGATAGAGTGAAGTGAATGCTTAGCACCCCTCTCAGTTTTTACTGTTAATTTGGGGCTCCTTTTACGGACCTCACTATGACCGTTGTTTCACTGGATAGGAAGCGAGGTAAAATCTACAACAGGGACTAAGATGATAAAAAAAAAAAAAGGCTAGAAAGTGTTTTAGAGATTTTATTATGATAAGTTCACCTTTTCTAACATGTTAGTGCTGCATCTGTCCCCCTAATCCCTGCTCTGACAGCAGACCGGGGATCTTCTCCCTGTGTCTGCCACAATTATAGAAAAACAGACGCAGCTGGTCGTGTCACTTTTTCACAGTATACTGTGAATGGGAAACTACAATTACCAACAGCCTTTGCGGCTGTTGAGTGCTGTGGTAGTTCATTGAAAGTTCCTGTCGGTGTGTAACTGAATGCTCGTATGAGGTATGAGTACACAGCCTGCAAGAGCCCTGCATAGCACCCATGATCTGCTGATCATGGGTACAATGCTTTACAGAAATACAAAAAAAAAAAAAGAAGCTGAAATGATTGATCTATGAGGCAATATTCCATACACTCACAATGTAAACAGATGGTATACCACAACAAATAAATTGTGATTACAAATCTGAAGAAAAAAAATCCCCTGATATGGGTACACTGCCACAATAATTGGGCACCAATGAGAAACCTTCAGTGAAACAGAACGGCAATATCCGATTATAAAAACAATATATATTAACGCCTAAATGTTTTATGATGACAGTGAAGACTAAACAGCTAGGTATTGCTAAATAGTAAAGTCCACGTGTGATGGTAGTGACCAAAGAAGTCAATCCATATATCGAAAATTAAATAAAAATTGATAAAAATATAGTCCGTGCAAGGTGACTGTAGACTCTTCTACAGTGACAGAAAAAGGGACACCCCATGACAAGAATTGTCTCCACCACAGCAAATACTGCCACTTACCAGATCGTGGTGGTCCCTTATTACAGGGGACCACACTGAGCAGATGGCTATTACCCGAGCCCGGGATCTCTGTGGCATACACTGCACTCCTCACCCTCAGCAGGGATGGTCCTCACACAGGTCTGGTTAGGCACGATAATTAAATCCCTGTTGATCCTGCTGCTGTTATTTTTCAATTTCCTTTAACAGACCAAGCTGTGCAGCAAATGTGGAAGTTAGAGGGCTGAGAAAAAAACATTTCACAATGTTTTACAGCAGGGGTGGCCAACCTTTTGAGCGAGGGCCACTTTAGCGACTTGGTAACCGGTTGCGGGCCACAATGAGCGTAGCGGGCGGATGGCAGGTCTGTGTCCACTCTGCATATGTAGAGCAGACACAGATGCAGCCCGCTCTACCCTCCGATCTGCCCAGACATCAGGGGACAAATCCCCATCTGTATTTTTAAGCAGATCGGATTGCAGATAGGCGGGTGTAAGCAGACACAAGTCCGTTTACATCTGCCGCTCTATAGAGGTGAATGGAGGGTCCGATGGGGTCTGCCTGTCTGTTTTTCAGGCGGACCCAAACGGACTGATCGTGTGAAAAGGGACTAAGGCCCCTTTCACACTGAAGCACAGCAGTTTACCTGCATCTCAACTGACCTCAATCTTCACTTCTTCCTTAGGATTCCTGCAGCTGGTTGCTGCTGTCCCCCAGGTGGTTATAACTGGTGGCTGCTGCTGGCTGTCCTCCAGGGCTGGTACTGCTGTTGGGTACTGCCTGCTGGTGGGTACTGGTGCTGCTGGCTGATACTGCTGGTGGGTACTGGTACTGCTGGTGGGTACTGATACAGTTGACTGGTACTGCTGGCTAGTACTGATACTGTTGACTGGTACTGCTGGCGGGTACTGGCACTGCTGGCTGTTGTCTGAGATCTCAGGAAGCATTCGGCTGCTGTAGAGAGCAGAGCCGATGCTTCCTGTCACAGGCAGAGTACATTTGATATCACTCCGCCTGTGAAAGAGCCGGCGCTATACAGGAAGCATCGGCTCTGCTTCCTTTAGCGGCGGCTCCGTTGTTCGCGCTGATGCTCGGAGATGGCGGGTCGGGAACCCACGATCAGGGCTTGCCGACCCGGCATCTCAGAGCAAGACGTGGCGGGCCACCTCGGATGGCGCCACGGGCCACCGATTGGGCACCCATGCTTTACAGGATCCCAATAAATAAAATAAATACATTTATTTTTAAAATGAACGTCTCCTTTTTAAGAAAGACAGGTGCGCTCACCCACTAAATTCACCATTATAAAAAAATCGAATAAGAATCAAGAAATGACATCAACATGATGGAAACATGACTCAAAAAGTGCAAAAAATATATAAAGTACAAAGTTGTTCTAAATATATGTAACAAAGTCCCAAACAATGCAAAAAATATATATATTTCCAATAAAATTATGCATAAACTTTTATATGTAACAGTCACGCAAAAAAGCTTCCAATTTAATAATCAATGAAATCTAGTGATGAAAAGTGTTCACAGTGCCAAAAAAATTCCAATAAAGTGTGTTAGCGCTTGAGTGAAACCAGGCATGCAAAGCTGCTTACCAAATATAATGATCTCCGCTTTGGAGAGCTAAATACGCTCATGAAAAAATGGTAACCATCCCGTAGCTTGGTCAAAGGACCATCCATCCAGCATTGATCATCAGTGCAGACTGTCGTGTAGTAATCACTGCTCAAAGGGTCCTCAGCATAAGACCAAATTGAATGGTATTCACAGCCAAGTCGCTAAAGTGGTCCTCGCTCCTCAAAAGGTTGGCCACCCCTGCTTTAACAGGATAATGCATTTACAATAACAGCAGTAATATACAAAGTGTATAATACAGCCACTAGTCATGGTGGTAGGTGTGTGCGGTGACTTCTCTCAATCAGCCTGATCATTTTCTGTACAATTTGATGCAATATGGCAGGGATATGCAATTAGCGGACCTCCAGCTGTTGCAGAACTCCAAGTCCTATGAGGCATAGTCTCTGACAGCCACAAGCATGACACCCAGAGGCAGAAGCATGATGGGACTTGTAGTTTAGCAACAGCTGGAGGTCCGCTAATTGCATATCCCTGCAATATGGCAACCTGGAGGCGTTCTGTACAGGGTTTGTGTACAGCACTTCCCCAGAAATGTAATTTCCTGCATGTGTGATTGGCTCACTGATTTTCCCATAATATCAATGCTAAGATACAAATAACTTTTTAGGCTTCATCTGCATTAGTATTGTATGCTTTGGTGCTCCTCAAGGGTTAATCACTTCTAAAAGGATGGAGACTTTGCAGCTTTCCTCATTAGAACACAAAGGGGGTTATTTACTAACGGAAAATCCACTTTGCACTGCAAGTGCACTTGGAAATAAAGTCGCTGTAGATCCAAGGGGGACATGCAAGGAAAATAAAAAACAGAATTTTAGCTTGCACATGAGTGGATTATAAAATCAGAAGAGCTCCCACTCATTTCAGATCTACCCCTTAGATTTAGCGCGACTGCACTTCCAAGTGCAAAATGGATTAGCCTTTCGTAAATAACCCCCAAAGTGCATCAGCTGATTGAGTAATGAGCCAGACCCTCCCATGCAAGAGGGAGTATGCGATTAGTCTGCTGTGTTATTTCTTCACAGCAACAAAATGTAGGCATCTGCTTCATAGATTGTAAAATCCTTGCAATGTACATCGCTCACCCAGAGGGTTTTTTTTTTTTCCTCAGCAAAAGTGGAGTTGCTCTTTAATTTCATTTAAGACCTTGTTAAGGTTGTCTTAACTTCCCTAATGTTTTTAAATTGGGAAATGTATTTTTTGAAAATGAGCTGAGTTGCTGAAAACTAGAAATATAGCGCCACATCCCTTACATCAAGTCAAAATTTAGTTCAAAGAACAGAAATGGGACTTTTAAGGCGCAAAAATACAAAAAGATTACAAAAATAAATACATAAATAGAAAAAAGTTTTATTAAATTTCACAATATAAATTGATATTGCATAATTGACATCAAATGTCCATGAAAACGTTTTTTAAAAACCATACATCACTAAACAGAGATGAACTTTTCATTTATTGCTCTTTTTCTCAACATGTTTCACCCGAACTTGGGCTTCCTCAGGAGAGTTAGATAATGTCAATTAATATTTACTAAAATAGAAAAAATACAGTCAGAACATTGAAATACACAACAATTTACACTATTTTAATAAGATAATGTAGAGATGAACATCACATAATTGAAAAGTGGGTGGAGCTAATGGGCTCAAATGCTGACCTGAAAGTCCCGGGAGAGGGCTCTGCAGTCCACAAAAATGTTGAATACATGGGATTGTATCGAGTGCATCATAGAGAGGGAAAAAGTGTCCAAAACTATATCAGTTTGGTAATCCATCTATGGGGTACATTAATATAGATACTAAATTTGTTAAGATATTAAAAGAGAATATATAAGTATATATTATCCGAAAGAATGGAATGGAAAAACCCACCTGGATAATGATTCCTTGGAAAGATAATAGGAGCATATAAAGGAGCATACAAACAAAGTGCTCATAACTGCCAAAAGAAAATCCAAGTTTGAATCTATAAGAAATTTTAAAGGGAGAAGTCCTTTATCCATCTCGGAAATTTTATACAGATATAGTTACCATCAGTAGACCGCAGACTGGTCATCATATGCCAGGTATATATTTACCTATGTTGAGGGTCTGCATCAACTCAGGGTGCCAGCCAGGACAGATAACTATCCAGAGAATAGGGAGGCCAGAGTGAGGTACCTAAAGCCCCTTTAAATAGAGCAAAAACGAGGGGGCATTTTAGTGACCAGTAGCCGGACAAAAAACGGATGGCAAATAATCTGCTAAGTCTCTTACCTTTAACAAGTGTTGTTTGGGGAATAAACCTCCGCTGAGCTGCACAAGTGAAGAGCTCAAACAAATCCCCTTAAAAAACCCTCTCCACCTGCCGTTTTGGCGCCAAAATCTCGGCGCCAAATGGTCAGGTGAGGACATGTGATGTCACTGCAGGAGCGCCAGACGCACAGGAAGTGACAGCCGTGAAACAGGAAGTGCCATCCACAACAGGAAGTGCCATCCATAACAGGAAGCCAGAACAGCTGACCTCTGTGCTGATAGCAAATTGAATCACAGGATGTAAAGCCACATCTGAAAGACTGTCAGCAAGGGAGTAAAAGGGAAATGGACTGACAATTGCCAGTGCATGTCAGTGAAGGGATATTTAAAATATCCCTAGACTGAAGGTGATCAGTATGTAGGAATGTTTTTGGGTCACAAAACAGATCCATATATACTACCTCTGTTATCTTGGAACATGTAAGTGTAACCAAGATAACGGCCGCAGTCTAGCGCAAGCGTTTTAACCCTTTGGTGACTGAAACGGCGCAAGTTAAGAGAAAGATAGACGGATGAGGTCTAGAGACTCCAAAAATAACGCCTCACGTGTCCATATGAGGCACTCAAACCCCATTTCAAAACATTTTGCTACAAATGTATATAAGGCTGCAAATATTGCTCCTTAAAGGGACCAAACCAAAAGTGGCTGATACTGATTAAATACAGATACACTGGAGCAGTGGAACTGGCCAAAGAGCCCTCCACCACGATCAATAGGCCAGCAAGCACCACACCAGACAAAAAGAGCGATGAACATCTGAATGATAATAAAATACAGTACAAGGGGTAAATAAACAAGATACACATAATAATAAACATATTTAGGTGAAAACCAGTAGTGTTCTCAGGAAAAGGGTGACAATAGCGACCTACCCCTATAAAAAGGGTTTGAAGCTCAGAGATTCATTCAAGCCAGGATGCACAGTGGCTCTAAGGTTATGAATCCATTTTGACTCTCTCTGTAAGAGAGTTTTATCAATATCACCTCCGCGATTGAAGTCTGGTACATATTCTAGCGCAAAAAACTTCATCTGTGAGATATCGTATGAATGATAGAGCCCCATATGTCGACTAATGGGGGTCTCCATTTTTTTCTTCTTGATAAGGGATACATGATCTCTAATTCTATGGAAGAAAGGTCGTTTAGTTTTCCCTACATAGAAAGCCTGACAAGTACATGTCATAAGGTAAACAACTCCAATAGTCTTACATGTTGCATAAAAGTTGGGCTTAAAGGTTTGACCAGAGGGCAGCATTATTTCAGTCGAATTGTTCAGTAAATCACAGAATTCACATTTTCCACAGGGGGAAGTACCTTTTCTATGTGTTTTTATTCTTGAGGTAAGGTGGCTATGAACCAAACGATCTTTCAAAGAGGTAGATTTGCGGTAGGTAATTTGTGGGTGAGCTCCCACATATTTTGAGAGGACATCATCTGTAGAAAGAAGATGCCAGTATTTTTCAAAAATATGACGTACTTTTTTATGTTCACCAACAAAAGTGGTGATTACGCGGACTTTGGATTCAGATTTATATGGCTTCACTTGGTGGATTAATTGATGTCTATCCTTCTGTTTTGCTCTATTGTATGAACGCTTAAGGCAATTTTTACTATAGCCTCGTTCTAGGAGACGGGTTTGCAACGCTTTGGCTTCTAATTCAAAATCAGCCTCTTTGCTACAATTTCTTTTTAATCTTAGATACTGACTGAATGGTATGCTCTGGACAAGGGACGCGGGATGAGAACTGTCAGCATGAAGAATAGTATTGCCTGCAGAAGGCTTTCTGTAAAGAGAGGAACCAATAGTTTTATCCTCATTTACATAAATCTTGATATCCAAGAAGTTTACAGTAACTTGATCACAGGTCATCGTAAACTTAAGATTGTAGGAGTTAGTTTCAAGACACAGTAAAAATTGCGACAGCTCATCCCGAGTTCCAGTCCAGACAATAAAGATATCATCAATAAATCTTTTCCAGATCAAAATATTCTCAAAGAAATGACTGAACTGAATGGCCGAGAATATCTCCCTCTCCCACCCCCCCAGGTACAGGTTGGCGTACGATGGGGCACATTTGGTCCCCATCGCCACCCCCTGCACCTGGAGGTAGTGGGAGCAGTCGAAGATAAAAATATTATTGCTCAAGATGAAGAGCAACAGTTCTAAAACAAAATTATTGTATTGCCTGGCTGATGGCCCCCGTTCAGAGAGGAAGCCGTCCACAACTCGAGCCCCCAGTTTGTGGGGGATCGAGTTGTAAAGGGCCTCCACATCTATGGCCACCAACCAGGCTTCATCAGGTAGGCAAAGTCCATCCAAGGATCTCAGCAGATCAGCTGTATCCTGGATGTATGAGCTCAATGACTTGACATGTGGTCTTAAGTAGTCATCAATGAGTTTACTAGCTGATTCTGTCAGGCATCCATTTCCCGAGATAATCGGACGCCCAGGGGGAAAAGAGGCATTCTTATGTATTTTCGGTAATGCGTACATAGTAGGTAGTCTAGGATTTTCAACAAGTAGAAATTCGCAGGTTTTTTTGTCAATTAAGTTATTCAAAAAGGCCTGAGTAATGAGGCGTTTGTATTTATTTTGAATATATGAAACCTGAGAAACAGGAATGGGACGGTACCATTGGCGGTTGGATAACAGATCCAAAACCATAGTTTTATAATTTTTTAGGTCCATTAGGACTATATTGCCTCCTTTGTCGGAAGGCTTTATGATCAATTGATCATTCATTTGTAATGATTTGATAGCTTGACGTTGTTTTGAACTTATATTGGATCTGCTATTCCAAGGTCGCCATTTGGTGTTTTGAATCTCTTTACATACCTGTTGGGTAAACGCCCAAATATTTGGATTGCCCTGAAGGACTGGAAAACACCTAGATTTTGGTTTGTACATGGAGGGCCGGGGGAAAACCGTACCTATACCAGTGTCAAGAGAGGGTAGAGGGCAAGCCCCCGGATCCTCCAATGGGAGATCCAGGGGGTTGCTCTCCTCCCAAAGTTCCATCAAGTCGTTAATAGCTTTAACCTCCTTTATAGTTTTATCTCTCCAAATCTCAGCTGAGAATTGATCAGTCTCAGGTGCGATTTGTTGTTTGTCATAAATTGCCTTAAACATCAACCTACGAGCAAAAAGGTTGACATC
Organism: Lithobates sylvaticus; assembly: GCA_028564925.1. Classification (NCBI taxonomy): domain Eukaryota; kingdom Metazoa; phylum Chordata; class Amphibia; order Anura; family Ranidae; genus Lithobates; species Lithobates sylvaticus. The sequence continues at coordinate 528,572,719 of CM053029.1, forward strand.
TTTAATAATTTCAAATGAGTCCACCTCCTGTTCCGGACAGAAGGTCAGACCAAGGCTCAAGACCTGTGTCTGCTCCTCTGATAGGGGACAGGAGGATAGATTAATTATTTGGAAACTATCTTGTTTGTTATTTTGGGATTTGTCCCCAGAGTACTTGGAGGTTTCCTTGAGTCCATAATCATTTGGGAGGTGAAAATTGGTGCGTTTTTTGGTTCCCCTGACAGGGGAACCACCAAGTGGTCCCCCGACGGGGAAACAGAGATTGACTGGCTATGTTTGGGAAGAGGAGCATGGTTCACATTGGTTTGTGATAGGTTACCTACTTCCGATGGAGGTTGGGAATCACCTACATTTGTCCCTTTCTGAGATCGTAAACCCGAACGAACATTGTCTTTCTGGTTTCTTTTTCCAGAGGATTTTAGTGATGAGAAACTGTATTTCCGTTTGTCAGTGCCTGCTTTTGAGCCCTGGGAAGATCCTGCTTGCTGTGAGGAAACAGAGGAAAAATTAGATTCATCAGAATCAGAAGGTTCTTGATTAGAGTTAGTATTTCTTTGGGACGAAGTCTTTTTCCTTCGCCCCCCTCCCTCTAGAGGCCATTTGTAGGCAGTGTTTGTCTCATAAGAGAGTCTGTCTCTATAATATTTTTTATCCTTGGTTTTCAAAATCTCAGCTACAAATGCCTCTAGATGTTTTTCCAGGGCTAATTCAGATTCTTTAAAGGAAGCGTCTGCAAAGAGAGTTTCATTGTCAGAATACAGTTTTTCAATATCACTATCAATGTTCGCGATCTCTCTGGAATAATGTTGACATAGGGACCCCATCATTGCAAAGGAACAGGTTTGTAAATTACATTCCCATTCAGTTTTAAATTCAGTCTCCACTTTAAAAAGATTTGGAAATATTTGGACTCGAAGACCCCAAGGGACAATTTTATCCTCAATATATTTAGAAAAATATTTTCTGTTCCAAAAAATACGTGCCTTCTTTTCTAGTAGTTTTTTCAAACTCCAGAAGAAGCGATCTAGAGTTATTCCACCAAAGGAAGCACCTTGTGCCAGATGTATTTTGTCCATCAGGCCATCGAATCCCGAGCCCCTATAGGTCGCCATTGTCACTTTACAAAATACACAAAGAGAAATGGATAGTTAAACACAAATGTAAAGAAAGTTACAAACTCAAAATAGATATATAAAAAATAGGTTTCAAGAAGCCAACTCATGAAGTTGATTGGTGTTTGCCACCATGTGATATATCACAAAGGAGAATTTTTTGAAAATGAGCTGAGTTGCTGAAAACTGGAAATATAGCGCCACATCCCTTACATCAAGTCAAAATTTAGTTCAAAGAACAGAAATGGGACTTTTAAGGCGCAAAAATACAAAAAGATTACATAAATAGAAAAAAGTTTTATTAAATTTCACAATATAAATTGATATTGCATAATTGACATCAAATGTCCATGAAAACGTTTTTTTAAAAACCATACATCACTAAACAGAGATGAACTTTTCATTTATTGCTCTTTTTCTCAACATGTTTCACCCGAACTTGGGCTTCCTCAGGAGAGTTAGATAATGTCAATTAATATTTACTAAAATAGAAAAAATACAGTCAGAACATTGAAATACACAACAATTTACACTATTTTAATAAGATAATGTAGAGATGAACATCACATAATTGAAAAGTGGGTGGAGCTAATGGGCTCAAATGCTGACCTGAAAGTCCCGGGAGAGGGCTCTGCAGTCCACAAAAATGTTGGCCAACCTGTACCTGGGGGGGTGGGAGAGGGAGATATTCTCGGCCATTCAGTTCAGTCATTTCTTTGAGATTATTTTGATCTGGAAAAGATTTATTGATGATATCTTTATTGTCTGGACTGGAACTCGGGATGAGCTGTCGCAATTTTTACTGTGTCTTGAAACTAACTCCTACAATCTTAAGTTTACGATGACCTGTGATCAAGTTACTGTAAACTTCTTGGATATCAAGATTTATGTAAATGAGGATAAAACTATTGGTTCCTCTCTTTACAGAAAGCCTTCTGCAGGCAATACTATTCTTCATGCTGACAGTTCTCATCCCGCGTCCCTTGTCCAGAGCATACCATTCAGTCAGTATCTAAGATTAAAAAGAAATTGTAGCAAAGAGGCTGATTTTGAATTAGAAGCCAAAGCGTTGCAAACCCGTCTCCTAGAACGAGGCTATAGTAAAAATTGCCTTAAGCGTTCATACAATAGAGCAAAACAGAAGGATAGACATCAATTAATCCACCAAGTGAAGCCATATAAATCTGAATCCAAAGTCCGCGTAATCACCACTTTTGTTGGTGAACATAAAAAAGTACGTCATATTTTTGAAAAATACTGGCATCTTCTTTCTACAGATGATGTCCTCTCAAAATATGTGGGAGCTCACCCACAAATTACCTACCGCAAATCTACCTCTTTGAAAGATCGTTTGGTTCATAGCCACCTTACCTCAAGAATAAAAACACATAGAAAAGGTACTTCCCCCTGTGGAAAATGTGAATTCTGTGATTTACTGAACAATTCGACTGAAATAATGCTGCCCTCTGGTCAAACCTTTAAGCCCAACTTTTATGCAACATGTAAGACTATTGGAGTTGTTTACCTTATGACATGTACTTGTCAGGCTTTCTATGTAGGGAAAACTAAACGACCTTTCTTCCATAGAATTAGAGATCATGTATCCCTTATCAAGAAGAAAAAAATGGAGACCCCCATTAGTCGACATATGGGGCTCTATCATTCATACGATATCTCACAGATGAAGTTTTTTGCGCTAGAATATGTACCAGACTTCAATCGCGGAGGTGATATTGATAAAACTCTCTTACAGAGAGAGTCAAAATGGATTCATAACCTTAGAGCCACTGTGCATCCTGGCTTGAATGAATCTCTGAGCTTCAAACCCTTTTTATAGGGGTAGGTCGCTATTGTCACCCTTTTCCTGAGAACACTACTGGTTTTCACCTAAATATGTTTATTATTATGTGTATCTTGTTTATTTACCCCTTGTACTGTATTTTATTATCATTCAGATGTTCATCGCTCTTTTTGTCTGGTGTGGTGCTTGCTGGCCTATTGATCGTGGTGGAGGGCTCTTTGGCCAGTTCCACTGCTCCAGTGTATCTGTATTTAATCAGTATCAGCCACTTTTGGTTTGGTCCCTTTAAGGAGCAATATTTGCAGCCTTATATACATTTGTAGCAAAATGTTTTGAAATGGGGTTTGAGTGCCTCATATGGACACGTGAGGCGTTATTTTTGGAGTCTCTAGACCTCATCCGTCTATCTTTCTCTTAACTTGCGCCGTTTCAGTCACCAAGGGTTAAAACGCTTGCGCTAGACTGCGGCCGTTATCTTGGTTACACTTACATGTTCCAAGATAACAGAGGTAGTATATATGGATCTGTTTTGTGACCCAAAAACATTCCTACATACTGATCACCTTCAGTCTAGGGATATTTTAAATATCCCTTCACTGACATGCACTGGCAATTGTCAGTCCATTTCCCTTTTACTCCCTTGCTGACAGTCTTTCAGATGTGGCTTTACATCCTGTGATTCAATTTGCTATCAGCACAGAGGTCAGCTGTTCTGGCTTCCTGTTATGGATGGCACTTCCTGTTGTGGATGGCACTTCCTGTTTCACGGCTGTCACTTCCTGTGCGTCTGGCGCTCCTGCAGTGACATCACATGTCCTCACCTGACCATTTGGCGCCGAGATTTTGGCGCCAAAACGGCAGGTGGAGAGGGTTATTTAAGGGGATTTGTTTGAGCTCTTCACTTGTGCAGCTCAGCGGAGGTTTATTCCCCAAACAACACTTGTTAAAGGTAAGAGACTTAGCAGATTATTTGCCATCCGTTTTTTGTCCGGCTACTGGTCACTAAAATGCCCCCTCGTTTTTGCTCTATTTAAAGGGGCTTTAGGTACCTCACTCTGGCCTCCCTATTCTCTGGATAGTTATCTGTCCTGGCTGGCACCCTGAGTTGATGCAGACCCTCAACATAGGTAAATATATACCTGGCATATGATGACCAGTCTGCGGTCTACTGATGGTAACTATATCTGTATAAAATTTCCGAGATGGATAAAGGACTTCTCCCTTTAAAATTTCTTATAGATTCAAACTTGGATTTTCTTTTGGCAGTTATGAGCACTTTGTTTGTATGCTCCTTTATATGCTCCTATTATCTTTCCAAGGAATCATTATCCAGGTGGGTTTTTTTCCATTCTTTCGGATAATATATACTTATATATTCTCTTTTAATATCTTAACAAATTTAGTATCTATATTAATGTACCCCATAGATGGATTACCAAACTGATATAGTTTTGGACACTTTTTCCCTCTCTATGATGCACTCGATACAATCCCATGTATTCAACATTTTTGTGGACTGCAGAGCCCTCTCCCGGGACTTTCAGGTCAGCATTTGAGCCCATTAGCTCCACCCACTTTTCAATTATGTGATGTTCATCTCTACATTATCTTATTAAAATAGTGTAAATTGTTGTGTATTTCAATGTTCTGACTGTATTTTTTCTATTTTAGTAAATATTAATTGACATTATCTAACTCTCCTGAGGAAGCCCAAGTTCGGGTGAAACATGTTGAGAAAAAGAGCAATAAATGAAAAGTTCATCTCTGTTTAGTGATGTATGGTTTTTAAAAAACGTTTTCATGGACATTTGATGTCAATTATGCAATATCAATTTATATTGTGAAATTTAATAAAACTTTTTTCTATTTATGTAATCTTTTTGTATTTTTGCGCCTTAAAAGTCCCATTTCTGTTCTTTGAACTAAATTTTGACTTGATGTAAGGGATGTGGCGCTATATTTCTAGTTTTCAGCAACTCAGCTCATTTTCAAAAAATTCTCCTTTGTGATATATCACATGGTGGCAAACACCAATCAACTTCATGAGTTGGCTTCTTGAAACCTATTTTTTATATATCTATTTTGAGTTTGTAACTTTCTTTACATTTGTGTTTAACTATCCATTTCTCTTTGTGTATTTTGTAAAGTGACAATGGCGACCTATAGGGGCTCGGGATTCGATGGCCTGATGGACAAAATACATCTGGCACAAGGTGCTTCCTTTGGTGGAATAACTCTAGATCGCTTCTTCTGGAGTTTGAAAAAACTACTAGAAAAGAAGGCACGTATTTTTTGGAACAGAAAATATTTTTCTAAATATATTGAGGATAAAATTGTCCCTTGGGGTCTTCGAGTCCAAATATTTCCAAATCTTTTTAAAGTGGAGACTGAATTTAAAACTGAATGGGAATGTAATTTACAAACCTGTTCCTTTGCAATGATGGGGTCCCTATGTCAACATTATTCCAGAGAGATCGCGAACATTGATAGTGATATTGAAAAACTGTATTCTGATAATGAAACTCTCTTTGCAGACGCTTCCTTTAAAGAATCTGAATTAGCCCTGGAAAAACATCTAGAGGCATTTGTAGCTGAGATTTTGAAAACCAAGGATAAAAAATATTATAGAGACAGACTCTCTTATGAGACAAACACTGCCTACAAATGGCCTCTAGAGGGAGGGGGGCGAAGGAAAAAGACTTCGTCCCAAAGAAATACTAACTCTAATCAAGAACCTTCTGATTCTGATGAATCTAATTTTTCCTCTGTTTCCTCACAGCAAGCAGGATCTTCCCAGGGCTCAAAAGCAGGCACTGACAAACGGAAATACAGTTTCTCATCACTAAAATCCTCTGGAAAAAGAAACCAGAAAGACAATGTTCGTTCGGGTTTACGATCTCAGAAAGGGACAAATGTAGGTGATTCCCAACCTCCATCGGAAGTAGGTAACCTATCACAAACCAATGTGAACCATGCTCCTCTTCCCAAACATAGCCAGCCAATCTCTGTTTCCCCGTCGGGGGACCACTTGGTGGTTCCCCTGTCAGGGGAACCAAAAAACGCACCAATTTTCACCTCCCAAATGATTATGGACTCAAGGAAACCTCCAAGTACTCTGGGGACAAATCCCAAAATAACAAACAAGATAGTTTCCAAATAATTAATCTATCCTCCTGTCCCCTATCAGAGGAGCAGACACAGGTCTTGAGCCTTGGTCTGACCTTCTGTCCGGAACAGGAGGTGGACTCATTTGAAATTATTAAAGATGTCAACCTTTTTGCTCGTAGGTTGATGTTTAAGGCAATTTATGACAAACAACAAATCGCACCTGAGACTGATCAATTCTCAGCTGAGATTTGGAGAGATAAAACTATAAAGGAGGTTAAAGCTATTAACGACTTGATGGAACTTTGGGAGGAGAGCAACCCCCTGGATCTCCCATTGGAGGATCCGGGGGCTTGCCCTCTACCCTCTCTTGACACTGGTATAGGTACGGTTTTCCCCCGGCCCTCCATGTACAAACCAAAATCTAGGTGTTTTCCAGTCCTTCAGGGCAATCCAAATATTTGGGCGTTTACCCAACAGGTATGTAAAGAGATTCAAAACACCAAATGGCGACCTTGGAATAGCAGATCCAATATAAGTTCAAAACAACGTCAAGCTATCAAATCATTACAAATGAATGATCAATTGATCATAAAGCCTTCCGACAAAGGAGGCAATATAGTCCTAATGGACCTAAAAAATTATAAAACTATGGTTTTGGATCTGTTATCCAACCGCCAATGGTACCGTCCCATTCCTGTTTCTCAGGTTTCATATATTCAAAATAAATACAAACGCCTCATTACTCAGGCCTTTTTGAATAATTTAATTGACAAAAAAACCTGCGAATTTCTACTTGTTGAAAATCCTAGACTACCTACTATGTACGCATTACCGAAAATACATAAGAATGCCTCTTTTCCCCCTGGGCGTCCGATTATCTCGGGAAATGGATGCCTGACAGAATCAGCTAGTAAACTCATTGATGACTACTTAAGACCACATGTCAAGTCATTGAGCTCATACATCCAGGATACAGCTGATCTGCTGAGATCCTTGGATGGACTTTGCCTACCTGATGAAGCCTGGTTGGTGGCCATAGATGTGGAGGCCCTTTACAACTCGATCCCCCACAAACTGGGGGCTCGAGTTGTGGACGGCTTCCTCTCTGAACGGGGGCCATCAGCCAGGCAATACAATAATTTTGTTTTAGAACTGTTGCTCTTCATCTTGAGCAATAATATTTTTATCTTCGACTGCTCCCACTACCTCCAGGTGCAGGGGGTGGCGATGGGGACCAAATGTGCCCCATCGTACGCCAACCTGTACCTGGGGGGGTGGGAGAGGGAGATATTCTCGGCCATTCAGTTCAGTCATTTCTTTGAGAATATTTTGATCTGGAAAAGATTTATTGATGATATCTTTATTGTCTGGACTGGAACTCGGGATGAGCTGTCGCAATTTTTACTGTGTCTTGAAACTAACTCCTACAATCTTAAGTTTACGATGACCTGTGATCAAGTTACTGTAAACTTCTTGGATATCAAGATTTATGTAAATGAGGATAAAACTATTGGTTCCTCTCTTTACAGAAAGCCTTCTGCAGGCAATACTATTCTTCATGCTGACAGTTCTCATCCCGCGTCCCTTGTCCAGAGCATACCATTCAGTCAGTATCTAAGATTAAAAAGAAATTGTAGCAAAGAGGCTGATTTTGAATTAGAAGCCAAAGCGTTGCAAACCCGTCTCCTAGAACGAGGCTATAGTAAAAATTGCCTTAAGCGTTCATACAATAGAGCAAAACAGAAGGATAGACATCAATTAATCCACCAAGTGAAGCCATATAAATCTGAATCCAAAGTCCGCGTAATCACCACTTTTGTTGGTGAACATAAAAAAGTACGTCATATTTTTGAAAAATACTGGCATCTTCTTTCTACAGATGATGTCCTCTCAAAATATGTGGGAGCTCACCCACAAATTACCTACCGCAAATCTACCTCTTTGAAAGATCGTTTGGTTCATAGCCACCTTACCTCAAGAATAAAAACACATAGAAAAGGTACTTCCCCCTGTGGAAAATGTGAATTCTGTGATTTACTGAACAATTCGACTGAAATAATGCTGCCCTCTGGTCAAACCTTTAAGCCCAACTTTTATGCAACATGTAAGACTATTGGAGTTGTTTACCTTATGACATGTACTTGTCAGGCTTTCTATGTAGGGAAAACTAAGCGACCTTTCTTCCATAGAATTAGAGATCATGTATCCCTTATCAAGAAGAAAAAAATGGAGACCCCCATTAGTCGACATATGGGGCTCTATCATTCATACGATATCTCACAGATGAAGTTTTTTGCGCTAGAATATGTACCAGACTTCAATCGCGGAGGTGATATTGATAAAACTCTCTTACAGAGAGAGTCAAAATGGATTCATAACCTTAGAGCCACTGTGCATCCTGGCTTGAATGAATCTCTGAGCTTCAAACCCTTCTTATAGGGGTAGGTCGCTATTGTCACCCTTTTCCTGAGAACACTACTGGTTTTCACCTAAATATGTTTATTATTATGTGTATCTTGTTTATTTACCCCTTGTACTGTATTTTATTATCATTCAGATGTTCATCGCTCTTTTTGTCTGGTGTGGTGCTTGCTGGCCTATTGATCGTGGTGGAGGGCTCTTTGGCCAGTTCCACTGCTCCAGTGTTTTTGTATTTAATCAGTATCAGCCACTTTTGGTTTGGTCCCTTTAAGGAGCAATATTTGCAGCCTTATATACATTTGTAGCAAAATGTTTTGAAATGGGGTTTGAGTGCCTCATATGGACACGTGAGGCGTTATTTTTGGAGTCTCTAGACCTCATCTGTCTATCTTTCTCTTAACTTGCGCCGTTTCAGTCACCAAGGGTTAAAACGCTTGCGCTAGACTGCGGCCGTTATCTTGGTTACACTTACATGTTCCAAGATAACAGAGGTAGTATATATGGATCTGTTTTGTGACCCAAAAACATTCCTACATACTGATCACCTTCAGTCTAGGGATATTTTAAATATCCCTTCACTGACATGCACTGGCAATTGTCAGTCCATTTCCCTTTTTTACTCCCTTGCTGACAGTCTTTCAGATGTGGCTTTACATCCTGTGATTCAATTTGCTATCAGCACAGAGGTCAGCTGTTCTGGCTTCCTGTTATGGATGGCACTTCCTGTTGTGGATGGCACTTCCTGTTTCACGGCTGTCACTTCCTGTGCGTCTGGCGCTCCTGCAGTGACATCACATGTCCTCACCTGACCATTTGGCGCCGAGATTTTGGCGCCAAAACGGCAGGTGGAGAGGGTTTTTTAAGGGGATTTGTTTGAGCTCTTCACTTGTGCAGCTCAGCGGAGGTTTATTCCCCAAACAACACTTGTTAAAGGTAAGAGACTTAGCAGATTATTTGCCATCCGTTTTTTGTCCGGCTACTGGTCACTAAAATGCCCCCTCGTTTTTGCTCTATTTAAAGGGGCTTTAGGTACCTCACTCTGGCCTCCCTATTCTCTGGATAGTTATCTGTCCTGGCTGGCACCCTGAGTTGATGCAGACCCTCAACATAGGTAAATATATACCTGGCATATGATGACCAGTCTGCGGTCTACTGATGGTAACTATATCTGTATAAAATTTCCGAGATGGATAAAGGACTTCTCCCTTTAAAATTTCTTATAGATTCAAACTTGGATTTTCTTTTGGCAGTTATGAGCACTTTGTTTGTATGCTCCTTTATATGCTCCTATTATCTTTCCAAGGAATCATTATCCAGGTGGGTTTTTTCCATTCTTTCGGATAATATATACTTATATATTCTCTTTTTAATATCTTAACAAATTTAGTATCTATATTAATGTACCCCATAGATGGATTACCAAACTGATATAGTTTTGGACACTTTTTCCCTCTCTATGATGCACTCGATACAATCCCATGTATTCAACATTTTTGTGGACTGCAGAGCCCTCTCCCGGGACTTTCAGGTCAGCATTTGAGCCCATTAGCTCCACCCACTTTTCAATTATGTGATGTTCATCTCTACATTATCTTATTAAAATAGTGTAAATTGTTGTGTATTTCAATGTTCTGACTGTATTTTTTCTATTTTAGTAAATATTAATTGACATTATCTAACTCTCCTGAGGAAGCCCAAGTTCGGGTGAAACATGTTGAGAAAAAGAGCAATAAATGAAAAGTTCATCTCTGTTTAGTGATGTATGGTTTTTAAAAAACGTTTTCATGGACATTTGATGTCAATTATGCAATATCAATTTATATTGTGAAATTTAATAAAACTTTTTTCTATTTATGTAATCTTTTTGTATTTTTGCGCCTTAAAAGTCCCATTTCTGTTCTTTGAACTAATATTTTGACTTGATGTAAGGGATGTGGCGCTATAAGAAGTCACGTATTTTTTGGAACAGAAAATATTTTTCTAAATATATTGAGGATAAAATTGTCCCTTGGGGTCTTCGAGTCCAAATATTTCCAAATCTTTTTAAAGTGGAGACTGAATTTAAAACTGAATGGGAATGTAATTTACAAACCTGTTCCTTTGCAATGATGGGGTCCCTATGTCAACATTATTCCAGCGCAGTTTTTTGCTAAAGAAAAAAAAAACGTATTTTTTGGAAAAGAAAATATTTTTCAATTTTTCCTCTGTTTCCTCACAGCAAGCAGGATCTTCCCAGGGCTCAAAAGCAGGCACTGACAAACGGAAATACAGTTTCTCATCACTAAAATCCTCTGGAAAAAGAAACCAGAAAGACAATGTTCGTTCGGGTTTACGATCTCAGAAAGGGACAAATGTAGGTGATTCCCAACCTCCATCGGAAGTAGGTAACCTATCACAAACCAATGTGAACCATGCTCCTCTTCCCAAACATAGCCAGTCAATCTCTGTTTCCCCGTCGGGGGACCACTTGGTGGTTCCCCTGTCAGGGGAACCAAAAAACGCACCAATTTTCACCTCCCAAATGATTATGGACTCAAGGAAACCTCCAAGTACTCTGGGGACAAATCCCAAAATAACAAACAAGATAGTTTCCAAATAATTAATCTATCCTCCTGTCCCCTATCAGAGGAGCAGACACAGGTCTTGAGCCTTGGTCTGACCTTCTGTCCGGAACAGGAGGTGGACTCATTTGAAATTATTAAAGATGTCAACCTTTTTGCTCGTAGGTTGATGTTTAAGGCAATTTATGACAAACAACAAATCGCACCTGAGACTGATCAATTCTCAGCTGAGATTTGGAGAGATAAAACTATAAAGGAGGTTAAAGCTATTAACGACTTGATGGAACTTTGGGAGGAGAGCAACCCCCTGGATCTCCCATTGGAGGATCCGGGGGCTTGCCCTCTACCCTCTCTTGACACTGGTATAGGTACGGTTTTCCCCCGGCCCTCCATGTACAAACCAAAATCTAGGTGTTTTCCAGTCCTTCAGGGCAATCCAAATATTTGGGCGTTTACCCAACAGGTATGTAAAGAGATTCAAAACACCAAATGGCGACCTTGGAATAGCAGATCCAATATAAGTTCAAAACAACGTCAAGCTATCAAATCATTACAAATGAATGATCAATTGATCATAAAGCCTTCCGACAAAGGAGGCAATATAGTCCTAATGGACCTAAAAAATTATAAAACTATGGTTTTGGATCTGTTATCCAACCGCCAATGGTACCGTCCCATTCCTGTTTCTCAGGTTTCATATATTCAAAATAAATACAAACGCCTCATTACTCAGGCCTTTTTGAATAACTTAATTGACAAAAAAACCTGCGAATTTCTACTTGTTGAAAATCCTAGACTACCTACTATGTACGCATTACCGAAAATACATAAGAATGCCTCTTTTCCCCCTGGGCGTCCGATTATCTCGGGAAATGGATGCCTGACAGAATCAGCTAGTAAACTCATTGATGATTACTTAAGACCACATGTCAAGTCATTGAGCTCATACATCCAGGATACAGCTGATCTGCTGAGATCCTTGGATGGACTTTGCCTACCTGATGAAGCCTGGTTGGTGGCCATAGATGTGGAGGCCCTTTACAACTCGATCCCCCACAAACTGGGGGCTCGAGTTGTGGACGGCTTCCTCTCTGAACGGGGGCCATCAGCCAGGCAATACAATAATTTTGTTTTAGAACTGTTGCTCTTCATCTTGAGCAATAATATTTTTATCTTCGACTGCTCCCACTACCTCCAGGTGCAGGGGGTGGCGATGGGGACCAAATGTGCCCCATCGTACGCCAACCTGTACCTGGGGGGGGGTGGGAGAGGGAGATATTCTCGGCCATTCAGTTCAGTCATTTCTTTGAGAATATTTTGATCTGGAAAAGATTTATTGATGATATCTTTATTGTCTGGACTGGAACTCGGGATGAGCTGTCGCAATTTTTACTGTGTCTTGAAACTAACTCCTACAATCTTAAGTTTACGATGACCTGTGATCAAGTTACTGTAAACTTCTTGGATATCAAGATTTATGTAAATGAGGATAAAACTATTGGTTCCTCTCTTTACAGAAAGCCTTCTGCAGGCAATACTATTCTTCATGCTGACAGTTCTCATCCCGCGTCCCTTGTCCAGAGCATACCATTCAGTCAGTATCTAAGATTAAAAAGAAATTGTAGCAAAGAGGCTGATTTTGAATTAGAAGCCAAAGCGTTGCAAACCCGTCTCCTAGAACGAGGCTATAGTAAAAATTGCCTTAAGCGTTCATACAATAGAGCAAAACAGAAGGATAGACATCAATTAATCCACCAAGTGAAGCCATATAAATCTGAATCCAAAGTCCGCGTAATCACCACTTTTGTTGGTGAACATAAAAAAGTACGTCATATTTTTGAAAAATACTGGCATCTTCTTTCTACAGATGATGTCCTCTCAAAATATGTGGGAGCTCACCCACAAATTACCTACCGCAAATCTACCTCTTTGAAAGATCGTTTGGTTCATAGCCACCTTACCTCAAGAATAAAAACACATAGAAAAGGTACTTCCCCCTGTGGAAAATGTGAATTCTGTGATTTACTGAACAATTCGACTGAAATAATGCTGCCCTCTGGTCAAACCTTTAAGCCCAACTTTTATGCAACATGTAAGACTATTGGAGTTGTTTACCTTATGACATGTACTTGTCAGGCTTTCTATGTAGGGAAAACTAAACGACCTTTCTTCCATAGAATTAGAGATCATGTATCCCTTATCAAGAAGAAAAAAATGGAGACCCCCATTAGTCGACATATGGGGCTCTATCATTCATACGATATCTCACAGATGAAGTTTTTTGCGCTAGAATATGTACCAGACTTCAATCGCGGAGGTGATATTGATAAAACTCTCTTACAGAGAGAGTCAAAATGGATTCATAACCTTAGAGCCACTGTGCATCCTGGCTTGAATGAATCTCTGAGCTTCAAACCCTTCTTATAGGGGTAGGTCGCTATTGTCACCCTTTTCCTGAGAACACTACTGGTTTTCACCTAAATATGTTTATTATTATGTGTATCTTGTTTATTTACCCCTTGTACTGTATTTTATTATCATTCAGATGTTCATCGCTCTTTTTGTCTGGTGTGGTGCTTGCTGGCCTATTGATCGTGGTGGAGGGCTCTTTGGCCAGTTCCACTGCTCCAGTGTATCTGTATTTAATCAGCATCAGCCACTTTTGGTCTTGGTCCCTTTAAGGAGCAATATTTGCAGCCTTATATACATTTGTAGCAAAATGTTTTGAAATGGGGTTTGAGTGCCTCATATGGACACGTGAGGCGTTATTTTTGGAGTCTCTAGACCTCATCCGTCTATCTTTCTCTTAACTTGCGCCGTTTCAGTCACCAAGGGTTAAAACGCTTGCGCTAGACTGCGGCCGTTATCTTGGTTACACTTACATGTTCCAAGATAACAGAGGTAGTATATATGGATCTGTTTTGTGACCCAAAAACATTCCTACATACTGATCACCTTCAGTCTAGGGATATTTTAAATATCCCTTCACTGACATGCACTGGCAATTGTCAGTCCATTTCCCTTTTACTCCCTTGCTGACAGTCTTTCAGATGTGGCTTAACATCCTGTGATTCAATTTGCTATCAGCACAGAGGTCAGCTGTTCTGGCTTCCTGTTATGGATGGCACTTCCTGTTGTGGATGGCACTTCCTGTTTCACGGCTGTCACTTCCTGTGCGTCTGGCGCTCCTGCAGTGACATCACATGTCCTCACCTGACCATTTGGCGCCGAGATTTTGGCGCCAAAACGGCAGGTGGAGAGGGTTTTTTAAGGGGATTTGTTTGAGCTCTTCACTTGTGCAGCTCAGCGGAGGTTTATTCCCCAAACAACACTTGTTAAAGGTAAGAGACTTAGCAGATTATTTGCCATCCGTTTTTTGTCCGGCTACTGGTCACTAAAATGCCCCCTCGTTTTTGCTCTATTTAAAGGGGCTTTAGGTACCTCACTCTGGCCTCCCTATTCTCTGGATAGTTATCTGTCCTGGCTGGCACCCTGAGTTGATGCAGACCCTCAACATAGGTAAATATATACCTGGCATATGATGACCAGTCTGCGGTCTACTGATGGTAACTATATCTGTATAAAATTTCCGAGATGGATAAAGGACTTCTCCCTTTAAAATTTCTTATAGATTCAAACTTGGATTTTCTTTTGGCAGTTATGAGCACTTTGTTTATATGCTCCTTTATATGCTCCTATTATCTTTCCAAGGAATCATTATCCAGGTGGGTTTTTCCATTCCATTCTTTCGGATAATATATACTTATATATTCTCTTTTAATATCTTAACAAATTTAGTATCTATATTAATGTACCCCATAGATGGATTACCAAACTGATATAGTTTTGGACACTTTTTCCCTCTCTATGATGCACTCGATACAATCCCATGTATTCAACATTTTTGTGGACTGCAGAGCCCTCTCCCGGGACTTTCAGGTCAGCATTTGAGCCCATTAGCTCCACCCACTTTTCAATTATGTGATGTTCATCTCAAAATATTGAAGACCATCCCGGAAGGCCAGCAATGACAGTCTTTATACTTTTCTCATGGCGAGTTTTCTTTTAGGCTTCTTACACATAGGCAGCCCTGTGGCGTATTTTTTTTTTCTTTTTTAATGGATCTGAACACAGGTGGCGAAGGAACAATGCACACAGCTGCACATCACATTCATCTTTAGAAGGCAGCTCTGAATTAGATTGTTGGCTGTGAGAAACGTATTAGTACTGGCATTGTTCTCCAGCCTGCTGTATGATAGGTAACAAGGACCGTGCAATGTGTGTCCAGCATCAGAAGATTCCAAGATCCCGGACCAGTGAATCGGTGGGATACAGCAATATCAATTCCAAGAAAGTAGCCTGTGCTCTTTGTATGCATCTCAAATCTTTATTTAAAATTTTGACTGGGGCATACCTTTTGAGATAATTAAAAGTTCTTATTGCTTGTGCCTTGCTGTGGCTTCATGTCAGCTATGGTAATATCAAATCTATATTGTATTCCTATGAATACTCTGGTCGGCAGGAGTTTTCATTCATCAGCACTATTCACTGAGTCGCAGATGTTGATGACTACTTTGCATAAGAAATTACCGTAATATTAAAAAATCATTTACACAGTTCAGGTTGTCATAATGTTGTTTAATGTGGATTCAATTTACATAAGGATGTCATTAGGTATACCTATATCATCTGGCTAAGATGCAATTATTGGTGATTTAGAGTAAAATAAGATCCCTTGCTTACGCTTATATTCCAGATAGTATTTAATACTTTATGTGCAACTCTTGAAGTGTACCTTGTCTACAAATGCCCAAAAATATTTTATTGTTCATGTGTAGAAGAGAATATTTTGGTTCAAGGTACTTCTATTGCTGACACATTTAGGGAACGTGAATGACAATTCTGATACTAAAAATATGGGTACGTTATATAGAGGCGTAAAGGCTAAGTTCACTCTTTGAAAAAAATCATAAATACACATTTTTGTAGAAAAAAAAAAGTGCATTTATCATATTTTTCACAGGAGCTTACAGAGCACTCCACCTGTGATCATTAGATTGTGCGGGCAATGTCAGGCTCCTGCAATGTCTTTCTTCAGCTTTCTCACCCATGCCTCTATACTGGCTGTCAGTTTGAAAGCTGGAGGAAGTGTCAATGAACTACGAGGGCACTCATCAGCACCCTCGCAGTCCACAAGCCATCTACCAAAGTGTAAGATGGGACTTGTAGTTTCTTCAGATTCCTGTGAATGAATGACATGACTGTGCAGGCGGAGCCCATCACAGCTGTGCCCATTTTAAAATGTGACAGCGGCTGCAGGGGGGAAAATCCCCTCTTGCTGTTACAAGGGTGAGGATTAGGGGTAAGGGCTGTAGCATGTAACATGTAACATGCTCCAAAAGGTGCACTTAGCCTTAAAAGGGGTACGTTTATACAATCACATGATCATCAGGCGCGGGTACCGGGATCCGCAGGTGGTCATAGGAGCGGCGTGCCACTAACCCAGAACAGGCTGGATGACGTACATGTACATATCTGACACAACAGTAAAAAATGTAGCAAACACCGCGCTAATAAGTGCAAAAATAATGAAATGCCCTAATGAAGCAAATATTAGGGTTAAGAAAATAACATAAAAAAGTGTATATATGGGTAGCAGCAGCAAAAAAATGTGGATACACACATAAACAAGATAAAACAGTAAATAAAGCCGCGCTTAATTAAACAAATGAGGTGGTTAGTGGCCTATACCACAATATAAAATAGAGTCCAAAAGCAACAATGTGCTAAGTGCAAAAAACAGCAAATTATATATCAAACAATATGTATGCACGTTTCCAAATGCACCCAAACAATAAAGTCCAGTGACATAAAAATGAAAGTGAAAAAATAAGTGGAAAAATATAGTTCATATATGTGACAATGTGAACTCAGACTTCTGGTGACAATAAAAACCAAAACCACCGTGATCCACCACCAATGTAAGGTTGCGCTTACCAGAGGGCAAGCTTAAATAAGCCTGTAGTATAATGTAAACGGGACAGATGGGAACCATCAGGCATCAGCAGCAATCCGGATGTCCTCAGACAGGTTAGACCAGGGGTGAAGATTCCAATGGTATTTCCCACTCAGATCAATCAGGAATGGACACACTCTCCAAAAAATTATAACGGCCCCGGAATCATTCAGCAGCCAATATGGAATACAGGAAGAAAAGGGGATGCTCCCATAGTGTAATACCAAATTAAACGTTTATTAAAAGAAAAGCAATCCTACTTACATAAAGGAAGAAGCATGTAAGCAGGACAAGTAAAATACGCCGGCCGCCTAGCAGTACACCCGCTCACAACGCGGAACGCGATGACGTCAGTGCGTCAGCCTCCCTACGTCCGTTTCGTCCAATGACGTCTTCTGGGGAACCATGTACATATCTGACACATCTGACTTATGTTTGTATATCATATATATTGTGATGTATATTATTGCGAGGTGAGAAACATCAATGGCGATTTTTTTGATCTTTATTGAGGTTTTGTTCATGTCATGTATTTACCTTGTAGAAAAATAATTTTTTTGGGGTCTTTTCTCTTTTTTTACGATCATGCCTTTTTAGGTAATAAATACATGACGTGTAATATTTTTGTTCACACTCATATCCCGTAATATGCCTAATAGTTAACTCTTAGCTTATTAGCTGAGATATTACATATTTATTTTTATTGGGCTACTTGCCATTGTTAGAGCTCCATTTTGGGGAGTTAGTTGTGGCAATTTCCTACCTTGTACCGTATCACACGGCTATTTTTATATATTTACTCAGCTGTGGTTTGATATTTGTCCACAAGATGGGGTTTTCTTTTAGCATAATTTTTAGTTTTTATATTTTTTATTTTATCTTCATACACATCGATATAGGCTACGTTTTGTTTTGAGCCTAATCTAACAGTCTCAATTCTGACTAGTGCCATCATACACTCAATTTGGTTCATGCAAATGCTGTTCAGGTTGAGGATATGTAATATATATAGATAAGGCTATTAGCCTTAGTCTTTTCCATGAGAGGGTTAAATTCAAAGTTAATTCAATTTTACCCGCCATTGAAGGTTCTCACCAGGGTGTGTCTACCTTTGTCCATAAAGTTGCGATGATTCAGTGCGTCGCCCGTTCCCCAGAAGACGTCATTGGACGAAACGGACGTAGGGAGGCTGACGCACTGACGTCATCGCTTTCCGCGTTGTGAGCGGGTGTACTGCTAGCCGGCCGGCGTATTTTACTTGTCCTGCTTACATGCTTCTTCCTTTGTGTAAGTAGGATTGCTTTTCTTTTAATAAACGTTTAATTTGGTATTACACTATGGGAGCATCCCCTTTTCTTCCTGTATTCCATATTGGCTGCTGAATGATTCCGGGGCCGTTATAATTTTTTGGAGAGTGTGTCCATTCCTGATTGATCTGAGTGGGAAATACCATTGGAATCTTCACCCCTGGTCTAACCTGTCTGAGGACATCCGGATTGCTGCTGATGCCTGATGGTTCCCATCTGTCCCGTTTACATTATACTACAGGCTTATTTAAGCTTGCCCTCTGGTAAGCGCAACCTTACATTGGTGGTGGATCACGGTGGTTTTGGTTTTTATTGTCACCAGAAGTCTGAGTTCACATTGTCACATATATGAACTATATTTTTCCACTTATTTTTTCACTTTCATTTTTATGTCACTGGACTTTATTGTTTGGGTGCATTTGGAAACGTGCATACATATTGTTTGATATATAATTTGCTGTTTTTTGCACTTAGCACATTGTTGCTTTTGGACTCTATTTTATATTGTGGTATAGGCCACTAACCACCTCATTTGTTTAATTAAGCGCGGCTTTATTTACTGTTTTATCTTGTTTATGTGTGTATCCACATTTTTTTGCTGCTGCTACCCATATATACACTTTTTTATGTTATTTTCTTAACCCTAATATTTGCTTCATTAGGGCATTTCATTATTTTTTGCACTTATTAGCGCAGTGTTTGCTACATTTTTTAATGTACATGATCCAGCCTGCCTGTGCTAGGCTGCCCGCCCACCCGCATTAAAAGTACTGTGGGCAGTCGCTAAGTGGTTAATTCCCAACATACAAACAAAAATTGCAGCTTTGCCATTTAACTATAGTTTGAAGTCAACATGGCATTATTTGGAATTTAGGCCATCATCCTGACCTCTCTCTACACATTCTGAACTTTGATGGAACTTCAAACAAACATGATGCCTTATGGGGGCGTGTCCGAGATGGCGCTGGGAGCAGACGTGTAGTGTCTGAGCTCCCCTCCAGCTTCCTTCTTTAAGAAACTACAGGGAATTATATCATCCTTTGTGTGGAATGGGAGGCTTCCATGTTTGGCCAGCTCTACTTTACAGCTCCCTCTCACCCAGGGGGGCCTGTCCCTACCTAACTTTCAAGCTTATTTCTGGGCGGCGGTCCTGGTAATGGTGAGATGGTGGTTCTCCCAACCTAAAGATAACCCAGCGGTTATTCTGGAGGCGGCCATCATGGGGTCATACTCCACCCTAAGTAACTTGGTGTTCAGGGGAGCAAAATCCCACACCGGAATTACAGATTTGATGCGTACCACTATTTCGGTGTGGCACAGGGCGAGGGCCCGTTATAGCTCTCCGGAGACATTCTCCTCACATACCCCCCTTTGGGGTAATCCAAATTTACAGCATCTGAATAGTTTTCCTGACCTGCAGGTTTGGGCAACACTAGGGATAGTGAATCTTAAACATGTTGTTTCAGGCGGCAAGTTGCGCTCTTTCCCCGACCTTTAAAGATGCATATACATTACCACGGTGGATGTTGTTCCGCTACTACCAACTTCGCCATGCATTTCATAAACAGTTCCCACCCTCTCTTACCCTAGAATCGGACCCCGTTGAAGGATTGCTTTAGGGCTGAAACAACTAATCCATTAATCGACAACTAATCGATTATGAAATTAATCGATTACTATTTTCATAATCGATTAATCGGCCAGTAACGTAATGGGGTTAAAAAAAAGCTAAAATTAGCCCTTTATAGTTCAAAAAGAGCAAATAATCGCTACTGTAAACATTACTTTCACAGTTCTACAGTAAAAAAATGTACCCCTTACAGTAGTGATTATCTGCTTTTTTTTTTTTTTTGTACTATAAAGGGCTAATTTATGTTTTTTTAACCCCCATTATGTTACTAAACGTCTCAGACCTGGTTCACTATGTGTTTTTTGGTGCTTTTTGCAGAAACGCACTACAGTTCATTTACATGGTTTCCTATGGGTCACGTTCACATCTATGCTTTTTTCAGCCGCTGCTGTTTGGAAAGGGTCAGGGACTTTTTTTTTTTAAACACAAAACCTGTCCTGATTTGTGACTAATAAGGTCTCAGTCAGAGACCGTTTTCTACAAGTTAAGTTCTTGCACAGGGCCTACTTCACCCCAAAAAGATTGACCATTATAAACCCGGTGGCCCCACTATCCTGTCCCAGATGTGGTACGCAGGCTGCTTCTTTTCTCCATATGGTCTGGTCCTGTCCACGCCTTGATGCCTTTTGGTCAGAGATTTTTACTGATCTCAATAGGATTACCTCTCTACTCCTCGAGTTGAATCCCAGGTTTATGTTGCTTAATGTTTTTGGCACTGACGTTAAGGGCCGATATACTAAGTTGTTCTTAAGTTATGCCACTTTTTATGCGCGTAGGGAGATATTTCTCCATTGGAAAGATTCTGCACCACCCACAGTATCCACTTAGCAGCCTGCTTTAAACTCTGTTTTGCCACTGTATAGAATCACTTATCTTAACCGGACCTGCCCTAACAAATTCGATAAAATTTGGTCAGGATGGATAGACGCTTGGGGCTCTGAGATTGTGGACGAAGCTCTAGGTCATGAAGCTGTGCCTTGATAACTGTTTACTCATATGTTCCCTTGCCTCTTAATACCTATATAGAGTTTGTAATTAATCCTATCACTTGGGGTCCCTCCCCCCCCCCCCCCCCAGCCTCTATGATTCCTCCTGTATCCATATAGTATAATACACCTGCCAGAGGACCATCCTACTGTATTTTAGGTGTCTCACACCCCTTTCTCCTCTGGGATATCAGCAAATTGCTCTATGTGGTAATCCCTATTGTAATGTAAATGTTACCGACTGCCTGTTTGTCGCTTGTAATGTAAAGATTTGAATAAACCCTTTCTTGTTAAAAATAAAACATGCCTTATAGTGCTGATTACAGAATACATTAAAACACTGCAGGCATGTACCTCGATCAGCCATAACACTGAGGCGTGGACTCCACTGGCCCTCTGAAGGTATGCTGTGGTATGTGGCACCAAGCCGTCAGTGGCAGATCCTTGTTGCGAGTTGGGCACCCATGGATCGGACTAGTTTTTCCAGCACATCCCACAAATTCTTGATTTTCTTGAATTCATCAGACTAGGCTGCCTACTTCCATTGATCTGTGGCCCTCTTCTGATGCTCACATGCCCACTGTAGGCACTTTTGCCTGTGAACACCCTGACCAGTCTGTGGCTATGCAGTCATATACACAAACTGCGATGCTCTGTGTGCTCGGACACCTTTCTATCAGAACCAGCATTAACTTTTTGTGCAATTTGATCTACAGTAACTCCTCTATTGGTTTGAACTACACTGGCCAGCCTTTGCTCCCCACCTGCATAAATAAGCCTTGGCTGCACATGACCCTGTCGCCAGGTTTTCCTTCCTTGGACCACTTTTGGTCAGTTCTGGCCACTGCAGACCGGGAACATTCCACAAGAGCTGCAGTTTTGGAGTTGCTCTTACCCAGTCATCTAGCCATTACAATTTGCCCTTTTTCAAAACGGCTCAAATCCTTATGCTTGCCAATTTTTGCTGCTTTCAACATATCAATTTCAGGGACAACATGTTTCCTTGCTGCCTAATATATCCCCACCTCCCACTTTCGGATGCCATTGTAGTGAGATAAATAATAATTGTTATTCACTTTACCTGTCAGTGGTCATAATGTTATGGCTGATCTCTGTATTTAGAATTGCAATTGTAAAGTGTTTGCAATTGAAACATAATTTTGTCCTGATAATATATTTTATAAAATGTATTAGATCTTTGCATTTTAGAAGAAGAGAGGGCTGCAGATAAACAGGTACAACATATGTAGGAGAATTTGTTTTATCTCTGTGTATCACCTGAGGCTAGTCACTTCACTCAGGCCCCATTCACACCTGAGAAATTTTCTGCTTCTAGCTCTAAAACGCTCTAAAAGCCAAATCCCATTCATTTCAATGGCCCCTGTTCACATCTGTGCATTCTGGCACTCGAAGCAAAACTCCTGTCACTCAAAAAAGTACAGGAGCTTCTTTTTGGCACCAATAGACTCCACCCCTAATTTCCCCTCCCTCTCCCCCCCCCAGGGCTTTCTATTGGCTAAATAAAAATGCCTGAAGCTGAAAAACACTTGTGATACGCTTCTAAAACGTTTTAAAAATACTTGTAAAAAGCTGCAAAAACGCTTAAAAAATGCCCGAAAAAAGCCAGTAAATCGATACGCTCAGGTGTGAATGAAGCCCGAGCATTTACAGTATCAAAGTTTACAACCACTTTAAGACAAATAGAGAGGGTGAATCTCCCTAAGCCCAGGTTCACACTGAGGGCAGGATTGAAATCATACAGCTGAACTCAAACTATTTCAAACCGGAATTTCAGTCCGACTTCGGAGGCGATTTGACAGACATCTGTGCGGGTTCATGCACAGATGTCTATTGAAATTGCCTCAGAAGTCGCCAAAAGTAGTGCAGAAACTACTTTTGGGAATCGGTGCAGCACCGCAAAGTCAGCGTTACACCAATTTGGATGGTGCCATTCCCGGCAATAGGCTCCAATTTGACATGTCAAATTGCATGTCAAATCGGCCCAATCTGAATGTGGGCTCATAGGCACACAGTTATACTCTAAAGTGGTTTTAACCACTTAAGGACAGGAAGGATTTTCCCCCTTAATGATCGGGCCATTTTTTGCGATACGGCACTGCGTTGCTTTAACTGACTATTGCACGGTCCTGCGACATTGTACCCAACGAAATGTATGTCCTTTTTTTCCCACAAATAGAGCTTTCTTTTGGTGGTATTTGATCATCTCTTTTTTTTTTTTTGCGCTATAAAAAAAAAGAGTGACAATTTAAAAGAAAAACACAATATTTTTTACTTTTTGCTATAATAAATATCCCCCCCCTCCTCAGTTTAGGCCAATATATATTCTACATATTTTTGGTAAAAAAAGATAGCAATAAGTGGTTTGCGCAAAAGATATAGCGTCTACAAAATAGGGGATAGATTTATCTCATTTTTATTATTTATTTATTTTTTATTAGTAATGGCGGCAATCTGCAATTTTTAGCGGGACTGCGACATTGCGGCGGACAGATCGGACGCTTTTTTTTTGTTGTTTTCAAAACGTTTTATTAAAAGAAAAACAGAATATACAAGAATAGTTAGTAACCACATCAAACAGTGTCACAGTCATATCATAAGTTTCAATAAAGGGCATTAGACCAACAGTGTCAGTATAATATAACAGATATCATTGAAAGACAAGTAAAAAAAAGAAGAAATACCAATGACAGTGGATCAGTGGAGGATTGCTAACAATAGGATATGTCCTTGATGAGAATAGCATCCAAATAATAAAGAGAGAGAGAGAAAGAGGGAAAGAAGAGAAAAAAAAAAAAAAACTAAGAAAAAGTATGGTCAATCTTGAAGTCTAAGAACAATCCAGGGGTTTCATTTTGCATCAAATATCGGAATTGTATCGTGTAAGGTATGAAAAATCTTTTCGGCTAGCATCGTGTGGTCAATACGTGCTATAACTTGTGCCAAGGGGACTACCGGGGTTTTCCAGTGAAGAGCAACTGTCCAGAGCACCGCTGTACATATAGAGTGGATTAGTCTTACCAAGGGCTTGGAGGTATCAGGAGGGGACTGGAATAGGATACAGTGATGCAGAGATAAGGTGACAGGGCCACCTGCTAGTTTGTCGATCATTCTGAATATCTCTGACCAAGTCTCTTGGGCAATGGGGCAGTCCCAGAACAGATGACTAAATGTACCATGTGTATTGCAACCTCTATAGCAGTTGGGGGAGGTAAGGGGGTAAATCTTGTGCAGGCGAGTTGGAGTATAGTACCATCTAGTAATGAGCTTGATGGCCGTTTCCCTGATTGTCAGAGATTTACTTAAGTTAGTCCAACCTTTCTCCCAGTCCAACGCGTCACCATCCATGTTGAGCTCCCGTTCCCATTCTGTCCTATATGTCAAGGGGAGTGTTTCATTTACTAATTCCAATGATTTGTAGACCCCTGATATCAGGCCCTTCTGACGAGGGCTCGTATGACATATGTCCTCGAAGGGAGTATTGTTGTCTACCTGGGAGACAGTGTAATTAGAGAGGAAAAAGTGCCTAATCTGTAAGTAGTGGAAGTATTCTGAGTCAGGGAGGTTGTGTAGGGCCTGCATACTCTGGAATGAGACAGATTTCCCTCCGGCGAAAAATTCGCCTAGTGTAGTCAAATTTTGATCCGTCCATAGGTGGAAGGATTCCGGATCATGAAATGACGAGGGGAATCTGGGGTCCCCCAGGAAAGTGGCACCCAGTGGAGAGGTAGAAGTCAGGCCGTATTTGAACCTGTATTGAGTCCAGAGCCGCAGGCCTATAGCCACAATCCTGTTTTTCCTTTCAAGTTCAGGGTAAGATAAGAGAGAGGACCACATTAATCCTGGGAGGTGTAAGGGAGTGATTGATTCGGTTTCAAATTTAACCCAGGGTACCCTGGAGTTCCTAATGTTCCATTGGGCTTGTTGTGGAAACCTGCAAGACAGGAAATAGAGCCATAGTTGTGGAACTCCAAGGCCACCTCTTTTTGTGGAGCGGTACAAAACTGCTCTAGAAAATCTAGAAGGCTTGTCCCGCCAGACAAATCGGTTAAGATGTGCTTGAAACCCTAACAGGTAAGATTTTGTTAGTCTAATAGGAAGAGAACGAAAAAGGTATAATAGCCTAGGGAGAATGACCATCTTCAGGGCTGTGATCCTGCCTATGAAAGGGATATGGAGAGGTGCCCATAGTTTTAGAGTCTTTTTACGTTTTGTGATCATCGGGGGGTAATTGCGTTCAAAGAGTTTGTCAAAGTCACTGGTGAGTTCGATACCCAGATATGAGAGGTGAGTATCGGACCATGCAAAAGAGTAGGTTTGTTTTAAGTGGGAGAGTTCAGCCTGTGGGATATCCACTGGGAGGGCTGCCGTTTTAGTAACATTGACCGAGAGACCAGAGACCTTGGCAAAGTTCGAGAGGGTCAGTAAAAGATTAGGTAGCGATATAAGAGGGTTGGTGATAAACATTAATACGTCGTCGGCGTACATACAGAATTTATACGAGGAGGGGCCTTTGGTGTAGCCTGATATATCTTGGTTGTTTAATAGAGCAATGGCTAGGGGTTCAAGGGCAAGAGCAAAAATGAGGGGGGAAAGGGGGCAGCCTTGCCTGGTGCCTTTACCTAGTTGGAAAAAATCTGAGTTGCAACCTGGGATTTTAATACGTGTTTTGGGGTTTCGATAAAGAGCCTGAAATGCACATAAAAATTCTCCCCGAAAGCCCATGCTCTGTAGGAGAGCTCCTATATAGTTCCAGGAGACACTATCAAATGCCTTTTGTATGTCAAGGCTGAGTAAAAGGAGTTTATGGGAGGATAAATTGGCATCTTGGATAATATCTGGCTAATCTGTCAGCAAGGACTCTACTACAAATCTTTAGGTCGTTGTTAATAACTGAGATGGGTCTATAATTTTGGGGGAGAGCATGTTTTTTGTTAGGTTTGGGGATCAGGGACATATTCGCTAATAACAGATCGGACACTTTTGACACTTTTTTTTTGGGACCAGTGACATTTATACAGCGATCAGTGGTATAAAAATGCACTTATCACTGTATAAATGACACTGGCAGGAAAGAGGTTGACACCAGGGATGATCAAAGGGTTAAATGTTCCCTGGGAGGTGTTTCTAACTGTGGGGGGAGGGGACTGACTGGGAGTAGAGAGAGATCGCTGTTCCTAATCACTAGGAATAGACAATCTCACTCTACTCCCCTGACAGAACGGGGATCGGTTTGTTTACACTGGCAGATCCCCGTTCTGCCTCTCTGTGGAGCAATCGCTGGTGGCAGACGGACACCCACAGATCGCCGTGTACGCGCCTGACGTACAATGATGGCGATTTGCGCAGGAGAGCCAACCTGGTGCAGTACAACTGTGGCGGCTGGTCATTAAGTAGTTAAAGACTCAATGTTTTTTTTACCATCATGTATTCTATGCATGAAGGTAATAAAAAACTTCAGTAAGGCTGGGAGATAAAAAATGAAAAGACATGGGGGCAGGGGTATCTTGAGTTTCCTTGCTCTACCTATTCCATGAAATGGAGAATTGTATATATGTAATAGATTTTTATTATTGAACATAAACTCAGGAACTGTTATAAGTTTACAAAGAAATACAAGATCAACACACATCTGTAACCCCACTTCTTCCCAATCTCTCCAGACTGCTGATGTTTTTTCCTGTGTATTATATACAATGATGTCATATGCCTGTATTGTTATACCTTTGCCCACATCGGGCGTTAATAAAATCATATTTGAAAAAAAATAAAAATAACTTCTGTGTGATACTCACCTGAGCCCCCCCCCCTCGATCCAGTTATGTGCATGAGAGCTGAGCTGCTCTCATTTCTCTTGCCTGTGAAAGCAGTGGGAGCCATTGGTTCCTGCTACTGTCAATCGCAAACAGTGAGGCAATGAGGAGAGAGCGGGGGTGGAGTCGATCAGCTGCTCTGTGGGTCTTATGGACACATAGAGCTAGGCTCAGGAGCGAGCACCAGTGCCCCCAGAGCAAGCGGCTTGTTGTTGGGGGCACTGGCTAAAGAGGAGGAACCAGGAACACCAGCAGGGGACCCATAAAGAGGAGGATCTGGGCTGCTCTGTGCAACACCATTCCGCAGAACAGGTAAGTATAACATGTTTGCTATTTTTTTTATTTATTTTTTAATGAACCTTTAATGTCGCTTTAACTTCTCTGATCTGTGTAAACCTACAAAAATGACTGGCGTGAGGCTCTAAGCTCAGTGGTGAGCAAAATGAATTGCTGCCTTATTTCATTTATTCAGTGAAGGTCTATTTATATTCAGGTGAAGTTAATCTCCCACGTGTAGAGCAATCTCCTCAGTAGGAGTGAAATGGAAAGCATTATTAAAGATTAATGTAGCAGGACAATGTGTAATGGAAGCAGCTTTTGTTTTCTTACAGTGGTAAGTGTACAGTAGTTAAATGCATTTAATTTCTTACGCGTTTCAGGTTTTGATTTAGTCACAGATAGACATGACAGACATGTATACCGACAAGCCATACCACCAATGACAAGGTGAATGCTACTTGTCACAACATTGTTTTAATAATGATGGCCCAATTTTAAAGTGACACTAAACTCAGGTTTAAATATATAATCTATTCAAGTATTCTTAAAGAGTAACTCCAAAAATATAAAGGAATAGTAGTGGTAAAAAAAAGCACCAATCTTGTTTTTTTGTACAATTCTCCTTTAAGGGGGCGTGGCAAGGGGCATGTCCTAGGCCTGCATACTTTTGCTGTTAGGTGTCCCTCATTCCCATCTCAAAAAGTTGGGAGGTATGCCATTGCTCCAGGTATGATCCTTATTGCTGGGACCAATGTAAATATGCATATCTCATACCTGAGGGGCCACCATGGAAGTTGACAAATAATGCTGAAGTTGGCGCTACTACAGTGATGGCCATGATCATCTGTATTCTGTGCCAAGCGGCTGCCCCACTGTATACTGATCACAGGGGGTCATTCGTGCAGCACTACCATTATTCACAGACTGCATGTAATTATTTTTTTTTTAAGTGATAGCAAGGTGTTTTTAGATTGGACAAGATGGAGAGGAGGGGTGCTTATGCTACTCCTTCCAATTAGAGAATGCCTTGTATTCATTGAAAAAAAAAAAAAATACAAGTCATTTTGTGAATGGTGGCAATACCTAGTGAGCCTGCAGATACAGGCATCATTCAGATATCTTTGTTTTCAGCCAGCGATTCCCTCTAATGTAAAATCCATCATAATGGCTATTTACCCACTGGATTGCTTTTACAGGCTGCAGGAGGGGACGTCCCCCCTGCCACCCTTTGGTGCCTCTCCGGGCTCTCCCGTGCATTTGGGAAGCTGGAGATCTGATCCGGTGGTGGCGCTGGATTACCATAGAGCTGGCCGAGGACCAGATGGTCCCCCACCATCTTTATGACCCTGGGAGGCCGGAAGCGACGTCATGACATCACTTCTTGCTCTGGCAGATGTAAACACTGCCATTTCTTTCCCTGGAAAGCAGAGATCGATGGGGTCTTATTTACCCCAGATCTCTTCATAAAGAAGACCTGTCATGCCTTATTCCAATTACAAGGGATGTTTACATTTCTTGTAATAGGAATAAAAGTGATAAAATTTTTTTAGATTTAACCGCTTCCCGATCGTTGCACGACGATGTACGTCGGCAGATTGGCACGGACAGGCATAAGGGCGTACAGGTACATCCCTTTGAATTTGCCGCTGTGCCATCACATGCGCGCCGGTCGGGACCCGCGTGAGTCCGATCGCAGGTCCCGTGGACTCTATAGCCGTGGGGATACCTGCAATCGTCTCACGGGGAGGAAGAACGGGGAGATGCTGATGTAAACAGCATCTCCCCGTTCTGCCTAGCAACAAGGGACACTGATCTCTGCTCCCTGTGATTGGAGCAGAGATCAGTGATCTGTAAAACACAGCCACGCCCCCCACAGTTAGAAACACGCCCCTAGGTCACACTTAACCCCTACACTGCCACCCCCTGGTTAACCCCTTCAATGCCAGTGTCATTTACACAGGAATCAGTGCATTTGTATAGCACTGATTGCTGTATAAATGACAATGGTCCCAAAAATTAGTCAAAAATGTCCGATGTGTCCGCCATAATGTCGCAGTCACAATAAAAATCGCTGATCACCGCCATTACTAGTAAAAAAAAATTATTAATAAAAATGCCATAAAACTATCTCCTATTTTGTAAACGCTATAACTTTTGCACAAACCAATCAATAATCGCTTATTGCGATTTTTTTTTACCAAAAATATGTAGAAGAATACGTATCGGCCGAAACTGAGGAAAATTTTTTTTTTATATATATATATTTTGGGGGATATTTATTATAGTAAAAAGTAAAAAATAATGCGTTTTTTTTCAAAATTGTCGCTCTTTTTTTGTTTATAGCGCAAAAAATAAAAACCGCAAGGGTGATCAAATACCACCAAAAGAAAGCTATTGTACAAATAGTTGTGGGAAAAAAAGGACGTCAATTTTGTTTGGGAGCCACGTCGCACGACCACGCAATTGTCAGTTAAAGCGACACAGCGCCAAATCGCAAAAAGTGCTCTGGTCTTAAGCCAGCAAAATGGTCCGGTCTGAAAGTGGTTAAAGGACAGTGAAAAAATAAAAAATATAATGATACATTTTTCTTTTACATTTTTTAAAGCGTCCCTGTCCCCTCATGCACGCAGAAGCGAATTCATACGTAGGGGTCGACTGCATATGTAAATGTAACTCTAAACTGTTAACCTGTCAAAAATTTTAAAGCGTAGCCTATGGAGATTTTCAAGTACCGAAGTGTGAGCAATTTTAAAGTGTGACATGTTAGGTATTTATTTACTCAGCATAACATCATCTTTTATATTTTACCAAAAAATTGGGTTATATATTGTTTTTTTTTTACATTATAATTAATTAACGTGTATTTTTTTCTAAAAAAAATTGCTTTGAAAAATTGCTGCGCAAATGTCGTGTAACATAACAAATTGCAACAACCCCATTTAAACTCTATAGGTTCTCAGCTAAAAAAAAATATATATCATTTTTGGGGTTCTGAGTAATTTTCTAGCAAAAAATGGAAAATTGTATCAAATACTTACCGTAATTTTCCTTTCCTGACGCCAAACCATGGCAGCATACTAGTGATAGAGCTCCGCCTCTTGACCACTCCCTCAGGACCAGTGAATAGCATATATATAAGGCCTAGTTAGGCCCCACCCCATTCTCTGTAATTAGCTACATACCGAAACGCATAAGGGTGGGACCATATGCTGCCATGGTTTGGCGTCAGGAAAGGAAAATTACGGTAAGTATTTGATACAATTTTCCATTTTCCTGACGCCAACATGGCAGCATACTAGTGATAAATAACTAGCTGACAGGGTGGGATCTACTTGTCAAACCAATCTTCTAATTAGGATGAGACAGAGGACTGAATAGTCCTTCCTACAAAGTCCCTTGATGACAAGGCCCCCGGGTCTATTCCGTCAAGTTTGAGTAGGAATGTTGGACCCCTGTACAGATGGACACCATAGATTCTCTTGAATGTGTTGCCTATGAGGCGTTAACCGCTCTGGTAGAGTGCTCTGGCGCCGCTGACGGAAGCTCATGACCTCTATCCTATACACAACCAAGCCTGCTAGGATCCAGGTAGTAACCTCTTTCCCTTGATGATTCCCAACTGGAATGACAAAAGGTTTATTTAGATGACCTGATAGGGACAATTGTGGAGAGATACACCTTTAAAGTTCTGAAAATGAACAGTACGTGTGACTTTCCTGTGTGATGTTCTGGAAAGTTAGGCAATGTTCAGCTGTCTGTTAAATAGCAGTCTGTTGCTATGTTTGATGCAGAATGATCTACAAGATCCAACTCTACTCTTTCTGGAAAGAAAGGTATATATTATAATTTTATCTTTATTTTTATTTTATTTATTTTTTTACTTTGAAGCTCCAAGAGCTTGAATCTCTGATAACCTTCTGCTTAAAGTTCTTGCAATTGATACTGCTTTGTAAGTGATGGCTAAATGGATAAACTGATACAAGATCCAGCAACTGCAATAGATCTTTTCTTCCTTGGTGACCGACTCCTCACGACTGCCCTCAAAAGTTGTACAAACTGAAGGATTCTTGGTCCTTTCAAATGTGTTATTGCCAATATAGCCCACACTTGTGAGCTATGTGAGGATAGGCTAAGGCCTGGAGGAAGAATACAACAGCTGACACTGGAAGGACAGTAGGATCAATGTCTCGCCCTACCAAGAAAAAAAGAAAACTTGTTCCAGAATTAGACCTAGATGTTGTAAGTAGAATGTCTTCTCACAAAAGTAAGTAGAGATCACTCTGGAGTGAAACTGGAGCAACCGGAGTTGCCCATCCTACCCCTTTAGTGCCCCTGCTTGCAGCCCCAGTCTGCGCATGTTATAGAGGGGAAATGTCTTCTGTATCCTGAAATGAATGGCCAGGGAAAACCGAGGGCCTCCTGGTCAATATGGAGAACTGGCTATGACAACTATGTTCTCCCTTGACAGCCTCAAGGGAAATCTCATTTACGGGAAATGTTGGGGAAAATATATAGGTTAGATTGCAGACCCAGGGAGAGACCAGAGCATCTGCCCCTTGTGCCTTGGAGGAGGCCTGAGGAGGTTTGTCTGTGGTAGGCCCCACCTGTGGGCCAGCAGAGAGAAGACCTTGGATATAGACCCAGGGGTGGTGCAAGGGTTTTTGACACCCTAGGCAAAACCAAATTTTTTCGCCACCATTGGCTCCACCCCCTTTACACTGTCCCTGTGACAGAAGGCGGCGCTATACAGAAAGCATCGGCTCTGCTTCCTCTAGCGCTGGCTCCAGTGCTGCGCCTCCAATAACACTACCGGTCAGACTTAGTTGCATTCCGCAGCTTGCAGAGCATGCAGACGCGGAGGGAAACTGGTGGCCGAGCGCCCCTAGGCAGCAGTGCGCCCTAGGCGGCTGCCTAGTTTTCCTAGTGGTAGCACCGGCCCTGTGTAGACCCACTCGTGCTCTGGGAAGCTTGTATTCATTCAAAAGAAAAATATGCTGGGAGGTAAACTGCTTCCTGAAATTTTGCTGGTGATCTTCTGCCCCAGGTGTTATGGGTTTCACCTCTCCCAATAGCATATTGCTGCGAGTTTCATACTGGAGCTGAATATAGGCGACTGCTGCCCTGTTGCTAAAGTGCAGGGAGATTGGTCCTCCTTGACTCTGTGCAGTGAGGCCAAAGTGCTTAAAAGGGCTGTTTGGGCTGTTTGAACCCCCAAAGATTATCCTCCCTGGCTGGGAAGCTCTGATTGCCTTGACTGAAAGTCCCTCGCAATGCATCTTCCCGGCTGTCTTGCAGACATGATTTGTAGCAATTCTCCAGTCTAAAAGGTCCTAACGGACCGAGACTTCCTCAAGGTCTTTCCATCACCGCTGAGCGCTACTCATACAGAGTAACACTTATTAACTGTGTTCCATCCTGTTTCCTCCCTTGCACTAAGAATTCTAGATGCAATTTGCGCAGGTGCCTATGCACCCCAGGAATCATCTACATGCATGATGACGTTATTCATCCTCAGAAATATATTCCTGACTATCACCACTTCCTCTGATTGAAATAAAACAGAGGAACTAGCAGAGCACCCCCGGGTACACCAACCATTGGGATGGAGAAAGTTGGCTTTGCTTTCCCTCTAAGGTGTGAGGATAGGATAGGCATCCTGACGATCCATCAACAGCCTCCAGCCATGTGGTTATACTGTTTAATGGACTCCGTCTTAAAGAACTCAAAGAGGGCCCCACAGGGTTCAACCTCTTCCGATCTGCAACTGGACACTAACCAACATCTCCTGCGAACTCCAAACAGGATTGGGTAAAAAACGTGCAAACCCTCTTGAGTCTTAGGTGTCTGTAAGCAATGTAGCAGTCCACCCGCTGTTGTGGTGGACTTGTCAGCTTCGTGGAAGAGAGGAGCAGTGAGGAATCTCCCGAAGTGACCCTGAGTGTCTGATACCTTCATCCAACATGCCGTCCAGATACCAGTGAAGCGTGCCTTCTAGGTCTTACCTTAAGAGCATGGGCATGTACCTGTGTGACTGGCTCACTTATCCCCCCAGAAGTCTGCACCAAGACACAAGCCAGACCCTCGGCATCCACTGTCACAAAAAACTAATTTTTTGGCAAGACACTTCCGATAGGAAAACATATCTAAAGGGATGCAGACCCTGACACTCTCCTCAGAGTCCTGCAGGTGCAGCAGCTGGTTGATAATTATTAAACCATTCCCATTAGATTCACCCAGCACATGGGCTGGTTATTGCTAGTCTGCCAGCATCTGCAGATGCTACAGTAGGTAGGAGCAGGTTGACCATTAACTTGTTCAGAGTATACAGTTTCGACATCCTGTTTATACGGGCATTTTCTCTCAAACCCCCTTCATTCTTCCCCACTTTTGTTTCTAGGAAGCAATACGCAGCCCAGGGTCTCAACCATATGGCCTCCCTAACCGCCAAGGTGCCAGGGTGCTCTTTCAGTGGCTATACAAGCAACTAGGAGGGACTTCCTGGTCAGCCTCCATATTTTGAATAGCAGACTGCTGCATCTGTAATAAATGTAACAATGACCCAGGCCCCCTTCCGTCCAATGAGAACCTCCAGAGCCATGAGTTGTCAACATCCCTCCGCATAGAGTGGGTTGTAAGGCATAGTAGGTGAAGAGCATGTCTTTGGATTGTGTTGAGAAACCCACACAGGGAGAAGAAATAAACATCAAAACAAGTATTAGCATGTTGGGGAATTGAACCAGCAACCCCAGTGATACTAGACAGAATTGACACCCACTTAGCCAGCAGGCAGCCTCTGCAAAGTAGATTCATGGGCACCAGACACCTGTGCCACCTGTCCAGGATTCACCCAGACAGTTCGGATTTTGAATCATGCATCAGGGTTTCAGTCCACCTGAGACCCGGACATATTACCCAGACCTGGCTGTGGCTCCCCAAGTAACCGAGATAGTCATATACAAAACTGTTGCTGTTGTAGGCGGCTGTTTAGCCTCACCCAAAGGTGATGATGTCAGCAAGTGCAATTTGGCCACTAGAGCGCTCTGTGCATTACATTACTACTCTCCTTGGGGCACCCAAATGTGTCTGTGCAACGCCAACCTGGCAGACTCCTAGACTTCTACAGGACAGCCACGCAGGGAAAAGCATCCAGCAAGATGCCACATCTGCACGTGTACAAGTACGCTGTCCCCTATGGCAACAGTCTCCAACAGTTTCCAATACAAGTGTAACAGTTGCTCCGGGTAATTAAGGCAAGTCCAAAACAGAATCTTGTGCCAATCTTATCAATAATAAAGACATTTGGCATTACCTGTTAGCTGCATACTTCTCCAGGCAGTGTCTACTCAACAGCCTTCCAGGCATAGATACTGCGCCACAGGCCCTGCAGACATCTTGCTGGGGCGCTGGCTCTGGGGAAGAGGAGCAAAGACGTCTTCCTTGGAGCTCTTCTCCTGAGTGGGAGCGCCATCCGGGCTATGCTCCTCTGAAGAACGTCCGCCTTGCCTTGGCCCGGCCATCTTGAGAGCGTGGGCGTGCGGGGCTGAAGCAAATCAAAGCCAATCCGCATGAGAGGGCACTCTTTTTCCTGAAAACTTACCAATATGGTGGTCCCCACCCTAGTTGTTGAGGGTCTTTATATGAGCGGTAACTGACTCTTTATCTGTGGAGAAATGGGACGGCCAGCTGAGGTGAGGATAGCTGAAAAGCGACAGAAGGATCAGGAGTAGATATAGCAGAAAGGATTCCACTTTCCCTTTTTTTTATTTATCTACATATACTTACATATGTACACATATACAAACATACCTACACACATATATTGCAGAGGGTCAGTCTGGGGCTGGTTAGGAAAGGGTTAATTAAAGAGGGTAGGAACCTTCAGCCCTGATTACTGTCAGCTGAGCTGAAGATGTCAGAGGAGTTGTGTGTTTGGAGAGAGAGAGACAAACAGCATTCAGTGTAATGATCAATTTGCTGGGGTAAGTAAAACCATATATAAAAAAAAAACTGTATCTCAAACTAGAGCCATGTACTTTGTCTATATATCAGCCTGTTGGTTAAAGAGACTGAACCTTTCCTATCTCTGCACCTGTGTGACAAGACAAGCCTGTCTTTTTCTTCTGTTTGTTTTGCTGAATAAAGCCATTTTTATTTTACTGAACTGGCCTTTCACCCCTCTGATCCCCCACAATACATACATGTATTTACATAGACCCCCCACACATATGCATACCCACACATCCACATACAATTTTTTTTTTTTTTAAACGTGTATATACATATACACACACACCCATATCACATATACATACATACATACATACATACCTACACACACATGCAACACCTGCCAAGGACAGCAGGGAATGGGAAAGGTAATGAAGGACATGAAGGAGACATAAGGGGCTAAGAGAGAGATAAAGCATAGCTGGCCCCCCATATTCCACAAGTGCTGCAGTTATCAATTTTAAAAGCAGATTTCGTTCCTAAAGAGGAAACACTGCAGGGACCCCAATAAGACCCAGAGAAGGGGTTCCAGGCTTTTTACCGCATGTTAGCAGCCCGAGCGCTGGGACTTCGCACTGGGAGAGGCTTGAACCCAGCTGGATGCTGCACAGAGGCAGAGGGGGGGACATAGTACTGCTTACTCTTCACTGATGCGTTGAGGTATGAGGAAAAAAAGAAGAATGGGGTGGGGCCTAACTAGGCCTTATATTTATGCTATTCACTGGTCCTGAGGGAGTGGTCAAGAGGCGGAGCTCTATCTCTAGTATGCTGCCATGTTGGCATCAGGAAACATGATTTTTCCTTGTTCAAATACTTTTATTGGTAGATAAGGAGTATAACATACACAAAATAGCATTTTTCAAAGTAAACACCAGAAGAAGAGGTGAGGGTAAATCTCCCAATGGGCTACAACTGTCTCAAAGAGGAATTCTACTCACTTTGTTGAGATTTCCTCTTACTTCCTGAGTTTCCAAATATGTATTTCATCTAAGTATTTAGCTGTTTGCCTTGAGCTAAGCTTTAAACTACCCCATTATTGAGTTAACTAAAAACGTCATATATGTTATATATATTATAGTTTTATTCACATAAACATATAAAACATTTATAACAGTTGAGTCAAATGTAGTATTTTGAAATTTACAAGCAATATATGTCTAACTTCTAAATCAGAAGGACATTTAAGAGAATGAGAAAGTAACCCTTTTGTTTATTCACACTCTGGACCAGCGTTTCTCAACCAGGATTCGTCCAAAGGTTTCTAAAGGTTTCTAAAGGTTTCCATGAGCAATAAGCCATTTTTGGCTTTTAGATAAGTTGCATCTGACACCAGTAATCTTTTAGCTATATGTAAGGTGGGCATTCTTCTCGTTACCCACACTGTAATGAACTTCTTCTCCCACTGGACACCAGTGTAATGGGAGCCTTTCTACGAAGACTACCAATGTAAGATGGTCTTTTTCCCACTGACCACCAATCTAAGGGAGTCCTTCACCACTATGTTAAAGCGGAAGTAAACCCATCGATTTAACAGTTTAAAAAAAAAAAGGCATGCCGGAAATGCTAAATGCACATTGGCTGTGCTCTCAACCAAACAGTCAAACCATCCAATGGCTGGTGTCATAACGGATCACATGTGCAGCACCGTGGCAGTTGAAGATTAAACAGAGGCAAAGATGGCAGCTTCCTTGGCTGAAAACGACAGGGGGGTTTACTTCCACTTTAAGGGGACACTACAATATCCACTAATGTAAGGGAACGCTATGGTTTTCACTGTCGCTGTTTCTTTTCTAACCTTTATTATTATTTTTTTTTTTTGTTCAAGTGTTACTCTGTGTTAAAAAGATTACGATGGGCTGCTCTAGAATATAAACCTACAATATACTATTTAGCCTAATATAAAGTCCAGTAGTGCAGTGCTACACAGCAGTTTTAAATGTGATTGTCCATAAAAAACACATGTGAATAAAAGCAATGATTGTCCATACAAAATAAATGTGAATAAAATAACTTTAACCGCTTCCTGACCGCCTCACGCAGATATACTGCGGCAGAATGGCACGGGCAGGCAAAATCACGTATATAAACGTGGCCCTTTAAATGCTTTCCCATGGGTCGCGCGCGCGCCGCCAGCGGCGCGCGCGCGACCCGGTCGGGAGCTCCGTGACCCCGGCCGCGGGACCAGCAGACCCGATCGCCGATGGTGTCCCGTGATCGGGTCACAGAGCTGAAGAATGGGGAGAGGTCTGTGTAAACAAACCTCTCCCCGCGCTTCCTACTCTGCCTGTCATTGATCGGCTGTTCCCGGTCATCGGGAAAGCCGATCAATGACGTCAGATGTCAGCCCCGCCCCCTAATGTAAAAAAACACACACACGTCACAGCCCATAACCCCTCCCCTCCCCCTTGTGGTTAATTCTTTCACTGCATGTGTAATTTATACAGGAATCAATGCATTTAAATAGCATTGATTACTGTATAAATGACAATGGTCCCAAAATGTGTCAAAAATTTCCGATGTGTCCGCCATAATGTCGCAGTCACAATAAAAATCGCTGATCGCCGCCATTACTAGTAAAATAAAATATATTAATAAAATGCTATAAAACTATCCCCTATTTTGTAAACGCTATAACTTTTTGCGCAAACCAATCAATAATCGCTAATTGCGATTTTTTTTTACCAAAAATATGTAGAAGAATACGTATCGGCCTAAACTGAGGAAAAAAATGTTTTTTTATATATTTTTTGGATATTTATTATAGCAAAAAGCAAAAAATATTGCATTGTTTTCAAAATTGTCGCTCTATTTTTGTTTATATTTTTTGGGCAAAAAATAAAAACCGCAGGGGCGATCAAATACCACCAAAAGAAAGCTCTATTTGTGGGAAAAAAAGGACGCCAATTTTGTTTGGGAGCCACGTCGCACAACCGCGCAATTGTCAGTTAAAGCAACGCAGTGCCGAATCGCAAAAAGGGGCCTGGTCCTTTGGCGGCCAATTGGTCCGGGGCTGAAGTGGTTAAATGTGATTGTCCATAGTTAGGTGACGGAAATCTTCCACCAAGATTCAAAGTGCATATATGAAGCACACTACATCCTCGTGCTCTCAATATGCTTACCAGAATGAAAAGAAAACAGGTTTATAACCATGCAATCAAAGATGGCAGATGACACACTTGGATGGCCCCCTCCAGTCTTGATAGATGGATCACAGGGTTGACCAGGTACATCAGTTTTAGGTGGAACATCAAAACTCACATCAGGGAATGGATTTAAGCAATCATCACCAGAACAGAAGAAAAGGAGCAACAATAGTGAAGCCCGTAAGGGTATAACACTTACATTTATTGTAGTCTACTTACAAAGTGACAGCAACATCAGAACATGTAAAAAATCTGCGGTATATAACGTGCTTGCATCAGCCAGGAAACGCTGCACCACCAAATTGAGGACATATGCCAGGCATGGCACATGTGTCTACTTTCCCTGTCTAAGGACAGTGTCACGTGCCTGAAGGGAGACTGAATTGACGAGGTCAGCCTCTCTTGTATCTCCAGCTCAGGTCCCGCTGAGGATGGAACAGAAGGAGCCAAGGCCCAGGAGGAACACGAGTGCCTGTAGATGAAGACCCGGAGACTTGTTGCAGGAAGTTTCAGCTAGTCGCAGGACTGTAGTTGCAGAAGTGCTGAGCCAAACAGGACACAAGAGCGAGGTCACAAAGGAAGCTGGGTTCGTTAACAGGCAGGCAGCAAGGTACCAGGACATCAGACAAATGCAAGGTCAGAAGCCGGGATCAGGAGCCAGGATCAAGTAAACACAGTCCAGAAGTAAGGTCAGTGGAGAGCCGGTGTCAAAAGCCAGAGATCAGACAAGCAGGATCCAGAAGCAGGGTCAAACAGGAGCCAAGGTCAGCAACGGGTATTCAGACAGGAAATCACAAGTTCAGGGTATCAGGAGCACAGCTGAAAGATCAGTCAGCACAGAACAGTGGTTAGGGCATTCCTTTAATAGGCAGTCTGGTGCCAATAGATACCAGGGACACGCTCCTGCGTGTGCAAGCTGGTCGCCGCACATGCACATGCCCATAAGCGTGCACGGGACACCCTGTGCTATACCATCATCCCTGTCAGTGGAGGCTGCTGAGAGGTCATGAGGTATATCTATAGCAGGGACAGACTGAGGTGAGTAAGGAGGGACAGATTTGTGCCCCTTTTGTGTGGCTTTTAGGTGCTCTTGTCAACAGGCTGAGTGGTGGGAGGTTAAGTGCCTTGTCAAGCATGTGGTACCTAAATGGTTGGTGTTTTTGCCATGCTCGATGTGCTTGAGACAAAGTTTGCAAATAGCAACAGTGCAATCGGCTGCACATGTACTAAAAAAAGGCCCAGACAGCTGAGCTGTGGGAAGTGGGCCGGGAAATAACAGCTCCACAATGTGATGGAATAGGATGGCTGCTCTCTTCTCTTCCATGATGGCTGCCTCGTTGGGGTTGTGCCTCACCCTCACTTTCCTCCTCTCCTCTCAGGAGACAACTTGGCATAACGCTGCAGCTGGGGGAACATGAATGTCAATTTGTGTACCTGTGTTCTGCCCTCTCTATTTGGCACCCAAGTCGAGTCGGTGACCTCATCATCTCCTCCATCCTCATTACCACAGGAGACAACTTGGCATAACGCTGCAGCTGGGGGAACATGAATGTCAATTTGTGTACCTGTGTTCTGCCCTCTCTGTAGGCTCATATTCTTGCCTCAACCTCAGAATCAACATCTGAATCGAGTAATGGTTGTGCATCGTCAAGGAACAAGTGTTCAAATATCTCTGCTGACTCCTCCATGCCTGATGCTGGGGCTATGGCAGGAAAAGCTGTGGACAAGGACTATATAGCGTTAAATTTGCAGTAATGCAATGAAATATACAGTGTTAAACTTGCAATAACGCACAGAACTATATGGCGTTAAACTTGCAGTAATGCAATGAAATATACAGCTTTAAACTTGCAGTAACAGTTTAAGGATATGCTTCAATTAGGGTAATGTTTAGGTAGGGGTAGGCACCATCATCCATATAATTGTATAGAAAAAGAGAACTATACAGCATTAAACTTACTTGTAGTAACGCAATTAAATATACAGCGTTAAACTTGGAGTAACGCACAGAACTATAGGGCATTAAACTTGCAGTAATGCACAGAACTATACGGCGTTAAACTTGCAGTAACGCACAGAACTATATGGTGTTAAGCTTGCAGTAACGCAATGAAATATATAGTATTAAACTTGCAGTAACGCACAGAACTATATGGCGTTAAACTTGCAATAACGCAATGAAATATATGGCCTTAAACGTGAAGCACATTACCACTTTAGGTAAGCATTTATCATAACCTTGAAAGCACTAAGCATATGATGAAAAAAAAACATAAGCAGAGAAGACGGTGTGTCAGAATGTAAAGTATATGATATAACACGTGCTCTAGTCCATACATAGCCATTGACAATATCCAAATGAAGAAAAAGTGAAGACTGCTCACTACAGTATGTGCACTAATTATTTTTTTCAAAGTGAGTACAGGATACAATAAGCTCTGATATGTTTCCCACAATACTCAGCGTCTTATTGTGCATATTGACAGGTTTTTGAATACAGCAGGAAACATGTCAGTGCTTTTATATTGTATGGTCCACCGATCTGGAATAAAAGTAAGAATTATTTAGTGCTTATGTGTCCAATCTTTACCTTTTCTCCATTTTGATGTTCAGTTGACCCACAAGTATAGGTAGCTCAAGTCACATACAAATCTTTACCTTTTCTGTAAACGTTAAGCTTGGTACTGCCCCTCCCACGTTCCCAGATGTCCCTGTTGGTTCATTAATGTGCTCTGTAACCAGTAGGAATGTTATTGCAATTCAGTATTTGTATAGCTATCTCGCTACCCACCCCTCAGCTCACCACTTCATCACTAATTCACTAACTGGCGTATGAGTATGTATGTTACGCCACTTCATCACCACCCCACGCCCGCATCCCCTCCTACAATTTTTCCATTAAGATTAACAGCACAAGCATCAGCCCCCCAGGTGTAATACTGGACTCTCATTTTGGCCCTACATCCACTCACTGTCCAAATCTTGCTGCCTTCACCTCTGTCTAATCTCCAACATATGTCCATTCCTAACCAATGACACCACAAAGCTACTAGTTCAGTCTCTACTAGTTATGTGTCACCTAGACTATTGCAACTTCTTCCTCATTGGCTTACCTCCACATAGATTATCCCCTTTCATTCTATCATGAATGCTAATGCCACACTCATCCACCTTACCATCCGCTCAGTGTCTGCCACCCCTCTCTGTAAAACCCTCCATTGGCTTCCACTCACACAACAAATGAAATTCAAAATATTAAAAACAACATACAAAGCCATCCACAATTTCCCAAGCTACATCACCAACTTAATTTCAAAATATCACCCAAAACAATCCTCTCTGCTCCTTCCAAGGTCTTCTGCTCTCTAGCTCCTCCATCTCCTCCTCGAAATCTAATTTCCAGAACTTGTCCAGAGCCTTTATCATCCTCTGGAACTTCTTACCCCAGTCTGTCTAGCTGTCTCCTACTCTGTCTGCTTTTAGGTGATCTCTTATAACGTATCTCTTCAGGGAAGCCTATCCTGCCTCTACCTAAAATCTGTACATCTACTTTATCTATTAGCTCATCCCTCACTGTACATCTACTTTGTCTATTAGCTCATTCCTCACAGTTATTACCTTTTGGATCACTTGTCCTTCCCTTTTAGTTTGTAAGCTCTCACAAGCAGCACCTCCTAACCCTCTTGCCTTGAAATATATTTTAACTGTACTGCCTCCTTTATTTTGTAAGTGCTGCGCAAACTGTTGCCACTATATAAATCCTA
Organism: Lithobates sylvaticus; assembly: GCA_028564925.1. Classification (NCBI taxonomy): domain Eukaryota; kingdom Metazoa; phylum Chordata; class Amphibia; order Anura; family Ranidae; genus Lithobates; species Lithobates sylvaticus. Next base: position 528,614,685 of record CM053029.1, read on the forward strand.
AAATATAATATACATAAAATAAAATAATAATAATAATATATTAATAGTAATAATACACATGCAGTGGTCTATGTCTCTAGATCTAGTGGTCATTTTGACATGTATTTTTTTTACTGAAAATAACCTTTACTAATCATTTTTTTAAGCTATGCTTAGTTTGAGCCATTCACCTGACGTTTTCGCCTTAAAGTGTTACTAAACCCAGAACCTTCACTATATCTGGTCTCCCATAGTACACAGAAGTGCAATTATGCAATTATTGGAAATGCAATTATTTTAGTAAATATAAACGGATAAATACCTTTTCACATCTTCAGTATATAGCAGTCTTGTGACTTGTATCAGTTTCTAGTAAAGCTTGAAGGAGGAGTTTTCATTATCCCCTGATCCTCTGTTTGGACATGTCTGGACAGTGCTGATTGGCCCTGTGCTCATCATATGTACTCTCCCAAGGAAAAAAAAACCTCTTTAGCAACACACACCAAACTGAGCATGTGCAGCCCGGTCCCCTGGCTCTGTAAATATCAGGTTATTTTTTGGAGACAGTGAAAGAAGAGGAGGATCAGAGAGATAGGATAAAACAGCCTTTATACACAATGCAAAGGATTAACCCCGTAGGTTCCACAGTGAGTATAACAAGCCTGCTTTACTGCATATACAGTGGTGTGAAAAAGTGTTTGCCCCCTTCCTCATTTCCTGTTCCTTTGCATGTTTGTCACACTTAAGTGTTTCGGAACATCAAACCGATTTAAACAATAGTCAAGGACAACACAAGTAAACACAAAATGCAATTTGTAAATGAAGGTGTTTATTATTAAAGGTGAAAAAAAAATCCAAACCATCATGGCCCTGTGTGAAAAAGTGATTGCCCCCCTTGTTAAAACATACTATAACTGTGGTTGTCCACACCTGAGTTCAATTTCTCTAGCCACACCCAGGCCTGATTATTGCCACACCTGTTCACAATCAAGGCATCACTTAAATAGGAGCTGCTTGACACAGTAAGGTCCACCAGAAGATCCTTAAAAGCTACACATCATGCCGAGACCCAAAGAAATTCAGGAACAATTGAGAAAGAAAGTAATTGAGATCTATCAGTCTGGAAAGGGTTATAAAGCCATTTCCAAAGCTTTGGGAATCCAGCGAACCACAGTGAGAGCCATTATCCACAAATGGCGAAGACATGGAACAGTGGTGAACCTTCCCAGGAGTGGCCGGCCGCCCAAAATTACCCCAAGAGCGCAGCGACGACTCATCCAAGAGGTCACAAAAGACCCCACAACAACGTCCAAGGAACTGCAGGCCTCACTTGCCTCAGTTAAGGTCAGCGTTCATGCCTCCACCATCAGGAAAAGACTGGGCAAAAATGGCCTGAATGGCAGAGTTCCAAGGAGAAAACCACTGCTGAGCAAAAAGAACATCAAAGCTCGTCTCAATTTCTCCACAACACATCTTGATGATCCCCAAGACTTTTGGGACAACATTCTGTGGACCGATGAGACAAAAGTGGAACTCTTTGGAAGGTGTGTGTCCAAGTATATCTGGCGTAGAAGGAACACTGCATTTCAGAAAAAGAACATTATATACCAACAGTAAAATATGGTGGTGGTAGTGTGATGGTCTGGGGCTGTTTTGCTGCTTTAGGACCTGGAAGACTTGCCGTGATAAAAGGAACTATGAATTCTGCTGTCTACCAAGAGATCCTGAAGGAGAATGTCCGACCATCTGTTCGTGTACTCAAGCTGAAACGAACTTGGGTTCTGCAGCAGGACAATGATCCTAAACACACCAGCAAGTCCACACCGAATGGCTGAAGAAAAACAAAATGAAGACTTTGGAGTGGCCTAGCCAAAGTCCTGACCTGAATCCTATTGAGATGTTGTGGTATGACCTTAAAAAGGCTTTCATGCTCGAAAACCCTCTAATGTAACTGAATTAGGACAATTCTGCAAAGATGAGTGGGCAAAATTCCTCCAGGACGCGTAAAAGCCTCATTGCACGTTATCGCAAACGCTTGGTTGCAGTTGTTGCTGCTAAGGGTGGCCCAACCAGTTATTAGGTTTAGGGGGCAATCACTTTTTCACACAGGGCCATGATGGTTTGGATTTTTTTTCACCTTTAATAATAAACACCTACATTTACAAATTGCATTTTGTGTTTACTTGTGTTGTCCTTGACTATTGTTTAAATTGGTTTGATGTTCCGAAACACTTAAGCCCCATACACACGGTCGGACAATCCGCGGACCAGGTCCGTCGGACCATGTCCGTCATACTTTGTCCGATGTTGGTTTTGCGTACACACGGTCGGACAAAGTTGTCGGAAAATCCGATCATTCTGAACGTGGTGACGTTTGTTGCCTACGACGGGACTACGTAGAGGCTAGTAGCCAATAGCTTTGGTCTTGTAATGTGATCTGAGCATGCGTAGCACTTTGTCCGGTCGGACAACCGTACACACGATCGGATTTGGTGTGATCGGACCGGGTTGACGGCAAATCTTTCCAGCAGGAGATAAGACTTTGTCCGACGGACAAACCGACGAACACTGTCCGATGGTGCATACACACGGTCTGATTTTTCAACAACCTTGTCCGATCGGACCAAATTGATGAAAAAGTCCGACCGTGTGTATGGGGCTTTAAGTGTGACAAACATGCAAAGGAACAGGAAATGAGGAGGGGCAAACACTTTTTCACACCACTGTACAGACTAATTTTACTTTTGTGGGTTTAGCAACACTTTAAGTTCTGGTTCTAAGCATGGTGGTATAAGACATTGTGGTCCATACCTATTGGACAATAAACCTTGGATCCTTGGATAATTTTTAGCATTGTACATTATTTGGTAATTGTCCAATTGCTGTCGTTCGCACATCAAGACCATATTAAAATATAATAACTCAAATGCTTAAAACATTCAGAGCACATAGAGAAAAGCATGTGGACAGAAATGTTATGTCACCCTTTTTTACCTAATGACTGGTGATTGAAAATAATTGCTCTAAAATTAAAAATGGCAAAAGGCTGGAAATGACTGTAAGTGTAGACATAAATTTCCTTGTCTGGCAATAAACTTGGCTGTTCACGCTATCTTTAGATTATTTCCTTGGATTGGCTTTTAAGCATTCTCCTTTCTCTTTGTTGCTGTAGCATATAATTTGAATCAAGTAAATGAGCCATTTTCAATGACCTTATTATCATGATACTGCATAATTACCATTAAATATTTAATACTTTTTAGGTATGAGGAATAATCTTTTTGCCCATATATAACTTGCCATTTTTAGCTGTTTGCTGAATCCAAAGTGCAAAATCTATTTCTTTTTTTTTTTTTTTTGGTATAGCCTCTTTTAAACAGTTTTGAACCATTAATTGCTGCTTATAAAATATTCTATATATACAGTATTTATTATGGTCATGGAAAGTCAAGACTGGCATGTTCGCATATATAGAATTTAGAAAATATAGACGTCTCCCTCTTTATTACAAGTTCCTTTGGGTTAGCATAGTAAGTTAACAAATTTCATACTCCAACAGAAGTATAAAATGAACAGTAGTAATAAACAATACATTTATAAAAGTTTTATATCTCATAAAAATGTAAAATACAAATGTATGTATCCCATAGTAATTCACCTCTTTAGATATACATATTGAATTATTGTATTATTATTCTTATTATATATGTTAGAGAATGCACCTGCAATATAACATTGTGGCCCAACTTCAGAGAAATAGTCCCTCACTGGGGATGAAAATGTGATAGATTTTTGGCAGCTGCTTTTCGGGCATGGAGATTTTGTGGGGGTGCTTAATAACACACACTCCCACTGCCAGTAAATACTGTATATGCAGCCAGGGGAATATGTACAGAAAATGGAGCCCATGGAAAGCATTAAAATTATGCCTTGTCCATAAATCTGGCACTGTATTTAGACCCCTTTCACACTGCCAGCGTTTTTCAGGCGCTACAGCGCTAAAAATAGCGCCTGTATAGCGCCTGAAAAAAGCTGCTCCATGCACCCCAGTGTGAAAGCCTGAGGGCTTTCACAGTGCAGCGGTACGCTGGCAGGGCGTCACAAAAAGTCTTGCCAGCAGCTTCTTTAGAGCGGAGAAGGATCGGTGAACTCACCGCTCCTCCACTGCTCCTCAACCGCTGCTCCCCATTGAAATCAATGGGGCAGCGCTGCGATACGGCATTTTGCGGGCGGATTTAACCCCTTATTGGCCGCTAGCGGGGGGTTAAAACCGCCCCCCCCCAGCGGCCGAATAACGCAGCTAAAATAGTGCCGCTTTACCGCCGGCTGCGGCTCGGTGTGAAAGCGGTCTTAACTGGCTAAAGAAAACTTATATCTGCCATCTGCTCTGGATGATGATGTTACCATTTTATTGGTGCTGCAAAAGAGTCTCCCCTTCACATTAGGAGCCTCTCCTTCACATTAGGAGCCACCTTTCACATCAGAGTCCCTTCCTTTTACATCAGATGCCCCCTTCACAACAGAGTCCCCCCCTCCTTTTCACTTCAGAACCATGCCTTCAAATTAAAGGCCCACTGCACATCAGATTCCCCCCTCCCCTTCACAACAGGAGCCCTCTTTACATCAGAGTCCCCCCCTTTCAGATCAAAAATCTCCTCTTTACTTCAGAAGCCCCCTTTCACATCACAGGCCTTCTTCACATCAGAAGTCTCTCCTTTATAGCAGGGGCCCCTTTTACACCACAGACCCCCCTTCACGTCAAAGTTCTCTCCTTTTTCATCACAGTCCTCCTTTTACACCAGTGTCTTTAGTCCCCCTTTCAGATCCCATAACCCCCTTCGAATCACAGTCCTCCTACCCTCTGTCATTCTGCGCTGAAGTTCTGTAAGGTAGGGCTGTGAAGGTGGTACTATGATATGCATGGGGGCTGAGGACACTGAAATGAAGGGGAGGCTGTGATGCGATGGGGGCTCTGGACATTTGTGAGAAGAGTAGCTGTGATGTAAAGTGGGGGGCAGTGATGCCAAGGCAAGCTGTTATGTGAAGAGGGGCAGTGATGTCATATATCTTCTTTTCTGTGGGAGCTTCTATGTGGGGAAAACTAAGAGAGAGTAGTGGAAGGGAATACATGATCATGTATCATGTATCATCATATCTTCCTTTAGACAGAGATGTTGCTCAAATCCATCACTATCATTTTCCACAGATATTCCATTAGATCATGTGATCCCTGAGCCTCGTGGTGGGAACTGGGATAAAATTATTTTACAGAGAGATGGATTTTCAAATGGAAGACAACAGTTGCTCTGGGCCTTAATTAAGTGGATAATTTCCAGACATTTTTGAAAGGTTTATTGATACATTTTGAATGGGTTTATTGATACATTGTTTGTATGTTTTTGTATGTGATGTATTCATTCTTAACCACTTGCCGCCTGCCATATAGCAATATGACGTTGGCAAAGTGGTTGCGATATACTGACCGGACGTCATACGACGTCCCCAGGATATCAAGCCGCTGAACCTGCTGGACACTTCCTTCATGGGTAAAGCATATAAAAGGAGTCCTCCATAAGAGTGACGGCATCTGATGTCCCTGGTCTGTGAATCTCGGTGGCCGGATGTACCTGTGCATGGAGCCCATCAAGCATGCTTCTTTGGTCTGTCTTTATTTTTTTATTTTTTTTATTTGGGTTGCTATATTTTTTAATTAAGATTTTGAGCTTTATGAAAAAATATTCTTTTGGTTATTGTAGTGTTCGTTTTTTATTTTAAGTGTCCCTACTGACCCTTGGATCTCTGCGTGCTTTCCTGCCCTTCTTCCCCTCAGGCTCTGACTGCCATTGGAGTGCACGGGCTGGACTGTTTTTAAAATTTGGCATAGGCTGATTGCTGATCTCTCATCAATGGTGTTAAAAAAGCATATATCTGATACTATATAGCTCTTGTTATGTATTTTCAATTTGTAGATCATCGGTCTCCAAACTGTGGCCCGTGGGGCAGATGTGGCCCTTTGCTTGCCTTTACCTAGCCCTTGAGGCACCATTCTGTCTACTGACACCAATGATGGGGCACTATTCCTTCCATAAACATCAACAATGGGGTACCATTTCTCCCACTGATTCCAACTATGGGGCACTATTTCTCCCTCTAAAACCAATGATAGGGCATTGTTTACTTCCACTGACGCCAGAGTGTTTTCTAATCTCGCTGCCCCCCCTAAGGTGCCTGAATGACAGTTAACTGCCCCTTTCCTTAGAAAGTTTGTAGACTCCTATTGCAGATAAATAACTGTATATGTTCTATTTTTGATATGAAGGTTCAGTTTTTCCTCTGAAGAAGAGGAAACTCAAAACGTGTCAGTAATATATGTTGAGATACAGATATTCTGTTGTTGTTGATGTCTAATTATTGACCAATGAACTATATTATGGTATTGAAACCACTATATGTATAGCTATGAGAGGAAATATGTAACTCTAAATATTCAACGTATCTGTTTTATTTGTTTTATTGTTATAATAAAGTGTGTTTTTTATTATATACACTGTATGTTTTTATGTTAGTGTCCTAAAAGTCGCACACACTCACATTAGAATTTTTCTTTGGATATACATTTATTTTGATTGGGATGTTGGCACCATTCGGAGTCTCAAGTTACACTCACTGTATATGTCATAAGATACAGTTTCTTCTTAAGAGTTGTATGTGTTTATATTGTTAGAGATAACATAGCACTATATGACTTCTAGATTTTCGTAAAGAAAAACTGACAGCCCCACCATTTCTCCAGGGATCTTTAACAGTGGGCGGGAGATATGAAAATCCAAAGACATTAGCCCAATTAGTAATGTCATTCACATAGGCTCAGCTCAAGAATTGGACAGGCTTAATTATACAATAGAAGCTTCCAAATGCTGAATATTTTAAATACCCTTAGGTTGCATAGTTTATCCTGAGTATCCACTGTAAGTAATCCTGTGAGACTTTAAATTACTTTGAACACAAATACTCTACAAGGGTCAGACAGAGCCTAATTATTCCTCTATTGGTTGATTTGGGATGATTGCCAACCAACAGTCACTAGGGAAATGTCTAAATAGAGATATCAATTCAATTTAGTTAAATTTTGGATCAGCAGGACTGGCCTTAATTGTTTAGCCCCATGTCAATACCACACTGAATGTTGGAATAGAAATCATACAAATTTTCACTTTTGATAGAAGTTTTCCTTTATCTTAAGGCAAACCTATTATCGTGCTGTAGAGTAGGCTAATGTCCTAATACAGTGCAGAAAAGCTTTTAAAATATATGATGTTTTTCAGCCAGACAAATACCAAATGCTCAGTGATCTATAGAGGACCACTTCTGAGTCCATAGCACAATTACATTTTCTAATATATCCTATAGATCTTCATGTTTTAAATAGAAAGCAGTAGTGAAAGCAACGTTCCATGTTTGAAGTTCATCGAAGACCAAGGTGATAGTGGAAATGCTCTTTATTTGTATACCTAAAACTAGATCTACAGCTTTCTGTCACCTCACAACTTTAAAAAGCTTATAAAAGCATGGTGTCCAGCCCAAAACATTTAGTAGCCAATATGAAGATATTAAATAGGGAGCACAGACAGACCAAGGCTCAACCTTTGGAGCTCTGATAGAAATTTGGGTAATACCAATTAAATTATCAGTCATACTTACATCTTGAGGTATCTGAATGAGGTTCCAGAGGCCAGTTTACCATGATTGCCCTAATCGGCATATTAATAGTGCAGCTCTTCTGTACATAAGCATCTGGAGAGCGTTTGATGTGTTAACATGCATTGTAAAGCAATGGTATTAACAGGCCCTCAAAGCTGTAGTGAAATATAGAAGCTAATGAAAAGGCTTAGGTGCAATAAAAATAAGCAGCCAACACTAATGCCGCGTACACACGGTCGTAATTTCTGATGGAAACAGTGCGATGGGAGCTATTCATCGGATTTTCCGACCGTGTGTATGCCCATCAGTCTTTTTCTATCGGAATTTCCGACGGACTTTGGATTGGGAACATGTTCTTAATTTTTCCGACGGAAAACCTTTCTATCGGATTTCTCGATCATGTGTATGCAATTCCGACACACAAAATTCCGACGCATGCTCGGAAACAATTCGATGCATTAAACTTCCCTTTTATAGTGCAGTCGAACGTTTTTTAAGGCGTGGTGTTATTGACCGTCGGAATTTGGTGTGACCGTGGGTAGGCAAGACTGTTTGAGCGAAATTCCGATGGGAAAACCATCAGAGATTTTTCGACGAGAATTCCAACCGCGTGTACGCGGCAAAAGAACTGTGTAAAAAAAAAGTGCAGGGCTATAAATTGACCAAATCACAATAAATACATATAATAATATAGAAACATCACAAAGTAAAAAAAAAAAAACACCACAAACATCTGTGCTCATAAGACAAAATTGTTAAAATAATGAATTAATAGAAGAAGTAATATTGATCAAAAGTGTCCATCTACTCTGCAAAATTGAGTGAAAAGTTCAGTGAATTTGAATATTATCATATAGTGACACTACAAACATAACGTGATGAAATCTTCAACCCATATTTATCCACCAGTAAAGGGGAAAGGTAAAACCCCTAAAGATGGAAACATATGAAGGGACAAAACTTCTCATATTGTAATAAAGCGAATCTTTAAAAAAAGCAATTAAAATACACTCACATAACAAAACGGCCACACAGGCAACATTGCATATGGCGTAGTGTAAGCATCAGATCACCCCCTATCTTCCAGCAAAGCACACTTCTGGTTTTGCCTTGCGTGATGGCGTCACTTCCGCTAGCCCCGCCCAACGCATTTTGTCATAGCAGACATCATCACAGGGAGTGGCTGCAATATAAAGGCTGCTATTGCTGTTCTTCTTTTAAGATAAATTGTTGCCTGGCTCTTTCTGCCTTCAGTACTTTCTGAATCACTGACCTGAATTAAGTATGCACTGTAGATTAGAAACTCAAAGTGAATTATGACCTCCTGTTCTACATAATTGTTCCAGGAGTCAGTGGATCTGCAAGATAGCCAGGAAACTTTTAGGCGAATTCAGCAATGCATATTTTCCCATTAACTTCTTTCTGCCCATTTAATGCATATGTGTTGCAGTAAAGAGGGTGGGCATGTATGCATCCATTGGTGGCAGAGCTTTCTGTGCTGGGAGCTCTAATACTAATGATCGGGAAAAAAGGGAACAGTATGCTGCTCCAGATGAATACAATGTCCAACTGGACTAGGTGGTCTGGATGCCAGCCCACGGCTTGCCTCTGTGATACTGAATCAAATGAATTTGGCTGCACACCTCCGCCGGTCCACCAATATTTATTGAAAACTGTACATGCTACCACCAGGACACAAACAATAAATGCAGGTTGACACGTTTTTACACAGACATTGTTTTAAGGAAGCCCAATGTCTGTGTAAAACATGTCAACCAGGTGGACCGGCAGTGGTGTGCAGCCGAATTCAGGCACACAGGCAGCACTTAAAATTTGTTCAAGAAACTGTTTTTTAAAGGCCTATAAAGTCAACCACCAACACCAAATAGCTAAAAGATATACCATATTTTTCGCTCCATAAGATGCACTTTTCTCCCCCTAAAAATGGGGGAAAATGTCTCTGTGTCTTATGGAGCGAATACTGACCAGCCCCCCCCCCGTACTTAATTCGGCTGCTCAGGCTTCTCTGTCTTCTGTCTGTGGCTGAGTGACAGGCCCAGCAGGAGATCGGCAGGTGTTTGCGGGAGACAGCCGTGCCACCGCCAGCCCAGTATTTTAACATGGCAGTGGCGGAGGTGGCACGGCTGTCTCCCTTAAATGCCTGCCGATCTCCCGCTGGGCCTGTCACTCAGCCACAGACAGAAGACAGAGAAGCCTGAGCGGCCAAATGGAGTACAGCCGCAGCGGCCGCTCGGGCTGCTCTGTCCTCTACCTGAGTGACAGGTGGATGCATACAGCAATGTCAGTCTGTGCAAGGTTGAGTTGGCACTGGTAAGGCTGAATTTCATGGCACTGGTCAGGCTGCATTTTTTGGGCACAGGTCAGGCTGCATTGTATGGGCACAGGTGAGGCTGCATTTTATTGGTACAGGTCAGGCTGCTTTTTTTTTGGCACAGGTCAGGCTGCATTTCATTGGCACTGGTCAGGCTGCATTTCATTGGCACTGGTAAGGCTGCATTTAATTGTCATTGGTCAGGCTGCATTTCATGGGCACTGGTAAATATTTTAGTACACCATTTGGTTCAAAATATTTTTTTTCTTGTTTTCCTCCTCTAAAACCTAGGTGCGTCTTATGGAGCGAAAAATATGGTACTATATATAATTTGTTACAAAATATGTTAAAAACATATACTCTACAATATATGTAAATTATTACACTAATAGACACATTTGTACTGTATTGCTGCACAATCTACCCTCAATAACTATAATTTACAGATAGTCACATGTTTATTATTATAAAAAAGCAAAGAGTCCACACCAGGATCCTTTCATCCTCAAGTGGATATGCGCTAGTAGATAATAAGTCTCTGATGATATTAGCACTGAAAAAATAATTGGTGGAGTTTGTAATTGCAATATGATTGTAATCCAAAGAGATTATTATATCTTTCTTCTTCACATAGCGTGCTGTAATTAAAGAAGATGATAAATCCATCAATGACAGCTTAACAGGCCATAAACTGTACCACTTATTGTATATGTGCATATATTTAGTGTGCTTTATCAAAATACAGAAAAAAACACTTAAAAAATATTCAAATAGACCATCAATAACCTGCAACCGGCCTGGAGAATTGGTCCAACTCAGAATATACACTGCTTCTCAAATCTCATAAGCCAAATGTTGACAGTATAGAAGGTGTTGTAAAGATACATGAGGTGTGTCTAAAAAGTTCAGTGAATGGTTCGATATCTCAACAGCAACATGAGCGCATGCACATGGCTATCCAGAGACACGTCGAGAAGTGCCACCTAGCATGCAGTACACGTGACCGTCAGGGTAAACCCGCTGCGGGCAGTCGAATGTAGTCAGTGTGAGAGGTAGGGTCACAGTGCAATGGAGCAATCAATGAACATCAAGTTCTGCTACAAATTGGGGAAAACGGCGATGGAGACACATGAAATGTTGGTGCAGTGTATGGGACAGAAGCCGTGAGCATAAAATGTCTTTACGACTGGTTCAAACGCTTTCGCGATGGGAAGGAAACGACTTAGGATGAGCCACATTCTGGTTGGCCATCGACAAGCAGAACCACAAACATGATTCAGTAAGTGTGACAAATGCTGGCACAAGATCGGCGACTGACTCTACGATTGATGGCGGAGGAATTGGGCATTAGCAGGGGCACGGTGTGCACCATCCTCTGCGAAGATTTGGGTAAGCGGAAGATCTGTTCCCGGTTTGTGCCACACAAGCTGACAGATGAACAGAAAGCAAAACAGATGGAAACCTCTGGAGATTTCATTACCATGTGTGACCAGGATCCATCTTTTCTACGGACCATCATGACAGGGGATGAGACCTGGTGCTACCAGTTCGATCGGGAATCCAATTGATGCAATGGTGTTTACCGTCTTCCCCGCAACCCAAAAAGAGTCGCCTGTAAGGGTCCAAGGTCGAGACAATGTTTATCGCCATCTTCGACAACGTTTTGTGGACATGGCAGCAATCCTAGAATGTGTGATTGGTTTCTGAAGAGAGCCTTTGCTGACAGTTTCTAGAAGCTTTATGAACGGTGCCAAAAGTGTGTTGTGAACTATGGCGATTATTTTGAAGGCCAATAAAGGTAACTTGTTTATATCTTCTGTTTTGTTTGTTTTCTGATACCGCCAAACTTTTTATACACACCTTGTATGATTGACCAACTATGTATAATTAAGATGGCCTTTTTACACCAATAAACAGAAAGTGCTTGCAATAAAGCAACCTTTATCTGGTATGTAGGGTATTTTTCAAGCACACAATTTCACATCCATGAATAATGCCCTTGCAAAATAAATGCAGAAATAGACAGTGGTGGAAAGCTCTAGATAGATTTGGGTGTTATTGGCATAGAAATTATATTGAAAGCCATAGAAGGCTATCAGCTGACCCAGGGAGGAGGTGTTGATTGATAATAGGAGAGGTCCAAGAACAGAATCTTGGGGATCCCCAGTGGAGAAAGGAAGAGGAGAGGAAAAAGGAGAATTGTAAGCGACACTGAAGGAGCAGTGATAGGATAGGATAAGAACCAGTGGCGGTGCATCCATAAGGTTGCACGGGAGTGCCACCCCCTCTCTCCTGCCACCCCCTCTAGCACCAATAGATAGATTCATGCATTGCCCACTGCGTTTGATGGCACAGTGGTGGCAATGGATGGGCACAGTGGCTGCGTTTGAAGGTACAGTGAGGCTGCAATTGATGGGGTTTTTTTCAGAATTTTTCAGTTTGTTTGCACCCCCCCCAAAAATCAGGTGCTTGGATCTGTTACCTGTCACCTGATTGGCTGAAACGACAGACGCTGTGATTGGATGCCAGGCTTCCAATCATAGCAGAGGATGGGTGGATAGGACAGGAGAAGACATCGAGGAGCTGTCTCACTGAGACAGGTAAGTGCAGCCGGCGGGCCCGGCGGGGTGCACACTGGCAGCATTTGATATGGCACAGTGGCTGCATTTGATGGGGCACAGTGGGAGAAATTGATGGGCACAGTGGGAGCAAATGATGGGCACAGTGGCGGCAATTGATGGGCACAGTGGCGGCAATTGATGGGCACAGTGGCAGCGTTTTATGGGCACAGTGGTGGCGTTTTATGGGCACAGTGGCTACGTTTGATGGCACAGTGGCTGCATTTTATTGGGCACAGTGGCTGCATTTGATGGCACAGTGGCAGCAATTGATGGGCACAGTATCTGCGTTTGATGGCACAGTGACTGCGTTTGATGGCACAGTGACTGCGTTTGATGGCACAGTGACTGCGTTTGATGGGCACAGTGGCAGTGTTTGATGGCACAGTGGCTGCGTTTGATGGCACAGTGGCTGCAATTGATGGGCAAAGTGGCTGCATTTTATGGGGCACAGTTGCTGCATTTGATGGCACAGTGGCGGCAATTGATGGGCACAGTGGCTGCGTTTGATGGCACAGTGGCTGAGTTTGATGGCACAGTGGCTGAGTTTGATGGGCACAGTGGCTGAGTTTGATGGGCACAGTGGCTGCGTTTGATGGCACAGTGGTGGCAATTGATGGGCACAGTCTCGGCAATTGATGGGCACAGTGGCTGCCTTTGATGGGCACAGTGGCTGCGTTTGATGGCACAGTGGCTGAGTGTGATGGGCACAGTGGCTGCGTTTGATGGCACAGTGGTGGTAATTGATGGGCACAGTGGCTGCGATTGATGGTACAGTGAGGCTACAATTGATGGGGTTTTTTTGAGAATTTTTCAGTTTGTTTGCACCCCCCCAAAAATTTGGAGCACCAGCCGCCACTGATGAGAACCAATGAAAATCACAAATAAATAAACAGTGTTTTTGCGCTAAAGTGCATCAAATATTAAAGTGCTCTAAATGCATCAAACATTAAAGTGCTGTGTAAATGTGTAATAAAACCAATCAGTGGTCACTAAATCGTGACTCAGAGGCTGATATTACACTAAGTGCGGTGAATCAATCATAAATATACACACAATGGAAAATAAATAATAAATAAACACCTAATATATATACAGTCAATATTAAAAATCATAAAAGTGAGTAGATGTGATAAAAACACTAGATCTCCAATCACATATAAAAACCATAAAAAAGATGCATGGATCAATAAATCAATCAATCAGTGAGTATATAACGAGTCCGTAAGGTGGTTCATACAAGAGATAATGTGATAGAAGTGACACCCATAAGAAAAGCTCTATTAGTCTCTATAACACAGATATATAAAAGGTTCTTCCTTTCTCCAAACGTGAGGGGTGCTGGGTAGTGAGGGCCTGCTCATCAATGGTGCTCTCTAGCCTCTCACCTCTCTTAAGGTCAAACTGGGCATCTAAAGGAACAACTGTGGCAGTCTCCAGCTCTCCAATCCCCCGGATGGTTCCTCGGTGTGAAGAGGCACCACCAGGAAGTAGAACTTCAAACCACACTGAACGCCCTCTATACGTCACGTATAGAGGGCGTTCAGTGTGGTTTGAAGTTCTACTTCCTGGTGGTGCCTCTTCACACCGAGGATTCCACCGTCTTGTGTGCTGAAAGCAATAGGAGCTATTAGAAAAGCGGACATTCACCAGAGCTGGCCACACTGGTCCTGCACTGAAAATTGGGATGTAAGGAGGGGAACCACAGGACCACTAGGATTGCGGTACACCCTGTATACCTTCAAGCGGAGGGCTATTTCTGGTGACACGGCTGTGGGGAAGTGGAGATTCGGATTGGGGACTGCCTTGCTTTGAGACAGATTGCACTGGGAACCATCCGGGGGATTGGAGAGCTGGAGACTGCCACAGTTGTTACTTTAGATGCCCAGTTTGACCTTAAGAGAGGTGAGAGGCTAGAGAGCACCATTTAGATGCCCAGTTTGACCTTAAGAGAGGTGAGAGGCTAGAGAGCACCATTGATGAGCAGGCCCTCACTACCCAGCACCCCTCACGTTTGGAGAAAGGAAGAACCTTTTATATATCTGTGTTATAGAGACTAATAGAGCTTTTCTTATGGGTGTCACTTCTATCACATTATCTCTTGTATGAACCACCTTACGGACTCGTTATATACTCACTGATTGATTGATTTATTGATCCATGCATCTTTTTTATGGTTTTTATATGTGATTGGAGATCTAGTGTTTTTATCACATCTACTCACTTTTATGATTTTTAATATTGACTGTATATATATTAGGTGTTTATTTATTATTTATTTTCCATTGTGTGTATATTTATGATTGATTCACCGCACTTAGTGTAATATCAGCCTCTGAGTCACGATTTAGTGACCACTGATTGGTTTTATTACACATTTACACAGCACTTTAATGTTTGATGCATTTAGAGCACTTTAATATTTGATGCACTTTAGCGCAAAAACACTGTTTATTTATTTTTGATTCACGGGTCAGCGTTCACTCTTAGTTTTTGCAGCTTGTTTTAGGACTTGTTCCATTTTTAGCATCAGAACGCTCATATTTTAGATCACTTCTATTTATTATTTATATTCATTCATCTATTTTAGTATCTAGTTCATATACCAGCGCAAAGGACACTCACATTTATTAATGAAAATCACAGTCACAGAAACCAAAGTAGTAAAGTTTGAGGAGGAGGGGGTGGTCTACCATATCAAAGGCAGCCGAAAGGTCCAGAAGTAGAAGTACAAAATAGTGTATATTGGCTCTCTTGGCTCATTCCTGGCCTCTAGATAGTGTTCTGTCAGCACCCTGGGCTCTCTCAGTATGGGGTCTCCAGGCACCCTGGGTTCTCACACTCCTCCTGAGTCTTATGGACTCCATCCAGTCCTGTGTTCCCCAACATAGGGTGCAGTCCCAAATTGGAGCCCTGAGCTATTCTTAGGCCTGGCTTATAATGACCCTGAAGACTTTGTACCCACACAGCCTGCAGACCTCTGGTAAGCCCTGGACACAGGTTCGGAGACTTCTTTCCACCCAAATCTCTTTGAAGTCTGCAAGCTCTAGATCCGGATTCAGGATTACAAAACCTGGAGAAAGCTGTACAAACAGTTTTCTCTGCTCACAAACAATACTCTGGAGCTTTGCACTGCCTTAGTGCGAATCCTGTGTGTCTTTTACCCAAACTTAAATAGTGGCAGGGCCTAACATTGTCACAGTGCCAATTTGTACCCTCACACTCTGTCACCACCTTCAGGAGTGTTGGGCAGGAGGTGCAAGGGGAGCCCCCTGGTCTACACCAGGTACATGATAGCTCTGTATGGTATATGTCAAACAGTTGCAGTATTTTTTTTTAATTTGAAGGAATCAGATTTTATAACCTTCTGCAAATTTATAAGTAGTGATGATCAAATCAAGAGATTCCCTGCTTCCCCAATTTTTTGATTCTCCTGAATATTTGCATGCAGATATGTATGATCTGTAGAAACGAATGCAATTCGTTAATCTTTCATTGATTCATTAAGAATTTGTATGTTTATCTGAAGAAAAATCTTCATGCATATATTTAGCCAAGTCACAAGTCACAATTTTTTGATTTACCAATTTGGCAACTGATCAACCTATGATTTTTTTGTAAGCTTTTGCAGTAAGTTCTTCGAGTTGGTATTTATCTCCTGAAACACGGTTATTCAACTGCATGAAATCAAGCATTTATCTTAAAAGAAATGATTATCCGGTGCAGTCTGCTTCTCATTGTTCTCTAGTGTACCATTCCCAGAATGCCTTATGCTCTGCAGGTCAAGCAGCTTGAACTGTCACTGCTGTAATTTGATGTGGTACAAGTACAAAATCCCAATAAAAGTCTTCCTAGAAAATAAAAGTTGCCACTGATGCTGAAAAACAACAAACAAATTGGTGTTTGCTTAGTCTGTAAGTTTCATTTGTATTATTTATGGAGCTGCAAGCAGCTTTATTTTTTAAATTAGAAAATGAAATAATGAAAATTGGTTACTTGTCTCATAATTTATGTGCAAATTAAATTCAGAGTGCCAAATAATGTAATCTGCTCACAAGATTTTGCTTCAGTTTTTTGTGTTTTGTAAATGATTTGTTTCGGATATCTGCCATAATGTGATGAAGCCATTCTTCTTCCTGAAGCATTGGGCTACACTGAAGATATTCCACTAAACAATCATTGCACTGAAGGCAGAAATGGTAAAACCGATCATTTGCTTTATTGTCTAAAGCAACAATGTACAACGCATTGTAGCTCTGCGAAAATGTACTCTGGGATTTGAGATGAAGGATCATTGTTATTGTTATCACTCTGATGACAGTATTTTTGTGTCTGCCAGGATGTCTTTATTTGTGTGTGTAGAATTGGGCATCACTTCCCATAAATCAAAGCAGAAAACCGTATAAGTAAAAAAGAGTAGTGAAGTTTATAACAATTCTGGGCTGCCTGCATATAGTCATTTTTACATATATCTGAGTAACTTAGCTCAGCGTACAATGCTGTGTATAACAACACTCACACAATACAGGGTGAATTCCATTCTAGGCAGCAATGAGGACTGTCCATTGCTAATGTTGAAGAACAGAAAAGCCCCTACTTGCTACGAGACCAGCTAGAAGACATCTGAAATTAAGGTATGTATGCACAATTCCTTGTACAGGGAGGAGTGTTAGTATAGGGGGATATAGAGTGGATAAATCCATCCACTCTAGCCAATCAACGGCCAGGCTGAGCGGCAAAGAGGTCATCGGGGGTGAGCGCAGCAGGTAAACGGGCTCAGTTAAGTAAAATGGGGGGGCTGGGGGGGCCGGTATTGTTGGATGTTTAGGATGCATTAAGGTGAAAAAATGCGTACCTTTACAACCCCTTTAAATTAGCATTTAAATTATAAATATCACTTAAAATAACTTACTTTAACTAACTTAAAATAAAAATGTAATGTAATGATGTAATTCTCCATATTGCCACAAGATGTCCCCTTTGCCAGAAAGTGAGCTTTAACTTTCAGAGCCCCCTGGGTGACGTTGTTACCTTGTCCCTGACAGCTGGGCACCCTTGGATAGATATAAATAATTTGTCAGAAAGCACTATCTTATTCTCATTTTGGGGGTTGGTATTCAGAGCATCATGTAGGTGGAAATCCAACACTGTTTAGCTTCCTTAAGGGGGTGGTGGGAAATTTTCCATATGGGACTTTTAATGGGCCTCTCTCTTTCTGCTGTACTATTCATTCACTTGCAGTGAACTATTTGCAACTGTGGAACCATGTGCCATTGTCCCCATAGGCGGCTGAATTATTGTTTGACTCAATAGTTTGGTAAAGGCTTAGAGATTTGTATCTATATATGGTCTTGCTGATTCTTCATAGAAGATAGCTTCTCTCGGAAATAACCCTGTGTCCTGGGGTCACTGCAGGGTCCATTGCTGGCAAGGCAGGAACAGTTTGTAAAGGGGTCCTGGTCAGGGCAGGGCAGAATGGGTCCCTCTCAGGGTATCCCACTACCAGTGAAATGTTAGGAATCCTGGGAAGCCCAAACTAGAGGATTTAAGTGGACCAAGTGTTACCCTCATGCCAGACCACAATGTGTTAAAGAGCAAATGTGCCTTCTGTTACACAACAAATACATAAGCCCTGTACATGCTGGAAGGATTCAGTGGACAGAGAAGGAATAAATAAAGATATTGGACAGGATTAGGATAGGCAATGGTGTAGACCAGGGACATTAATGGCAAGAGGACCAGTTTTGCAGCACCCTAGGCTTCTTAAAGTGTAACTAAACTGTACCTGTACACCACAAACTGAAAATGCTATTTAATTTGTTTTTAATATCCAAAGAATATCCAAAGAAAACTCACCCATCCATCCATGTCTTCTTGCTTTATTTTGTTTAGAAATCACTACTTCTCAGTCACTGAGAAAAAACACCCCTCTAGCATTTTTAGTCACAGCCATCTTGAGTAAGGGCAGATTCATATAGCATTTACTTCCTGGAATTAATCTACCCTTTGTTATGCAAACAGGAGGGTGTGGTTAGCTGAGAAAGCCCCTCCTCCCCTCCTCCAGATGAAAAAAATATAAATTTTGGCCTAGGCCAGAAACCAGGAATCAACTGAAGAAATGGAAAAAAATTGGTTAAAACAAATACATATAATATACCTTCCTATCTATTTACTAATGCTAGCAAAATAAGAATTAAAATAATTACATAGTTACATAGTTGTTAAGGTTGAATAAAGACATCAATTCATCCAGTTCAACCTGTGTCAGTGTGGATGTGTGTATGTATTTATGTCTCTACCACTTCCCATATCCCTGTATATTGTGTTCACTAAGATGCCCTTCTAAAAGTTTTTTGAAATTATCGACACTTCCCACTTACACCAGCGATTATTGAAGGGAATTCCACATCCTGTTCTAACAGTAAAGAACCTCCTACACAGTTTAAGGTATAAGAGTGCCTATGTGTCTTCTTATGTGGCCTGAGGCTAAATAGTTTCTTCCCTAGGCTAGAATCACCATTTACATATTTGTATATTGTGATCATGTCTCCTCCTAAGCATTACTTCTCCTCCAGGGAAAATAAGTTTAACTGCTTCCCACCTGGCCACTATACATAAACGGCCAGATGGGACAGGCGCCTTCCTGACTGGACGTCCCCGTACATCCTGTCACAATGTGTGCCTACGCGCAGCCTCATGGCCGTGCAGCAGCACGATCCCATGAGGGCTGTGTCCCTCAGACAAAGCACATCACAGATTGGGATATGGGCTCTCTGCTTGGCCCTCCTGATCATGTGATAGCTGTGTCCAATCACAGACACGCACTTCTGTGTCATCTCTCCTCTCTCCTCCTGAGCTCAGTGAGGGGCGGGGGATTGCTGATTGTCTGTCAGTGATCTGTGTGTAACTGATGATTTTACTGTTTGGCTACACACAGATCACACAGACTGCAGCCATCTGTCAACAGTGCACCAAGCACTATCTGTCCCTGCCCACAGCACAGTGTGTGATCAATTTTCAATGATTGGTACCATAGCTTGTAGACTCTATAACTTTTACACAGACCAAATAATATACACTGATTTGGGTTATTTTTCATGTGGGTACAGTGTTGCATGATCGCGCAATTGTCATTCACATTGCGACAGTGCTGAAAGCTGAAAATTTGCCTGTGCATGAAGGGTGGGAAAGTACACAGTATTGAAATGGTTAATGTGTGTGTCCATTCCTCAGAATTGAGATCCTCCAGCGCCATTATTAGCATTGTGGCTCTTCTTTGGACTCTCCAGTTCCAGCACATCCTTCCTGAGGACAAGTGATCAGAACTGAATGGCATACTCAAGATGCGGTTGGACCAGAGTTTTGTAAAGCAGTAGAATTATAGTTTTATCTCTTGAGCAGTCTGCTAGCCATGATTGCAGCAGCTTGGAATAGCATGCTATTGCTGAGCCTGTGATCTACTAGGATCTCTAGATCCTTTTCCATATTTGATTCCCTTAGAGGTTCTCCTTCTAGTGTAAAGCTTGCATTCATATTTTTAGCTCCCAAGTGCATTACTTTACATTTTTAGTAGCCACTACTCTATTTTATCAAGGTCTTCCTGTGAAGTTGCTATATCCTGTTGTGAAGTTATTGCTCTGCTTAGCTTTGTATCGTCAGCAAACCCTGAGATTGAACTAAATGTCATTTATGAATAAGTTAAACAGAATTGGTCCCAGGCAGTGATGTAAGTAACTTACAGTTAAAATAAACGGAGTTACTTAACGCAGTTACTTTAGAGGGTAACAAGTAATCTAACTGATTACTTTTCCCCTCATGGTAACGCAGTTCCCATTACTTGGGCGGAGTTACCTCAATTACATCTACTGCCACTAGATGGCAGTAGTATAATTCCGGTGTCCTGCCAAAAAAGTTCCCCCGCCGGATAAGGACCCCCTGTACTGCGCAGGTGCAGCGCGAGCACAGTACGAAGGACTACTGAGCTTACGAAAATTGCCGAACCTAAACAGCTCTGAGTGAACTTTACACCGCGCAGGCGCACTTAACATGTAATTGTACAAGGCGATGCCATACGCTCCCGATGCTCGTGCTACTCTTCAAGGGACGTCTATCGTGTAACTAAGGGGCGGGTCTAGTATTACTGTAACCAAGGGGCGCATTTATTATTATTGTTATATATTGAGCTCTGCCCATTCATTTAACATTCGCCCTCTTCTGTAGCCATCCGCCCCTTACACAATATAATAATAATAGACCCGCCCCTTGCTTACACGCTATAACAGATCTGCCCCTTGGTAAGAGTTGGTTATATGATATATAACAATAATAATAAATGCGCCCCTTGCTTACAGTAATACTAGACCCGCCCCTTAGTTACACTTATAGAATATTAAAAAAAAGTCAGTTACTTTGCTGCGTAACTAATTACTTTTCCAATGTAGTAACTGAGTTACTAACGCAATTACTTTTTGGGAGAAGTAATTTGTAACTTAACTAATTACTTTTTTAAAGTAAGATGACCAACACTGGTCCCAGGACAGAGCCTTGGGTTACCCCACTTACAACTCCAGACCATTCAGAAGATGCACTATTTATCACCACCCTTTCGACACACTCCTGTAACCAATTTTCTAGGCACATACACTATCATCAATTCCAACAGACATCAATGTGTAAATTAGGCATTTGTGCGGTAGTATATCAATGCTTTGGCAAAATCTAGATACACTACAGCACACAACATGGCTTCCTCTATCCAGATTACAGCTCACTTTCTCAGAGAATATTAATAGGTTGGCCTGGCAAGAATGATCTCTCATAAATCTATACTGGTTACTACTAATGATACTGTTTTCATCAGCAAATCCTTGGATATAATCCCTTATCATTCCCTCCAATAGTTTACATACTATTGATCTTAGGCTGACTGACCTATATTTTCTAGGTATGTATCGTGAGCCTTTTTTGAATATTGACACTATGTTAACTTTTTGCCAATCAACTGGTACCATTCCGGTCAGTAAGCTGTCCTTAAAGATTAGGGATATCAATCTATTAATGACCTGGCTAAGTTCTTTGAGGATTCTCTGGTGTAAGCCATCTGGTCCTGGTGATTTGTTCACATTAAGTTTACCAGTTCTTTTTAGAATACCGGCTTCTGTTAGCCAAAATGGTACAATCCGTGCTGTGTTGCTAACAATACTGTCTTGTCTATTACATTCCCCCTTTCCATAGTAAAAATTGAAGAGAAAAATGTATTTAACACAGTCTCCTTCTCCCCATCACTTGTAACCAACTTCCCCTGGTTATCTTTTGTGGGGCCAATGTGCTCTGACCTTCCCTTTTTACTATTAATATATTTTAAATTTTTGGGGGAATTTTTGTCTCCCATGGTCTATTTTTGTTGCCCTGATCATGCTCTTACATTTCTTATTGGATTTTTTGTAGTAATGGACGATGTGCCCTCGGACTTATATTTTTTAAAGGACAATTTTTTCCTCTTTAATATGCCTTCTTAGACACAAATTTAGCCACCCAGGTTTAAACTTATAAACCTTTGCACGCATTCCCCAGTCACAGTAATGTGAACTTAGCCTTATAGTTTATGTTCATTATCATCATTGATAATAAACACAGTGATTTAGTTTAACAATTTTAGGTAAGGAAAGATAGGGAAGTGCGGAGAGGTGAATTCGTTTTGAATTGGTTTGGCATTGCAGTCCGTAGGTATGTGCTAAACATCAAAGTATGCAAAGTATACAGTACAGTAAACATCAAAATATGCTGAATAGCTTGGTTAATGTGTATGTCTGCCCAGCATATTGACCGCAAATGTACAGATCTCTAGGGGATGAAAGATACCAGGAAAACTAAGATTGTGGTGCATAAGAACAATCAATACCAGGAAAACCATACTTGGCTTGGAGAAATGTAGAATTTATTTATTTATCTTTTAATATTCAGATTGTTGTGGTTGCCAGACCCCTTTTACAGTATCCAACAATATTATAATACTATAATACAAGGTACATAGTGGGTGAAGAACAGAAGATAAAAAAGATTTGTTAGGGAAATATACATTTTAAAAACTACTAATTATAGGATCAGTTACCCACTGTGTTAAGAATTATCCTCATTCACTCACTGATTAGCTCTGACTCATGCTGCCTAAAATATGTTGGTCTCTCTTTCTTATCTAACTGTTAAGGGTGTGTGTGTGGCAGGTGGGGGTGTAGGCAGGTGCCTACTTTATGTTATGTTTATATGCTATTGATCAGTGGCGGCTGGTGCTCAAAATTTTTGGGGGGGCGCAATCAAACTGAAAAATTCTAAAAAAAAACACATCAATTTCAGCCTCACTGTGCCCATCAAACACAGCCACTGTGCCCATCAAACACAGCCACTGTGCCCATCAAACGCTGCCACTGTGCCATCAAATGCTTCCACTGTGCCTATCAAACGCTGCCACTGTGCCATCAAATGCTGCCACTGTTCCCATCAAATGCTGCCATTGTGCCATAAAATGCTGCCTCTTTGCCATCAAATGCTGCCTCTGTGCCCATCAAATGCTGCCACTGTGCCCATCAAATGCTGCCACTGTTCCCATCAAACGCTGCCACTGTGCCATCAAACACTGCCACTGTGCCATCAAACGCTGCCACTATGCCATCAAATGCTGCCACTGTGCCCATCAAATGATGCCACCGTGCCCATCAAACGCTGCCACCGTGCCCATCAAACGCTGCCACCGTGCCCATCAAACGCTGCCACCGTGCCCATCAAACGCTGCCACTGTGTCTATCAAACGCTGCCACTGTGTCCATCAAATGCTGCCACTGTGCCATCAAATGCTGCTACTGTGCCCATCAAATGCTGCTACTGTGCCCATCAAATGCAGCCACCGTGCCATCAAATGCAGCCACCGCGCCATCAAATGATGCCCCCGTGCCCATCAAACGCTGCCACTGTGCCCATCAAACGCTGCCACTGTGCCATCAAACGCTGCCACTGTGTCCATCAAACGCTGCCACTGTGCCATCAAATGCTACCACTGTGCCCATCAAATGCAGCCACGTGCCATCAAATGCAGCCACCGTGCCCATCAAATGATGCCACTGTGCCATCAAATGCAGCCACTGTGCCCATCAAATGCTGCCACTATGCCATCAAATGCTGCCACTGTGCCCATCAAATTCAGCTACTGTGCCCATCAAATACTGCTACTGTGCCCATTAAATTTTGCCACCGTGCCCATCAAATTTTGCCACTGTGCCCCATCAAATGCTGCCACCGTGCCCCATCAAATTCCACCACTGTGCCCATCGAATGCTGCCACTGTGCCAGTAAATGCCACCATTGTGACCCCCCGCTCGCTTGCCATCTGCCCGGCACTTACCCTGTCTCGGTGGGGCAGCGGGTGATGGCGGCGAGCGGTGACCTCCATGCTTCCCCTCTCGTC
>CM053029.1:528639234-528655515 GCA_028564925.1 Lithobates sylvaticus
TTTAATGTTTTACATTGTTTCTCCATAATGGCACCAGACATAATCTAATATTTTTCTTTAAGCCTTTTTCACACAAGCACCCTCTATTCCATCCCAGCAGGGGGGGGGGGGGCTGGACTGACACCTGCTGTGTTGGATCAGAACTGCAACAGGCTGTTCTGACCTTGAAGTCTACTAAATATGTCCCCCGTGCATAGCACAGACCAAAGCTGATTAATTGTCAACAAATGGTGAAGGTTCAAGGCTGATGCTGGCGTATTGTTTTTAGTGGGGTCATCTGATTCATAGACTTAAAGTGGATGTAAACCCTCTCCTATACCCAGTGAAGTGAGCAGCCTCAGATGATACACGGAGATGAAACATATCCCCCTACATAAGTTTTATATGTATATCTGCTGTCTTCAGCTTATATACTGTTTAGAAAGTGCACGTCCTGTTAGAATTTTCTCTTCCTGTTCAAGCAGGGGGAGGGGAGTCTTGCCATACCCTGTGAGATAGCTGATTGAAGGAAAGGTGCACACCCCCTTTCCTTATAGGCAGAGACTTGCAGAGCTGTGCTGTGAATGGACCAGCTCTGTTTATAACACCCGCCCTGACACAAATTTCAGGCTGGTTTTATCACAGTTGACAGAGAAATTGTCAGAGGTTATCATGCTGATAACAGAAAAAACTAAGCAGGAGAAAGCCACTGGACTTAGTGCTTTAAAGAGAGATAAGAAAACACTACAGATATATGAGCTCAGCTCAAATTTCATGAATCAGGTTTACATCCACTTTAACCTCCCTAGCGGTAACCCCGAGCCTGGCTCGGGTCCAGCTTTTTGTGCTGGGAGCGGTAACCCCGAGCCAGACTCGGGCTTGCGTGCAGGATGCAGGGGGGAAGTTACTTACCTTTTCCCCTGGATCCTGCGATGTCTCCCCGCTGTGTGAGCGAGCCATCCGCTCGCTCGATTCACACAGTGCCGGTCTCCGTTCCCTGCGACGTTACGACGCACGGGAGCGGAGATCGGCGCCAAATTTAAAAAAGTTTAAAAACACACAACACATACAGTACTGTAATCTTACAGATTACAGTACTGTATACAAAAAATACACACCCCCTTTGTCCCTAGTGGTCTGCCCAGTGCCCTGCATGTTATTTTATATAATAAAAAGATTTTTTTTTCCGCCTGGAAACTGGAGATTGTCCATAGCAACCAAAAAGTGTCCCTTTATGTCAAAAGTGGTTTTAGACCAGCTAGAAAACACTGATAAAAATTAAAATCACAATTTATCATCAAACAATAAATTTAATGACAGCGACTATTCTGCAACTTTCAGTGTTTTTGATTTGATTACATTATTGAATCATTTTTATATATATTTTTATTATATTATAATTTATTATTTTGTGTTTCAAACTTTATCATACCCGGGATGTCTACTAGACTCTGGTTCGGACAGATTTAAGTGAGTTATTCATAAGAATTGCATGCCTACAATATAAAAACGCCAAATTTCCATGCAAAATAATTGGGGCGTGGCGACCGGACTCCAGGATGGCCGCTTAACCTGGAGCTCCGCTCGTCCGCAGGAGACATTCGTCAGCCACACACTATTTCCGGCGGAAACATACCTCCACAAAAGGTCAGTGAGATCCCGAGAACCGGAGGCAGTCACTAGGGATGGGCCGGCACAGGAAAAACCCGCCACAGCCACCGAAAATAGCGAGCTACTGCGCCACGAACGGCGCCTCACAAGATGGCGATGACGGCGGGAATGCTGACACTCATACCTTACCTCAGAGTCTGGGAGAGGACGTGTCCGGAACCTACCGCACCGATGGCCACACACTACAGACTCCCAGCGACTCATCCTCCGGTCCCGCAACGCCTACCACACGGAGCCCAGTGAAATCCAGGCCGAGGAGAGAATCCCCATTTAGGCCGCAAAACGCTCCGGCCATGGAGGTAAGCGAACCACACTCATACCAAGCTAGCCAGCATACCATGAAAGGAGAATCAATTATGGACTTTCCTACAACAGATGGGCCCGTGTCTGACACTATAATAAAAGACATGTTGATTTCACTGAGATCATCACTACAGGCTGATATGGTCAGGGGGATTAATCAATGTAAAAGAGAAGTGCACTCACTAGGCCTAAGAGTGGACAGAACAGAGCACAAAATGGAGGAATTTACCTCAGCTTATAATGTAATGGTTGACTCAAATGCAGCTCAGGGGGAAGAAATAGGATGGATTAAAGACAAACTAGCAAGTCTAGAGGACCGCTCCAGGAGGAACAACCTCAAATTGAGGGGTATCCCTGAAGAGGTACCCCCGAATCAGTTACTACCATTTGCCCAAGCTTTATTTTCAACTTTTTTACCTCAGGCTACAGCACAAGACCTCATTGTGGACAGAATTCATAGAATTCCTAAACCGTCATTTCTGCCTGCAGAAATTCCCAGAGATGTTCTTCTAAGAGTCCACTATTTCCACATTAAGGATCAAATTTTGCAAATTTCTAGAAAACAAGAAAATTTACCCCCACAATTTGCTAATGTTAAATTGCTCCCTGACCTATCTAGACATACTTTACAACGCAGACGCAATCTTATAACTATTACAAAAGCCCTAAGGAATCATAACATCATTCACAAATGGAAATACCCTGCCACTCTATCCATTGTTCACAATGGCACCACCACCATGATCTCCTCGTTGGATGAAGGTCTAAATTTACTACGTAGATGGAAAATACTACCTGATGCAAGCACCAACTTTCCCGCCATAGCAGGCCCATCACATATCCCTAATGAATGGCAAGCAGTGACTCATAAAAAATCTCTTAAAAAATCCGCTGGTATACCAAGCACAGAATTTCAACAGATTACTTGAATGTCTCCTAGGAAGAGTGCCTTATACTCTGTTCCTTGTTACCCTCAGATTACCATTAGCAGTTCCACCTGCTCTTGGATCGCTTTATGGATCCTTTTTTTATCTATATTTTCTTTTTTTATTTCTTTTTCCTTGATATGCACAGATCTCTCAAGAGCAATTTATCGTCCTACATCTACTCCAGAAATCCATATGATGGCTGTCAACAACCAGGAAAATTCACACCAACTGAAGTGAGTACTTTAATGTCTATCCTCCATATCCTTTATACAATGGACCAATGACGATCTCTTGCTTATCAATCAACGCACATGGTTTGAACCACCCGGCCAAACGATTTTCCTTATGGAAAGAGGTTCATAAACACAAGGCAGATATTGTATGTGTACAAGAAACGCACTTCCAACTAGACAACACCCCACAGTGTACCCACAAAGACTTCCCACACATCTACTTAGCATGTAATCCTCTCAAAAAAACTGGAGGCGTTCTAATAGCCCTGAAGAACTCACTTTCATTTCAACACAGAGATTCGTTTACGGATGAAGCTGGCAGATTTATCATTGTCTCAGGCGACATAAACTCTCAACCATTCACTCTGGTTAACCTATATTCACCAAATACACATCAAATTCGCTTCTTCAATAAGGTCCTTCGCAAACTCAAGTCTATGCAGTATGGTAAAGTCCTGATATGCGGAGACTTTAATGCTACTGTAGACCCCCAAGTGGACACATCTTCGGCCAAAATCCGCTCAACACCAGCTCTACAAACCATTCTTCACAAAGAGGAACTGTTCGATGCGTGGAGATGTCTCCATGCTGGTGAAAAGGACTTCACTTTTTTTTTCCAACAGACATCGCTCATACTCCCGTATTGACATGTTTCTAACTGATAAATGGTTGTTACAAGATATAACCACAGCTGCCATTCACGAGATTACGTGGTCTGACCACGCAGCGATTTCCTTATCCATTATGGAGAAGGGTGTCTCTTCTTCACCTCCCATCTGGCGGTGTAATAATAGACTAGTACAAGAGCCTTCATCTAACAAACTACTGACACAACACATCACCAATTTTTTCTTAGATAACTATGGTTCAGTTACAAAAACACATGTTTTATGGAACGCCCATAAGGCATACATGAGAGGTATTCTAATACAAATGGGGGCTAGAGCCAAACACCAGAGGTCTCAAGAAATTCAAACTATACTCCATGATCTTAGAAAATTTGAAACACAAAATAAAACATCCCCTACCTCAGTAATAACTCACAAGCTTTCTATCCTTAGGGAAAAACTTAGAGAAATTTTATCTCAACAATATGACAGACATATCAGAAGCTTAAAATTGAATTTCTACCATAATGCTAACAAAACAGGTAAACAATTAGCCAACAGATTGAAAGCAAAACGCACTAAGACAAGGATAGCATACTTAAAACACCCCACATTACACCACAAAATTATTCATCCTAAAGATATAGCTGACCAATTTGCAGAATACTATAGTTCACTTTATAATATACATAAGGATACCGCTACGAACCAACCATCTAAGGAAAACATAAATGATTTCCTACAACGCATTCATTTACCCTCGCTATCTACTGAACAATTAGAATATCTTAATACCCCCTTTACCACTTCTTGAGAAAGTTATTTCTTCTCTTCCTAACGGTAAATCCCCTGGCCCTGATGGCTTCTCAAATGAATATCTTAAAGCATTTAAACATGTCATAACACCTTATCTCACACATTTATTTAATGACACTGCCGATAGTGCTAGTATGCCCCCAGATATGCTTAAAGCATATATAATTACATTACCTAAACCTGG
Organism: Lithobates sylvaticus; assembly: GCA_028564925.1. Lineage (NCBI taxonomy): Eukaryota > Metazoa > Chordata > Amphibia > Anura > Ranidae > Lithobates > Lithobates sylvaticus. Next base: position 528,643,958 of record CM053029.1, read on the forward strand.
TAAGGAACCAGACACTCCGGCCAATTATAGACCGATATCACTGCTTAACTCTGATACCAAAGTATATGCCAAATTATTAGCCAATCGTTTATCAAATATTATTCCTTTACTAGTCAAAAATGATCAGATGGGATTCGTGAAGGGGAGACAAACTTCTGACGCAACCAGGAGAATTATAAATGTTTTGTATCATGCTAAATTGCACCGAACGCCTTCTCTGCTGTTATCTATTGACGCAGAGAAGGCGTTCGATAGAGTCCACTGGACATACATGGAGATGACGCTTAGTAAGTTCGGATTCCGGGGTCGTATACTTCAAGCTGTTTTGGCATTGTACTCTTGCCCCACTGCACAGGTATACTCCACAAATGCTTTATCTTCACCCTTTGATATTAGAAATGGAACTAGGCAGGGATGCCCCCTGTCTCCTTCCATTTTTAACCTTATGATGGAACCTCTTGCAGAAACTATAAGGTCTCACCCGCTGATTTCGGGTTTCCAGTTCGGCAACACTAAACACTCCATTAATCTTTTTGCTGATGATGTCATTCTGCTATTGACTAATCCAAAAATTTCTTTACCACATGCTCATGAGGTCCTGCAAGAATTTGGTAAGATCTCATACTATAAAGTGAATTTTTCTAAGTCTTTGATCCTCGCCCTCAAAATTCCACCCAAACTTAAACTTGATCTCCAATCACAATTTCCATATACATGGAGTACTGAAGGTGTTCCATATCTGGGGATTGTCTTGAAAGCCAAAGTTTCTGAACTCGTCAAATCTAATTTGAAACCACTCATTGCCAAACTGGGAATTCAACTCAAAGACTTTTCAATGAAAGAGGTTTCATGGTTTGGTAGGATTGCTGCATTTAAAATGTTGATATTGCCTCAAATACTGTATGTTTTTCGCTCTCTACCACTTCATATCCCACAACATTTTATTAAAAAACTTACTACTATGTGCTGGAAGTATGTGTGGAATGGTAAAAAAGCCAGATGCTCCAGGAACAATCTTATCTCACATAAGAGATTCGGTGGGGCAGGGCTTCCCGATATTCAAGACTACTACTGGGCAGTTAGACTGGACCAACTTAAACATTGGTTCCCGACTAAAGACCCACCAGTTTGGGTAGACATTGAAAATTCATTAATCCCACTATCCATATCCAACGTATGCAATCTTTTACTGACTGATAGCTGGGCTACTTGGGACCTACGTAAATTATCCCCTACAATCCAAATTTCCTTAAAAGCATGGAGACATGCACTAACTACTAATCAAGATGACGTTATAGACTTACCATACAATATACCTCTTTCTATTCTTAGGACGAAACTTCCCGACTTCCCTATAAATGACTTCATTAATATAGGAATTACGATGCTATCTGACTTCTTCGATGTCAATAAGCTCAAATCTGTAACACAATTGACCTCGCAGTATAACCTTACTACTGATATGGCTCCTTACGCATTTCGGATATTAGAGTTACTTCAAACCTTACCTTCTCCTTTAATTACCATTCCACGCAGACTATGGCAGTTTTATTATCCAAGTAGTAAAGAAGTGAAAGGAATTTCTTATTTTTACAATCTTCTACATGATAAATTACAATTTATCAAAACACCTGCCATGCTCAAATGGGAAGCAGAACTCGGCTCTGACTTTTCGGAGGTTCAGTGGCGCCACGCCTTCTCTGAAATTCATTCTGCATCTCATTGTGCCAAACACTGGGAACTTACTATTAAACTCTCCAATAGATGGCATTACACTCCTTGTCGATTGGCATCTTTCTTTACAGGTTTTTCTCCGAACTGTTGGAGGGAGTGTGGCCACTTAGGTAATCTATTACATATGCTTTGGTATTGCCCTACGGTTAAAAGCTTATGGAATAGTGTTTTTCAACATATATCTACCATTACTGGTATACTCACTAAACCAGACCCTGTCTTAGGTATTCTTCATATAAATATCGACAAATTTCCTAAATCATTTAGATCAGTTATAACTCATATTCTGTTAGAAACCAGATTGCTGATTTTATGCAATTGGAAGTCTAACACTACTATCAATTTATCAGATGTTATTTCTGCAGTACGTAGAAACTATACTTTTGAACGCTTGATGGCACTTAAGAATTCCAAATGTGTACAATTTGATAAATACTGGTCTATATGGCCTAAAGTTTCCTCTCAGGATGATATATAATTCTGTAGATTGTTTGTTATAAATGCTCTATATACGTTCTTTGAATATGTCTTATCTTTCATATGTTAAATAGTCGATGGATACTGACACATATCCCACGTTGTGCATATCCTATTATTTATTTCTTTAATGTTTATTTATTTTCTGTATGATTTCATGAAAATACTCAATAAAAATTGAATGATTCAAAAAAGGTTTAACCCCCTGATTGCCCCTAGTTAACCCCTTACACCCCCTTTTGCCAGTGTCACTAAGCGATCGTTTTTCTGATCGCTGCATTAGTGCCGCTAGGTAACCATTTTTTTTTTTTTTTTTAACCGCCATGTTTATATAGGTTCATAAATAGGTTTATAGGTCAGGTACCCCCATATTACAACCTAAATAAAGGTTTTAACCCCCTGATTGCCCCTAGAGTTAACCCTTTCACCAGTGATCACCGTATAACTGTCACTGGTGACGCTGGTTAGCCAGTTAGTTATTTCGTTATTTAGGTTCCCCGTCAGGTTTTTATATAGCGTCAGGTACCCCCATATATTACCTAATAAAGGTTTCAACCCCCTGATTGCCCCTAGTTAACCCTTTCACCCCCTTTTGCCAGTGTCACTAAGCGATCGTTTTTCTGATCGCTGCATTAGTGTCGCTAGGTAACCAGTTTTTTTTTAGGTTAACCGCCATGTTTATATAGGTTCATAAATAGGTTTATAGGTCAGGTACCCCCATATTACAACCTAAAGGTTTTAACCCCCTGATTGCCCCTAGAGTTAACCCTTTCACCAGTGATCACCGTATAACTGTCACTGGTGACGCTGGTTAGCCAGTTAGTTATTTCGTTATTTAGGTTCCCCGTCAGGTTTTTATATAGCGTCAGGTACCCCCATATATTACCTAATAAAGGTTTAACCCCCTGATTGCCCCTAGTTAACCCTTTCACCCCCTTTTGCCAGTGTCACTAAGCGATTGTTTTTTTGATCGCTGCATTAGTGTCACTGGTGCCGCTAGGTAGCCAGTTTTTTTTTGTATTACTGTTACGGGTGACGCTGGTTAGTTAGCTTGTTTTTTATACTGTCAGGGCACCCGCCATTTATTACCCAATAACGGTTTAACCCCCTGATCGCCCGGTGGGTGATATCAATTAGGTTTTAGGGTCAAATAAGGTCTGCGTCGCCCCAGGTTAGTGCCAGTACCGCAAACACCCACGCGCAAAGCATACACCTCCCTTAGTGGTATAGTATCTGAACAGATCAATATCTGATCTGATCAGATCTATACTAGCGTCCCAGCAGTTTAGGGTTCCAAAAAAAACGCATTGTTAGCGGGATCAGCCCAGATACCTGCTAGCACCTGCGTTTTCCCCCTCCACCCAGCCCAGCCCAGCCCAGCCCAGCCCAAGTGCAGTATCGATCGATCACTGTCACTTACAAAAACACTAAGCACACATAACTGCAGCGTTCGCAGAGTCAGGCCTGATCCCTGCGATCGCTAACAGTTTTTTTGTGGTAGCGCTTTGATTCAGTCGCTTCAGTCAGGAGCTTTTTTACCTGTGAATCTCAAAAAAAAAAAAAAAAAAAAAATAGTTGTCGTTTTATTATTCTCTCTCTCTCTATTCTCTCTCTATCGTTGCTCTTTTTTTACTCCATTCTATTCTGCAATGTTTTATTATGTTTTATCATGCTTGCTTTTCAGGTATGTAATTTTGTTTACTGTGTTTCAGTGTTAAGCATTTTTTTGTTTTCAGGTGCGCCATTCAGTTGCAACGCGGATTTATTTATCTTGACAGCAACAGCGTTTGCTCCCACGATACATAAAGCCGCGACTCCAACGCTGTAGGAGGTGATTTCACCACCACAGTTAAAAAAAAGAGCATATATGCCGAAGCATGGGGGCAGCAGGGGGGGCGGAGGAGCGATTGGCTCCTAATGCCACATACATACGGTCGAAATTCCGACCGTGTGTACACGGCATAACTTTTGCGGGAGGATGCCCCCATGCATCGGCATATATAAATGGTGCATGTATGCCCATCATTAGAAGTGGGTGGATGAAGGGAGGTATTCTAATGGTGGGCATACCCACCAATCAATCTCTTTTTTTCGTTCAGCCAAGAGGCTGCATGAAAAAAAAAAAAGATTACAATATATGTCCAGTATGTTGCTGGATTTGAATGGTTATACCAGAATGATGCCTGCAGGTTTAGGTATCATCTTGGTATCATTCTTTTCAGCCAGTGATCAGCTTTCATGTAAAAGCAATTCTAGCGGGTAATTAGCCTCTAGATTGCTTTTACAAGCAGTGGGAGGGAATGTCCCCCCTCCCGGATATAAACCACGCCATTGGGAAATTGGGAAAGCATTTTATCACACCAATCTTGGTGTGGTCAGATGCTTTGAGGGCAGAGGAAAGATCTAGGGTCTAATAGACCCCAATTTTTTCAAAAAAAGAGTACCTGTCACTGCCTATTGCTATCATAGGGGATATTTACATTCCCTGAGATAACAATAAAAATCATAACAAAGAAAAAAAATGGAAGGAACAGTTTAAAAATAAAATAAAAAAGCTAAATAAATAAAAAAAAACAAAAAAACAAAAAAAAAAGCACCCCTGCCCCCCCTTCTCTTGCGCAAAGGCGTACACAAGCGTTGGTCTGGCGTCATATGTAAACAGCAATTGCACCATGCATGTGAGGTATCACCGCGAAGGTCAGATCGAGGGCAGTAATTTTAGCAGTAGACCTCCTCCGTGAATCTAATGTGGTATCATGTAAAGGCTTTTAAAGGCTTTTTAAAAATGTATGTAGTTTGTCGCCACTGCGTGTTTGTGCGCAATTTTAAAGCATGTCGTGTTTGGTATCCATGTACTCGGCCTAAGATCATATTTTTTATTTCATCAAAAATTTGAGCAATATAGTGTGTTTTAGTGCATTAAAATAAAAAAAAGTGTATTTTTTTCCACAAAAAATGCGTTTGAAAAATCGCTGCGCAAATACTGTGTGGAAAAAAAAAAAAAATGCAACACCCACCATTTTAATCTGTAGGGCCTTTGCTTTAACAATATATATAGTGTTTGGGGGTTCAACGTAATTTTCTTGCAAAAAAAAAATATGTTTTCATGTAAACAAAAAGTGTCAGAAAGGGCTTTGTCTTCAAGTGGTTAGAAGAGTGGGTGACGTGTGACATAGGCTTCTAAATGTTGTGCATAAAATGCCAGGACAGTTCAAACCCCCCCCCAAATGACCCCATTTTGGAAAGTAGACACCCCAAGCTATTTGATGAGAGCAACGTTGAGCCCATTAAATATTTTTTTTTTTTTGTCCCAAGAGATTGAATAATGAAAAAAAAAAAAATATATATATATTTTTTTTACAAAAAGTTGTCACTAAATGATATATTGCTCAAACATGCCGTGGGCATATGTGGAAATACACCCCAAAAATACATTCTGTTGCTTCTCCTGAGTACGGGGATACCACATGTGTGGGACTTTTTGGGAGCCTAGCTGCGTACGGAACCCCAAAAACCAATCACCGCCTTCAGGCTTTCTAAGGGTGTAATTTTTTTATTTCACTTCTCACTGCCAATCACAGTTTCGGAGGCCATGGAATGCCCAGATGGCATAAAACCCCCCAAAATGACCCCATTTTGGAAAGTAGACACCCCAAGCTATTTGATGAGAGGTATGGTGAGTATTTTGCAGATCTCGCTTTTTGTCACAAAGTTTTGAAAATTGAAAAAAAGAAAAAAAAATTTTTTTTTTTCTTTACTTTCTTCATTTTCAAAAACAAATGAGAGCTGTAAAATACTCACCATGCCTCTCAACAAATAGCTTGGGGTGTCTACTTTCCAAAATGGGGTCATTTGGGGGGGGTTTGTGCTATTTTGGCATTTTATGGCCTTCGAAACGGTGATAGGTAGTGAGGAGTGAAATCAAAAATTTGCACCCTTAGAAATCCTGAAGGCGGTGCTTGGGTTTCGGGGCCCCGTACGCGGCTAGGCTCCCAAAAAGTCCCACACATGTGGTATCCCCATACTCAGGAGAAGCAGCAAAATGTATTTTGGGGTGCAATTCCACATATAACTATGGCATGTGTGAGCAATATATCATTTAGTGACAACTTTTTGAAAAAAAATAAAATCTTTTTTATTTTTGTCTTTATTCAATCACTTGGGACTAAAAAAAAAAATATTCAATGGGCTCAACATGCCTCTCAGCAAATAGCTTGAGGTGTCTACTTTCCAAAATGGGGTCATTTGGGGGGGTTTTGTACTTCTCTGCCATTTTAGCACCTCAAGAAATGAAATAGGCAGTCATAAATTAAAAGTGGTGTAAATTCCAGAAAATGTACTCTAGTTTGTAGACGCTATAACTTTTGCGCAAACCAATAAATATACGCTTATTGGCATTTTTTTTACTAAAGACATGTGGCTGAATACATTTTGGCCCAAATGTTTGACTAAAATTGAGTTTATTAGATTTTTTTTATAACAAAAAGTAGAAAATCTCTTTTTTTTTCAAAATTTTCGCTCTTTTTCCATTTATATCGCAAAAAATAAAAATCACAGAGGCAATCAAATACCATCAAAAGAAAGCTCTATTTGTGGGAAGAAAAGGACGCAAATTTCGTTTGGTTACAAAATTGCATGACCGCGCAATTACCAGTTAAAGTAGTGCAGTGCGAAATTGAAAAAAGACCTCTGGTCCTTTGGCTGCCAAATGGTCCGGGGCTGAAGTGGTTAATAGTTTATTTTTATCAAATATAATGGAAAGTAAATTAACAGATGAGAAATCCAAATTAAATCTATATTTGGTGTGTCCACCCTTTGCCTTTAAAACAGCATCAATTATTAAATTATTCTAGGTACACTTGCACAGTTTTTGAAGGAACTTGGCAGGTACAGTGGGTGCCGCCGATATTGTGTCAATCTCACCGCAGTTAGCGGCGAGATTGACACCCGCAAGCCCTGTCGTGTGAGGCAGCGCCGAGCTATGTCACTCCTCCCGCTGGCCACCCCCAATACATTTCTTTGGATGGGCGGCATCTCGCGGGGGCGGCGAGCATGAGAAGCACAGCTCGCAGCGGTGATTTCCAGCGTGATCCCATCAGACTGGAAACACAATATCGGCGGCACCTACTGTAGGATGTTTTTAAACATCTTGGAAAACTGTCCACAGATCTTCTGTGAATGTAGGCAGCCTCAATTCATTTTGTCTCTTCATGTAATCCTAGATAGACTTGATGATGTTGAAATCAGGGCTTAGTGGTAACCAAATCAAAATCAAACCATTACTTCCAGGACTTTCATAGTTGAGTAGCTTAGCCTTGTTTCCATGTCCTATGCATGAAAACATAGGAACAGTGGTGCAGAAAAATGGCAGCAGTTGAGTCTGTCTGGGATTACAAGAAGAGATAGAAGGATGTGAAGTAGCCTACATCCACCAAAGATCTGTGATTAGTTCTCCAAGATGTTTGGAACAACCTACCTGCCAAGTTCCTTACAAAAATGTGTGCAAGTGTACATAGAATAGATGTTTATTGGAAGGCAAAGGGTGGTCACACCAAATATTGATTTGATTTGGATTTCTCTTCTGTTTACTTTCTATTTTGTTAATTGATAAAAATAAACTATTAACACTTCTATTTCTGAAAGCATACTTAGTTTATAGCATTTTTGCACACCTGCCCAAGACATTTGCACAGTACAGTATATCTAACTTAACACTGAAAAGACTGCATACCCTTTAAAACTGATTTGAATATATGGAGAAAACTGTGGTGCTAAGATACCCGAGATAACAGAAAGTGCTCGTTATAAGAGTAAAACGTTCTTCCTTCTATGTTTTCAAGCTGAGTTAAGTAAGTTTATATTGGACAGATTAATTTAGATATTTATATCTTCTGCACATGAACTACTTTAATATTTGATCACGGATATATTAAACAATTTTATATTCCAAAATAATTCTTTGTACATTCCTCCAACTGACCTGCATAGCCAAAATAATATATCAGCCTGACATTAAGCACAAGGACTTCCTTCAAATTGTTATCAAAGTAATAGGCAGTCATATTTTTATACATTAGTAGCTGCCATATGTAATAATGTAGATAGAACTTCTATGAATAATCCTGAGAGGAGACTATTTAAATTTAATATTATTTGCAGCATTTGCATTTGCCAGAACAATGCAGTTTGCCACTATATTAGAAGGGAATCAGAGAAAGAAAATGGGAATGATATGCAGCTTTAATTTACATCTGGTATTATAGCTTGCTGCTAGAGCAGTTTCCTCCCATAATGCTAGGTGAGGATCTTTTCTTTATTGATGATCATGGTTGATGATATGTTTTTTTTTTCCACTTTGCCTCCTGACCCTAGCTAATATGCATATTGCTGAGATCTTTGGGCATCCTTTACAGAAAGCAGTGCTGTGTGATATGAGTAATTAGAGCAGGTTGAAATATATGTAAAGAGATACAAAAGTTATATTTTTAATTTTTTAACAAGTATGTCATACTTACCTGCTCTGTGCAATGGTTTTGCACAGAGCAGCCCCAATCCTCTTCTTTTTGGGTCCCCCACCAGTGCTCTTGCCCCCCCCCCCCCTGCTGAGTGCCTACAATAGCAAGCCTCTTACTATGGGGGCACTTGAGCAGGCTCGCTCTTGAGCTGCGCATCTGTGAATGGACATATTTTTGTATAGAGAGTGTATGCTACCGGCGCAAATAAACAAATATTTTTTAGTATTTCCAATAATCTAGTTTGCTGCAATCAAAAATACATACCGCCCTAGAGTGGGAACTATATATGTATTGCACTAACTTCTGAGTAGATTTATATCATACTACTTCTATTTTACCATAGGGCATATGTGTTTGTGTTCTATTGCTATGGGGGTGTGCCCAAAATCTACACACTTCAATATTTAAAACCATGCTCCTATGAAAAGATATGTAAATAATGTAATAAACAATTAATTAAAGTATACAATGCTAGATATACCAAGGATTTAAACCAATAAAGTGCAAGTGCTAATTTTGGAACAATTATATCAAAAAAAGTGCAAGTTCTGAAATCTATATTATATTATTATGGGTAATTCAACTTAGTCCAGTGAGTCCATACAAAAAATTCCAACAAAATATATAACGAGGCACAATGGATAGCCTCAGTGAGTGATCAACTCATTCCAATGATATTGTCACGTACCTGACGGTAGAGCCTGATATGCAGCGGACAGCCTCTCTTACACCTCTGACTAGAGGCCCCCCGGTAGAGCAGACAGGGAGCGCAGGAGTGCAGAGTCGCACGAGTGCCTGATTGGTTGCAGACTGTGGAATCCGAAGCAGCTGTAGGAGGAGCGGTAGCTCAGCAGGATTCTCCAGGCAGAGGAGAGGGATGGTACAGGCAGGCCGGGTCATACACTGGCGGACACGTCAGGAGCAGATGCGGAGGCAGAAGAGTAGTCAGGATACAGGCCGGGTCGGTGATGGGCTTGCAGCGAGGTAGCAGAAGGAGCAGGTAGGTGCGGTGGTCAGACAAGCCGGGTCGGGAGCAGGCGGATAAGAATCGTCCGAGGCAAGCCGGGTCGGGTAACAGGCACAGGTAACAAGATACAGGTAACAGGAACACGTGAGAATGCTGTAGAACAGACAGCACAGAGTCTGTGCACTGACAGTGTTTAAATAGCATGTTGGGCGCCAAAAGTTGTTGCCGGGTGCTGATGCGCACAAAGATGCGCACGGGCGGCAGTCTGACAGGTTGTCTTGGATTCTCATCCTGAATACTGGCATGCCCTTGCTGACAATGCGCACGTGTGCGCGGAGGCGTGCGCGGATGCACCAGAGGTGTTCTGGCAGGAGCTGAGGTCACAGGTCATATTCTTTGGACGCCATCTTGGATACTGGCTAGCCCTTCCTGACAGATATCTTCCCTTACTCGTGGTTAAGTGCTCCTATTTCCACCGTTTTTGTGACTGTACCACCGCCATTAGAAATGGCCATTAAAAATATTAAAAACAGCTGTTGAACTCATATTTCAAAGTGGTTCCAAGCCGGAACTTCCTGATGATGCAAATACTATTGTGAAAAGCGTAGAGGCTGCTGGGAGAAAAGTACACGTCACTTCCGGTCTAATGAGAGCGAGGCTTGGAGCGCATGCCGACTGACGATAACACAGGGGCAGACACACTTTACCCCAAACACACGGCTGGATTAGCTTGGTGCTGACTTGGAGGCACTTTGAAATGTGAGTTCAACAGCTGTTTTTAATCTTTTTAATAAAGAGTAAAGACATACTACACTATGATGGCTATTTATATTTTGTATAAGTACTAATAGAGCAAGAGATACAGATACACTGCTTGTAAAGGCTGCTGACTGAGCCATTGAAAGGGAGTGGTTATCCAATTAATGAACCAAAGGCGCATACACATTTGTTTTCTGGTGAGTGGCCATTTCTAATGGTGGTGGTATAGTCACAAAAACGGTGGAAATAGGAGCACTTAACCCAGAGTAAGGGAAGATATCATTGGAAGGACTTGATTACTCACTGAGGCTATCCATTGTGCCTTGTTATATATTTTGTTGGAATTTTTTGTGTGGACTCACTGGGCTAAGTTGAATTACCCATAATAATATAATATATATTTCAGCACTTGCACTTTTTTTGATATAATTGTTCCATAATTAGCACTTGCACTGTATTTGTTTAAATCACTGGTATATCTGTCACTTACTAGCATTGTATACGTGAATTATTTGTTTATTACATTATTTACAGATCTTTTCATAGGAGCACAGTTTTAAATATTGAAGTGTGTAGATTTTGGGCACACTCCCATTAACCACTTCAGCCCCGGACCAATTGGCAGCCAAAGGACCAGGCCCCTTTTTGCGATTCGGCACTGCGTCATTTTAACTGACAATTGCGCGGTCGTGCGACGTGGCTCCCAAACAAAATTGGCGTCCTTTTTTTCCCACAAATAGAGCTTTCTTTTGGTGGTATTCGATCGCCCCTGCGGTTTTTATTTTTTGCGCTATAAACAAAAATAGAGCGACAATTTTGAAAAAAATGCAATATTTTTTACTTTTTGCTATAATAAATATCCCCCAAAAATATATAAAAAAACATTTTTTTTTTCCTCAGTTTCGGCCGATACGTATTCTTCTACATATTTTTGGTAAAAAAAATCGCAATTAGCGATTATTGATTGGTTTGCGCAAAAGTTATAGCGTTTACAAAATAGGGGATAGTTTTATAGCATTTTTATTAATATTTTTTTTTTACTAGTAATGGCGGCGATCAGCGATTTTTATTGTGACTGCGACATTATGGCGGACACATCGGACATT
>CM053029.1:528656015-528709655 GCA_028564925.1 Lithobates sylvaticus
AAATAACTTGGAATTGGATTATCTCATTGTGAAGAGCCCCTACGGCCATGGACAACAGAACCATCTCATGAGTCACATGGGAAGGCTGTAGAGGTCTCCCGTCAAGTGCCTCAATGGCAAGTGGAGTGTCACGCAGCTGCAGCGGAATTGAGTGCTTCGATACAAATGCAGCATCAATGAATGGGCCTGCAGCCCCAGAGTCGATTAGAGCCTGTATCTCCATGGACAACTCAGCCCAAGAAAGGGTAACCGAAACCAGGGGCTTATCCTTCTGGATATCTGGGGATGAAACAACGCCATCTAAGGTCAGTCCGTGACAGAACCTCAAGGTTTGGGTGTTGACTAGACGGGTAGGACAAGACTTCAAAAAGGGACCTGCCTGGCCACAATAAAAGGCACAATCTCTCCCTCCTCCTAAAGGTTCTCTCATCCGCAGAGAGACGCGTGAATACCAAGTGCATGGGTTCACCTTCACTGCTCGACTTGGTACCAGGAGGCATGGGAGGTGAGGGAGGCACGGGTGGGACTGTAAAGCTCGGAGACACACGTACAGGAGGCTTCCGCAAGCACTCCTTAAAAGAGAGTCTCTCTGAGTCTGGAGTCAATCAGGATGGCAAACGTGATCAACTTCTCCAGCTCAGTGGGTATATCTCGGGCTGCAATCTCATCCTTGATGGTATCCGAGAGACCATGAGAAAAAGCAGCCACGAGGGTCTCATTGTTCCACGCAACCTCTGTTGCCAGAGTGTGGAATTCAATGGCGTAGTCGACAACAGTTCTCGTACTCTGTTCGATGGACATGAGGCACTTGGTAGCAGAAGCGGAGCATGCAGGAACATCAAATACCCTTTTAAACTAAGCCACAGTCTCAGGGTAGCTCAAGACAACAGGTTTTTTCATCTCCTATAGAGGGCTTGCCCAGGGAAAGGCTCTATCAGAAAGCAAAGATATCACGAAACCTACTTTGCTTCTGTCCATGGGAAACGCCTGGGGCAGCATCTCAAAGTATATGTCAACCTGGTTGAGAAACCCTCTGCATTGGACTGGATCGCCCCAAAATCGATGGGGAAGCAGAGTGGAACCAGACATACCTCTTATAGAGGTAACACTCGAGGTGGGTGCATGCACAGAGACTGATGCAGCAGCAGGGTCAGCCTGCAACATAGGTTGTACCGGGGCAGCCACAGTGGGAGATTACAGGTGAGCCATGCAATGTAACGCCATGGCAAACTGATCCATGCGGGGATCCAGTTCATTCAATCTGGAAACAATATTACCAACACATGGATTGACTGCATCTTCTGAATTCATGGCCTTCACCTACTGTCAAAAACCATGAAATCAGGCCGAGACAGAAGTACGGTTAAATAACACTTGTTTAATAATAAAAGTAAAAAGAACAAACATAGTCAAAACATAGCCAGAGTTCAGTAACCAGAATGGATAGTCAGCCAAGCCAGAAGTCAGGGATCAATGTAGTGCAGCAAGCAGGATCTGGTAGGGATGGGCCCGGTGCTCGATGCGAACCCATGTTCGCATCGAGCACCGGGTGTTCGCTCGCTCGGCGAGCCCAGAACTATTTTGGCCGCTCGCATCACGTTCGTGTGATGCGAGCGGCCCCGCAATGCATTGCGGCCGGCGCGGCCGGCGCAGTGCATTGCTGGCTGATGATTGGCCAAGCATGCACTGTGACCCCGCATGCTTGGCCAATCACAGCGCCGGAAACTCGAAGAGCCATAATTGGCTACAGGCAGGACGCCTGTAGCCAATTACAGCTCAGGGGCTTTAGTACACGCCCCCCCCTATAAAAGGCCGCCACGCCGTCTGCGCCGGTCACATGCTGTTCCGGCGTAGATAGAGCAGGATCGTTCTGTGTCACTCTGCTGGATTTAGTTAGAGAGATTTACTTAGAGAGATTGAGTTAGATAGATTCATTTAGAAAGATTGATTTAGAAAGAGGGGCTTGTAGTGTGTTCGTGGCAGGCAGGCACTGGCAGCAAACAGAGCTCCTGTATTTTGTTCCCAGAAGCACCTATAGGACTTGTAGTGTGTTCGTGGCAGGCAGGCAGAGCTCCTATATTTTGTTCCCAGAAGCACCTATAGGACTTGTAGTGTGTTCGTGGCAGGCAGGCAGAGCTCCTATATTTTGTTCCCAGAAGCACCTATAGGACTTGTAGTGTGTTCGTGGCAGGCAGGCAGAGCTCCTATATTTTGTTCCCAGAAGCACCTATAGGACTTGTAGTGTGTTCGTGGCAGGCAGGCAGAGCTCCTATATTTTGTTCCCAGAAGCACCTATAGGACTTGAAGTGTGTTAGTCCCCTCACACAGAGCTATATTTTGTTCCCAGAAGCACCTATAGGACTTGAAGTGTGTTAGTCCCATCACACAGAGATCATATATTTTGTTCCCAGAAGCACCTATAGGACTTGAAGTGTGTTAGTCCCATCACACAGATCCTATATTTTCTTCCCAGAAGCACCTATAGGACTTGAAGTGTGTTAGTCCCATCACACAGAGATCCATATATTTTGTTCCCAGAAGCACCTATAGGACTTGAAGTGTGTTAGTCCCATCACACAGAGATCATATATTTTGTTCCCAGAAGCACCTATAGGACTTGAAGTGTGTTAGTCCCATCACACAGAGATCATATATTTTGTTCCCAGAAGCACCTATAGGACTTGAAGTGTGTTAGTCCCATCACACAGACCTATATTTTCTTCCCAGAAGCACCTATAGGACTTGAAGTGTGTTAGTCCCATCACACAGAGATCATATATATTTTGTTCCCAGAAGCACCTATAGGACTTGAAGTGTGTTAGTCCCATCACACAGACATATATTTTCTTCCCAGAAGCACCTATAGGACTTGAAGTGTGTTAGTCCATCACACAGACCTATATTTTCTTCCCAGAAGCACCTATAGGACTTGAAGTGTGTTAGTCCCATCACACAGAGATCATATATTTTGTTCCCAGAAGCACCTATAGGACTTGAAGTGTGTTAGTCCCATCACACAGACCTACATTTTCTTCCCAGAAGCACCTATAGGACTTGAAGTGTGTTAGTCCCATCACACAGAGATCATATATTTTGTTCCCAGAAGCACCTATAGGACTTGAAGTGTGTTAGTCCCATCACACAGAGATCATATATTTTGTTCCCAGAAGCACCTATAGGACTTGAAGTGTGTTAGTCCCATCACACAGACCTATATTTTCTTCCCAGAAGCACCTATAGGACTTGAAGTGTGTTAGTCCCATCACACAGAGATCATATATTTTGTTCCCAGAAGCACCTATAGGACTTGAAGTGTGTTAGTCCCATCACACACAGATCATATATTTTGTTCCCAGAAGCACCTATAGGACTTGAAGTGTGTTAGTCCCATCACACAGACCTATATTTTCTTCCCAGAAGCACCTATAGGACTTGAAGTGTGTTAGTCCCATCACACAGAGATCATATATTTTTTTCCCAGAAGCACCTATAGGACTTGAAGTGTGTTAGTCCCATCACACAGAGATCATATATTTTGTTCCCAGAAGCACCTATAGGACTTGAAGTGTGTTAGTCTCATCACACAGACCTATATTTAGTTCCCAGAAGCACCTATAGGACTTGAAGTGTGTTAGTCCCATCACACAGAGATCCTATATTTTGTTCCCAGAAGCACCTATAGGACTTGAAGTGTGTTAGTCCCATCACACAGAGATCCTATATTTTGTTCCCAGAAGCACCTATAGGACTTGAAGTGTGTTAGTCCCATCACACAGACCTATATTTTCTTCCCAGAAGCACCTATATGACTTGAAGTGTGTTAGTCCCATCACACAGAGATCATATATTTTGTTCCCAGAAGCACCTATAGGACTTGAAGTGTGTTAGTCCCATCACACAGACCTATATTTTCTTCCCAGAAGCACCTATAGGACTTGAAGTGTGTTAGTCCCATCACACAGAGATCCTATATTTTGTTCCCAGAAGCACGTATAGGACTTGAAGTGTGTTAGTCCCATCACACAGACCTATATTTTCTTCCAGAAGCACCTATAGGACTTGAAGTGTGTTAGTCCCATCACACAGACCTATATTTTCTTCCCAGAAGCACCCATAGGACTTGAAGTGTGTTAGTCCCATCACACAGAGATCATATATTTTGTTCCCAGAAGCACCTATAGGACTTGAAGTGTGTTAGTCCCATCACACAGACCTATATTTTCTTCCCAGAAGCACCTATAGGACTTGAAGTGTGTTAGTCCCATCACACAGACCTATATTTTCTTCCCAGAAGCACCTATAGGACTTGAAGTGTGTTAGTCCCATCACACAGAGATCATATATTTTGTTCCCAGAAGCACCTATAGGACTTGAAGTGTGTTAGTCCCATCACACAGACCTATATTTTCTTCCCAGAAGCACCTATAGGACTTGAAGTGTGTTAGTCCCATCACACAGAGATAATATATTTTGTTCCCAGAAGCACCTATAGGACTTGAAGTGTGTTAGTCCCATCACACAGAGATCATATATTTTGTTCCCAGAAGCACCTATAGGACTTGAAGTGTGTTAGTCCCATCACACAGACCTATATTTTCTTCCCAGAAGCACCTATAGGACTTGAAGTGTGTTAGTCCCATCACACAGAGATCATATATTTTGTTCCCAGAAGCACCTATAGGACTTGAAGTGTGTTAGTCCCATCACACAGAGATCATATATTTTGTTCCCAGAAGCACCTATAGGACTTGAAGTGTGTTAGTCCCATCACACAGACCTATATTTTCTTCCCAGAAGCACCTATAGGACTTGAAGTGTGTTAGTCCCATCACACAGAGATCATATATTTTGTTCCCAGAAGCACCTATAGGACTTGAAGTGTGTTAGTCCCATCACACAGACCTATATTTTCTTCCCAGAAGCACCCATAGGACTTGAAGTGTGTTAGTCCCATCACACAGAGATCCTATATTTTGTTCCCAGAAGCACCTATTGGACTTGAAGTGTGTTAGTCCCATCACACAGACCTATATTTTCTTCCCAGAAGCACCTATAGGACTTGAAGTGTGTTAGTCCCATCACACAGACCTATATTTTCTTCCCAGAAGCACCTATAGGACTTGAAGTGTGTTAGTCCCATCACACAGAGATCATATATTTTGTTCCCAGAAGCACCTATAGGACTTGAAGTGTGTTAGTCCCATCACACAGACCTATATTTTCTTCCCAGAAGCACCTATAGGACTTGAAGTGTGTTAGTCCCATCACACAGAGATCATATATTTTGTTCCCAGAAGCACCTATAGGACTTGAAGTGTGTTAGTCCCATCACACAGACCTATATTTTCTTCCCAGAAGCACCTATAGGACTTGAAGTGTGTTAGTCCCATCACACAGAGATCATATATTTTGTTCCCAGAAGCACCTATAGGACTTGAAGTGTGTTAGTCCCATCACACAGACCTATATTTTCTTCCCAGAAGCACCCATAGGACTTGAAGTGTGTTAGTCCCATCACACAGAGATCCTATATTTTGTTCCCAGAAGCACCTATAGGACTTGAAGTGTGTTAGTCCCATCACACAGAGCTCCTATATTTTTTCCCAGAAGCACCTATAGGACTTGAAGTGTGTTAGTCCCATCACACAGAGACCTATATTTTCTTCCAGAAGCACCCATAGGACTTGAAGTGTGTTAGTCCCATCACACAGAGCTCATATATTTTGTTCCCAGAAGCACCTATAGGACTTGAAGTGTGTTAGTCCCATCACACAGCTCCTATATTTTCTTCCCAGAAGCACCTATAGGACTTGAAGTGTGTTAGTCCCATCACACAGAGATCATATATTTTGTTCCCAGAAGCACCTATAGGACTTGAAGTGTGTTAGTCCCATCACACAGACCTATATTTTCTTCCCAGAAGCACCTATAGGACTTGAAGTGTGTTAGTCCCATCACACAGAGATCCTCTATTTTCTTTGCAGAAGCACCCATAGGACTTCTAGTGTGTTAGTGGCATCACACAGAGCTCCTATATTTTCTTCTCAGCAGCACCCATAGGACTTCTAGTGTGTTAGTGGCATCACACAGAGCTCCTATATTTTCTTTGCAGAAGCACCCATAGGACTTCTAGTGTGTTAGTGGCATCACACAGAGCTCCTATATTTTCTTTGCAGAAGCACCCATAGGACTTCTAGTGTGTTAGTGGCATCACACAGAGCTCCTATATTTTCTTCTCAGCAGCACCCACAGGACTTCTAGTGTGTTAGTGGCATCACACAGAGCTCCTCTATTTTCTTTGCAGAAGCACCCATAGGACTTCTAGTGTGTTAGTGGCATCACACAGAGCTCCTATATTTTCTTCTCAGAAGCACCCACAGGACTTCTAGTGTGTTAGTGGCATCACACAGAGCTCCTCTATTTTCTTTGCAGAAGCACCCATAGGACTTCTAGTGTGTTAGTGGCATCACACAGAGCTCCTATATTTTCTTCTCAGCAGCACCCACAGGACTTCTAGTGTGTTAGTGGCATCACACAGAGCTCCTCTATTTTCTTTGCAGAAGCACCCATAGGACTTCTAGTGTCTTAGTGGCATCACACAGAGCTCCTATATTTTCTTCTCAGCAGCACCCACAGGACTTCTAGTGTGTTAGTGGCATCACACAGAGCTCCTCTATTTTCTTTGCAGAAGCACCCATAGGACTTCTAGTGTGTTAGTGGCATCACACAGAGCTCCTATATTTTCTTCTCAGCAGCACCCACAGGACTTCTAGTGTGTTAGTGGCATCACACAGAGCTCCTCTATTTTCTTTGCAGAAGCACCCATAGGACTTCTAGTGTGTTAGTGGCATCACACAGAGCTCCTATATTTTCTTCTCAGCAGCACCCACAGGACTTCTAGTGTGTTAGTGGCATCACACAGAGCTCCTCTATTTTCTTTGCAGAAGCACCCATAGGACTTCTAGTGTGTTAGTGGCATCACACAGAGCTCCTATATTTTCTTCTCAGCAGCACCCACAGGACTTCTAGTGTGTTAGTGGCATCACACAGAGCTCCTCTATTTTCTTTGCAGAAGCACCCATAGGACTTCTAGTGTGTTAGTGGCATCACACAGAGCTCCTATATTTTCTTCTCAGCAGCACCCACAGGACTTCTAGTGTGTTAGTGGCATCACACAGAGCTCCTCTATTTTCTTTGCAGAAGCACCCATAGGACTTCTAGTGTGTTAGTGGCATCACACAGAGCTCCTATATTTTCTTCTCAGCAGCACCCACAGGACTTCTAGTGTGTTAGTGGCATCACACAGAGCTCCTCTATTTTCTTTGCAGAAGCACCCAAAAGACTTCTAGTGTGTTAGTGGCATCACACAGAGCTCCTATATATTCTTCTCAGCAGCACCCACAGGACTACCGACTACAATGGCTGGAAGACCGCCAAGGGGAGGCAGAGCGTGCAGAGCCAAGAACACAGGGCAGGCAGGCTCTGTTTCTAGTGGACGTGGCCGTGGCCGTGGACGTGGTCGTGCATCGTCATCAGCACGTGGCCATGGGACACGCGCGTCTTTGTTTTCGGCAGCTGGACATGTGGAGCCGCATCATGCTGAAGGCTTGGTAGAATGGATGACCAAGCCCTCCTCATCCTCCTCATCCTCTCTCACCCAGGCTCAGGGTACTGGCAGAGCAGCTGCCAACGCGTACTCAATGGCATTATCAGCCACCCCTTCCCTAGACCCACCATGTCCTCCTGAGGAGTCCCCCGAACTCTTTGAGCACAGTGTTGGGTACATGCTCCAGGAGGATGCCCAACGATTCGAAGGCTCGGATGATGATACCCAGCTTGAGGAATCTGGCAGTACTGTTCCACCAGCTGCAGCTTACTGCCAGGTTTGCTCTAGTGGTGAAGAGGGAGGGGATGATGAGGTCACTGACTCCACGTGGGTGCCTGAAGGGAGAGAGGATGAGGAGGAGGACGAGGAGGAGGAGGATGCGGCGTCACATGTCCAACGAGGCAGGATGCCCCCTGGAGGCCAGCTAGAGGCCAGCACAGCAACTGTACAACACCGCAGAGCTCCGCCTGTGCAGGGCGCTGCCTCTGCACGTTATCAGAAAAGTTCTTTGGTGTGGGCCTTTTTTGAGACGAGTGCATCAGAATGCACCACTGCTATTTGCAATATTTGTCTCAAGCG
This sequence comes from Lithobates sylvaticus, assembly GCA_028564925.1. Lineage (NCBI taxonomy): Eukaryota > Metazoa > Chordata > Amphibia > Anura > Ranidae > Lithobates > Lithobates sylvaticus. The sequence continues at coordinate 528,664,201 of CM053029.1, forward strand.
TATCTCGCGTGGCCAAAACATCAGCCGCTTGGGCACCACAAGCATGACCAGACATATGTCGACCTGCCATGCAGCTCGTTGGCAGGCACACATAAAAGACCCACACCAAAGAACTAAGCGGACCTCTCCTTGCTCCTCATCAGCTGGGATCTCCATCCCCACTACACCTTCAGTCCTCTCTGAAAGCTGCTCTGAGAGGACTGAAGGTGTAGAATTAGGTGTGTCACAACCAAGTACTTGCAGTACACCGACGTCCGATTGCAGCAGGCAAATTTCCCTGCCCCAGCTGCTGGACCGTAGAAAGAAGTACACTCCCAGCCATCCACATGCCCAGCGGTTTGATGCTAGCTTGGCTAAATTGCTAGCACTTCAACTGCTGCCTTTTCAGTTGGTAGACTCGGCCCCCTTCCGTGAGTTTGTTCAATGTGCGGTTCCTCAGTGGCAGGTTCCCAAACGCCACTTTTTCTCACGGAAGGCGATTCCGTCTCTCTACCGGCATGTGGAAGGCAATGTCCATGCCTCGCTGGACAGGGCGGTCAGCGGTAAGGTGCATATTACCGCTGACTCATGGTCCAGCAGGCATGGACAGGGACGGTACCTTTCTTTCACGGCCCATTGGGTCACTCTATTGGCAGCTGGGAGGGATGCAGGACAAGGTGCAGTAGTGTTGGAGGTTGTTCCGCCACCACGCCTCCAAAACGCTACTACTGCTACTGGTTGTGACACACCTCTCTCCTCCACCCCCTCCTCTTCTTCTTCCTCCAGTGCTCTGTCCTTGGAACCAGCGGTGCTCCGTAGGCGTACAAGGGGCTACGCAAGTACGCAGGCAAAAAGATGCCATGCCGTGCTTGCGCTGGTGTGTTTGGGGGACAGGAGCCACACTGGGCCAGAGGTTCTGGCAGCTCTGCAGGGGCAGGCCGAGAGGTGGTTGACGCCACGTCAGCTTAAGCCAGGAATGGTCGTTTCTGACAATGGCACCAACCTCCTCTCCGCCCTGCGACAGGGGCAGCTCACCCATGTGCCCTGCATGGCTCACGTCCTCAACCTGGTGGTGCAGCGGTTCTTGGGCAGGTTCCCAGGCTTACAGGATGTCCTGAGGCAGGCCAGGAAAGTCTGTGTGCATTTCCGCCGATCTTATAATGCCAGTGCTTGGCTGACTGAGCTGCAAAAGGAGCAGAACCTGCCCAAGAACCGCCTAATATGTGACATGTCCACCAGGTGGAACTCAACGTTGGCCATGCTGCAGCGACTGCACACGCAGCAGAGGGCCATCAATGAGTACCTTTGCGACTATGGCACCAGGACAGGGTCAGGGGAGCTTGGTTTTTTTTTCCCCACGTCAGTGGAGCATGATCAGGGATGCATGCACTGTCCTCTCACCATTTGAGGAGGCCACGAGGATGGTGAGCAGTGACAGTGCATGCATCAGTGACACTGTCCCTCTTGTCCACCTGTTGGAGCATACGCTGCGTGGGATAATGGACAGGGCACTTGAGGCAGAACAGAGGCAGGAAGAGGAGGACTTCCTTGCCTCTCAAGGCCCCCTTTATCCGGACAGTGTTCCTTCTGTCCCACCCATCACACAGGAAGAGGATGAGGAGGAGGAGGAGGAGGAGGAGGCTTGTGTGAGCATGGAGGTGGAGCCTGGCACTCAGCATCAGCAGCAGCAGTCTTTTAGGGATGATGTACAGTCCCAACAAACCAGTGGACTTGTACGTGGCTGGGAGGAGGTGGCTGGCGATCATGTCATCCTCAGTGACCCAGAAGACTCCGGACCGAATGCCTCAGCTAACCTACGCTGCATGGCCTCCCTGATCCTGCAAAGCCTGCGGAAGGATCCTCGTGTTCTTCGGATCAAGGGAGAGGGACCATTACTGGCTGGCCACTCTCCTTGATCCGCGGTACAAGGGTAAGGTTGCGGACCTTATCTTGCCGTCGCAGAGGGAGCAGAGGATGAGACATCTCAGGGAGGCCTTGCAGAAAGGTCTGTGCAACGCGTTCCCAGAAACTGGGAGGTTACAAACTCCTGGTCCTGGGCGACGAGTTGCTGAGGCTTCGGTCAGTAGCAGAAGGAGCGGTGGGGAAGGTGGACGTCTGACCGATGCGTTCAGACAATTTTTTAGTCCGCAGCCCCAAGGTATGATCGGTTCCAGCAACCATCGCCAGCGTCTGATATACATGGTGCAGGAATACCTTGGGGCAAGGTCAGACTTGGACACCTTTCCCACCGAAAATCCTCTGGCTTACTGGGTCCTGAGGATGGATCACTGGCCAGAGCTTGCACAGTATGCAATTGAGCTACTGGCCTGTCCTGCCTCCAGCGTTCTTTCCGAACGCACATTCAGTGCTGCTGGAGGATTTGTCACCGATCATAGGGTGCGCCTGTCCACCGCCTCGGTTGATCGACTGACCTTCATCAAAATGAATCAGTCTTGGATCACCACCAGCTACCAGGCACCTGAGGCGGATATAACCGAATAATTTTTAATGTCACATCCCTTCAAGACTGCCTATGCTGATGCTGAGTGACTGTCCTCTTATGTTCACTGACTATCCTCTTCCTCCTCCTCAATGATCCATGCCACCACACCAGTGCCTAAGGCACAATTTTTCAGCCCCTGTTTAACAGGGGCGTGTACATACAATTTTTATAAAAAAATGCTTCGCAACACGTGTGACTGCTGTGCTCCAAGTACAGTATCTGTGAGGGGTTGCAGTGTTGTGGCACCAGCACCAGTGCCTAAGGCACAATTTTTCAGCCCCTGTTTAACAGGGGCGTGTACTTACAATTTTTTTAAAAAAATGCTTCGCAACACGTGTGACTGCTGTGCTCCAAGTACAGTATCTGTGAGGGGTTGCAGTGTTGTGGCACCAGCACCAGTGCCTAAGGCACAATTTTTCAGCCCCTGTTTAACAGGGGCGTGTACTTACAATTTTTTTAAAAAAATGCTTCGCAACACGTGTGACTGCTGTGCTCCAAGTACAGTATCTGTGAGGGGTTGCAGTGTTGTGGCACCAGCACCAGTGCCTAAGGCACAATTTTTCAGCCCCTGTTTAACAGGGGCGGGTAATTACAATTTTTTAAAAAAAATGCTTCGCAACACGTGTGACTGCTGTGCTCCAAGTACAGTATCTGTGAGGGGTTGCAGTGTTGTGGCACCAGCACCAGTGCCTAAGGCACAATTTTTCAGCCCCTGTTTAACAGGGGCGGGTAATTTTTACAAATCTTGATCTAATAGTTCACAGCAGGGCCCATTCCTGCGCCCACCAAGAGTAACTATGAGGGCCTACAGTCTTGTGGCAACACCGTCCACCACCACCGCCAAAGGCCAATTTTTCTGCCCTGTTCATCAGGTGCTTGCATTACAAATCTTGATCTAATAACTCACAGCAGGGCCCATTCCTGCGCCCACCAAGAGTAACTGTGAGAGCTTACAGTCTTGTGGCAACACCGTCCACCACCACCGCCAAAGGCCCAATTTTTCTGCCCTGTTCATCAGGTGCTTGCAATTACAAATCTTGATCTAATAACACACAGCAGGGCCCATTCCTGCGCCCACCAAGAGTAACTGTGAGAGCTTACAGTCTTGTGGCAACACCGTCCACCACCACCGCCAAAGGCCCAATTTTTCTGCCCTGTTCATCAGGTGCTTGCAATTACAAATCTTGATCTAATAACTCACAGCAGGGCCCATTCCTGCGCCCACCAAGAGTAACTATGAGGGCCTACAGTCTTGTGGCAACACCGTCCACCACCACCGCCAAAGGCCCAATTTTTCTGCCCTGTTCATCAGGTGCTTGCAATTACAAATCTTGATCTAATAACTCACAGCAGGGCCCATTCCTGCGCCCACCAAGAGTAACTGTGAGAGCTTACAGTCTTGTGGCAACACCGTCCACCACCACCACCACCCCCAATTTTTCTGCCCTGTTCAACAGGTGCATGCAATTACAAATCTTGATCTATTAACTCACAGCAGGGCCCATTCCTGTGCCCACCAGTCTTGTGGCTACACCAACATCTAATAGGGCAAATTTCTGCAGAGTATATACGCCAGGCCCCTACTTTCAAACATCCAACTTACAAACGACTCCTACTTGCAAATGGAAAGAGAAAACAGGAAGTGAGAGGAAATCTACCCCTAGGAAGGGAAATTCTATCCTGTTAGATTTAATTTGGGAAAAAGGTATCTCCTCTCTACTGATACTTTATCACCAATCCTTGTTTCAATTAAAACCCCACTTTTTCCAAAAACATTTGTCATTGGGACGGAAAGTGAGGTGACATGTTCTGAACAGATGTGCAAAGACAGCAAATGTTACAGGGGTGATAACCCCTCCCTATGTTCTCCAAAAAGCTTAAAAATATATTTTTTTGGGATGGAGCTACACTTCATAATGTACCTGTTCAGATTCTACTTAAGAACAAACCTAAAGCCGCAAGTGGTTTTAAATGGCTTCTTTTTTTCCTTTACAAATGTCATTTTGTGCAAGGACAGTTCTAAACACGGGAAACACATGCCACTTCACAGGCATACTTTAGACACCCCCCAGGTACCATATTTAAAGGAAAATTTCACTTTTTTTTTTTCACTTTATGCATCATTAAAATGACTGCTCCCGAAAAAACGTTAGTTTTTAAAAGTTCTTTTTGCATTGATATATGTCCCCTGGGGCAGGACCCGGGTCCCCAAACCTGTTTTATGACATTAACATGCATATTGGCCGTTGTAATTAGCACTTTTGATTTCGAACGTTCGCGTCCATTATAACGTATAGGGTTCGAAAATTCGCGCGAACTTTCGGTCCGTTCGAAGGTTCTGGTGCGAACCGAACCCGGGGGGGTGTTCGGCTCATCCCTAATAGACCGTGTCAGTAATTTTTACATGTTTTTTTTTTATTGTATAGCTAGAGTATGGACAGTTCAGATAGTGTCCGTGAAGTGACAGTTGAACACCATCTATTTGATTGCGTTACTGCCATTTTAACGTCATTTCCTTCGCTATGCGTTACTCCCAGTTTAACACAATATCCTTTTGTGTGCGTTACTGACAGTTTAACGCCATATAGTTCTGTGTGTGTTACTGCCAGTTTAAAGCCATATAGTTCTGTGTGTGTTACTGCCAGTTTAACGTCATTTACATCTGTGTGCGTTACTGCCGGTTTAACTCCATATAATTTTGTGTGCGTTACTGCCAGTTTAAAGCCATATAGTTTTGCGTGCGTTAATGCCAGTCTAACAACATTTCCTTCTATGTGCGTTTCTGACAGTTTGCCATATCGTTTTGTGTGCATTACTGCCAGTTTAACGCCATATAGTTTTGTGCGTCACTGTACATTTGGCACATTATATTACAGTATATTATAATGTATCCATGGAGTGTGTCTGTGTAGTGTGAGTACTCAAATTAAAGTGCACCAAACACCTCTTTACATTGATTAAAGTGCATCTACGTACAAATTTCAACTTCTTCTTTACATTTGCTTATAAGCACTGCCCCTCCCTCCAAATAATGTCTGGGAGGACAACAAGGAGAGGCAGACGTTCCCTTGGCACTGTAAGGGGGCCAGCAACCAATGTGTCCACAGGCAAAGGTGGACGTGGTGGTCAGTCCTCAGGCAGGGCATCATTTCCTCTATTTAGTGAGTTTGCTAACAGCATGCAGAGGAGGTGGTGGACTGGCTTACTAAACCTTCCCCATTCTCCTCATCCTCTGTCACGCATGCAGAGACAAGTGTGCAGTCCCATGCAGTTGCCAGAGTGGATACACCTGCCTCCTTGCCCACATCTATTCCTGCCATAGCCCCAACATCAGCCATTGAGGAGTCAGCTGAGTTATTTGACCATAGCGTCAGCCACTTGCGGGGGCGTGGCCGAGAGCGGCATGTGAGCGGATGGGTCTCACAGAGCTCCCTGAAAGAACCCTGTATTAGATCCTTCTCCCGGCCGATCCATTAATAAAAAACGGCACCGGAACTTACCGACGGACCCAGGAACACTGCGGGCACATTCCGGACACGCTGTCATCATCAGAACTGCCATGCTGACCCGCAAACAGCAGAAGGGGGAAGAGATGCAGCCTCAGGACATCCAAAATGGCGCTGCGCCGGCCCAGCGTGCACGAGGGGACAAGAAAGAGCAGGGTAAGCAAATGCCCAAAACGCCCAAAGCACAGGGCAAAGACATGGTGTATTACACGCAGAAGCTAAATGGTATTGCAGGACCCCAGTCAGATGAGGAGCTGGATGCTACCCCTGACGTCTTCCACATGCAACAGACAGGGGAATCCTCTAGGCAGAGCCAACGGCAGGTCTCAGAGCAGACATCCCCAGAGATAGCAGAGGAAGGAGAGGGGGAAGAAATTGAACAGCCCACCCTGGCTGACATTCTGAAGGCTGTGCACAGCATCCGTGCAGACACTGCAGGAACACTTTGGAGGGCTAAAAGAAGAGGTGGGACTGATCAGACATGACATCCAAAAAATTAGAGAGCGTACCACAGCAGTGGAGGGCCGTGTCAGTGAGGTGGAGGACAGAATGGTCCCCCTGGTCAGAGAAATGCAGATCACAGCCAGAACCGTTACAGCCAATGAACTCAAAAATGAGGACATTGAGAACCGTTTAAGAAGGAGTAATATCCGCATAGTCGGACTACCGGAAAAGACCGAAGGCAGAAACCCCACTGAGTTTGTTGAGAGATGGCTGCTGGAGGTATTTGGCAAGGAGGCATTCACACCCTTCTACTCAATCGAAAGAGCACACAGGGTTCCACCCAGACCTCTTCCGCCGGAACACCCTCCCCGCACCATGCTGGCCAAGCTCCTTAACTTTAAAGACAAGGAGATCATCCTGCGCCTAGCCAGAGAGAGGCGAAACATACAATATAATGGAGCAAGAGTATCCTTTTACCCCGATTTTTCGGCAGATGTACAGAGGCGAAGAGCCAAATTTGGGGATGTGAAAAAGAGACTGCAACGCCTCCGGGCAAACTATGCTATGCTTTATCCGGCCAAACTGCGGGTGATAGCAGGAGACAGGGCACAATTCTTTGAATCAGCAGCAGAGGCCTCTGCATGGCTGGACAGGAACGAACATAATTTCCGACAAGCAGGAAGAAACGAGGAGGGGGCAGAATGAACCGTACATAATCTTACGGAGGCGCAGCTTCCGAAACAACTTTGGGGATGGCAACTTCCCCGTGAGGGGGCCTATAGTTCTAATGGTGACCAAGCGGCCACACGGTTACACGACCGGGAGACACTTACACTGATATCGACAGGAAATGAGCGAGGGAGTGAAAATATATATTTTCTATGAGAGTTGTACAACACCTAGAGTACAGAATAAGTTGTCTGATTCGGGTCGCTGTATGCCTGTTGCAACAGAGACCGGACTGGGTTATTGTTTACACCCAACAGTTACTACAAGTTCAGTTTAAAAAATTGACTTTTCTCTCATTTACCAATAACTCTACCTCCGCAAGAAGCGGGGAGCTTTCAGAGCTGCAACCTGTCTTATTGGATGTACTAAAGGCGACCGGATGTTCCTTGTTAAGAAAACAATGCACGGTACCTGTGAGAAGCCACTTTCTTCTGGACAATGACTTAGAGCCAATTGACACCCATTTTTCCATAGGCACCAAATGCACCCAGTGGCATCTACTGAATGGGGTCATGGGGCGACCCCGGGACAATGGGGCCTGGTTTTGTATGGTTCAATTTACTATGCCAAGTACACGGAGCGGACGCGGCGGCCCACTTTGCCCCAGGTTGGGCTGGTGGGCAGCCGTGCCTGCTCGATTGGTGTACAGTACGTATTACATTAATGTGACGTGATGACTTGTACCCCGATAGTGTCATGGAACGTTAGGGGCCTGGGTGATCCCCTCAAGCGAGCCATGGTATCCACATCTATTAGAAAACATTTTCCAGCTATATGTGTGCTACAGGAAACTCATCTAACACCAGATACATTGTCGTGGGTGGGATTTGCGTGGGCAGGATGGGCGTACCATTCCACCCACACCTCATATTCCAGGGGAGTGAGCGTAATGGTACATCGTACCTTGGATTTTCAGATGTTTGCCTCCAGGGTTGACCAGGAGGGACGATACGTATTTTTACTTTGTAGAGTGTCACAGTTAACATTTATTCTTGCAGCAGTTTACATACCTCCTCCGTTTACTCCCACGGTGTTACGTGACCTACTGACATTTCAATTGGCCAACCCTGGGACCCCCTTAATAATAATGGGCGATTTTAATGGCATCATCGATCCATATTTGGACAGACACCCCCCACCGGCTGGAGGCTTTACAAGGTCTAAACCGGCCTTAGCAAAATTCATAGAGGAAGTGGGATGGATAGACCCCTGGAGAAGTAGGAACCCCACAGAGAAACAATTTTCATGTTTTTCCAAAACACATATGTCCCTTTCTAGAATTGACATGTGCCTTTGCTCGGCATCGGCTTTTCAGCACGTGGAAAAGGTACTGTACCTCACTAGAAGTATTTCTGATCATTCCCCCCTCGTGGCCCACCTGAGGGTTAGGCCGGCTTCCGACCTACCAAGAGCTCCGTGGAAGCTCAATGCCTTCTGGCTAAATCTTTTCCCGTCTCACACCAAAATAGAAACAGACATAGCGGCTTATTGGCAGAGACACCTAGATCATCCTGATTTGAATACCACCTGGGATGCTTTTAAAGCTTTCCTGAGGGGGCTCTTTATATCTGAGGTCAATGCCATTAAACGCAATACATCTGCACAGAGGGAACAGGCTGATAGGCTGGTGAAACGTCTCGAGGCTGAGTACATAGCCAATACAGGGGGGGGCACCCGGGAGGCATGGATAGCGGCCCAAGACGCACTTAATAGAATTGACGCATCCAAAGCTGATCGAAAGAGGTTCTTTAATAGATTGGCCTTCTATGAGGAAGGGGAACAGACGAGAAAACTCCTAGCTAAAATAGCACACGCTCAACAATCATCCCCAGCTATTGGGGCACTACACAACAAATCGGGGAGGGTGGTTAACACCACTGACCTGGTCATGCAGGAGCTGGTGGATTTCTATTCGGAACTTTACCAATCCAAACAGACACATTCAACAGAGGAGGTTCAGGAATTCCTACAGGGGATAGAGCTACCGTGTTTATCGGAGTCCCAGGTGGAACTTCTTGAAACCCCCATTACCATAGAGGAGATGCATGTGGCTACCAACTCCTTTCCCAACTCTAAGGCCCCGGGGGACGACGGTATCCCGATAGAAGTATACAAACAGTATGGGGATATAATATTACCACAATTACTTCGAACCCTAAACTCAGCTAGGGAGGCACGACATCTTGCAGACTCAATGAGACAGGCCAGTATTGTGCTGCTGCTCAAGCCGGGGAAAGATTCACTGGATCCGGGATCGTATAGGCCGATATCGCTCTTACAGAACGATATCAAAATCCTTGCTAAAGTACTGGCCCTGAGACTGAATAAGGTAATCGCGTCCATTATCCACCCAGATCAATCTGGCTTTATACCAGAAAGGTCAACAGCCATCAACCTCCGTCGCTTATTCCTTAATATACAGACCCCCGCGGACAACAGTGGGGACAGAGCATTGCTATCCCTGGATGCCCACAAGGCATGTGATAGCATAGAATGGCAGTACCTATGGGCGACTCTTACTAAATTTGGGTTTGGACCGGGGTTCCTATCTTGGGTTCAACTTTTATATAATTCCCCATCGGCGGTCATTAGAGAGGCAGGACGGATATCCCCCCCTTTTTCACTGCACCGAGGGACTAGACAGGGATGTCCCCTGTCCCCTCTACTTTTTGCCATAGCTATAGAGCCTCTGGCTGCACTAGTACGCTCTAATCCCCTAATAACGGGCTTCAAATACAGACAGATACATGAAAAACTGATGTTATATGCCGATGATACCATGCTGTTGCTGGGGGATACGGCGCGATCACTGGGCGAGGCCATGAGGGTGGTTAAAACATTTGGGACATTCTCCGGCCCAGTAATTAATTGGACCAAATCAAATATCATGATGTTGGATTCCACTACCCCACAGGGACCTACGGTGCAGGACATCCCGGTATCAACCAAATTTAAATACTTAGGAATATGGGTCACGCCACAGCCAGGCGAATATATAACACTAAACCTTTCCCCACTATTGGGCCGGATTAGGGACAAATCAAAAATATGGATGAAATTAAAAATGTCACTGGTGGGCAGGGTAAACCTTACCAAAATGATCTTCATGCCACAATTACTGTACGTCTTGCACAATAACTCCTTGATTAGAACCTTCATTTGGCTCAATAAACCCCCCCGAATTAAACTGGAACAGCTACAGAAACCTAAAGAGTCAGGTGGACTTGCCCTTCCCAACCCCTGGCTATATTATTTAGCCTCTCAGCTTCAACATATTGTAAGGACTATGACTAGGGTGACAGAGAGGGGGGGCGGAACGAAAGATCCCACGACAACTCTCCTCAAACATACCACGGGAGCAGACAAGGTGGTTACAGGACTAGAGGCCCTATCGTTTGCCAAGTCGAACAGGCTCCTCCCCACGTACGCTCTAATACAGAAAATTTGGAACAAAACTCGCCAACTACAAGATGTAGATGGCTTTACAGAACATAGCCCAATATGGAACAACCAGTATTATGGGGAGCTGCTTCTTTTGACTTGTGCGGAACGGTGGAAAAGGTACGAAGTCACCCACTTAGTCCATATTTTCGCTAATGGGAAATTGCTCTCCTTTTCAGAGCTACAGGGAAAGTTTGGGCTACCCCAATCAATGTATTTCCACTACCTGCAGCTAAGACATGCTGTCAAAGCACAGGCAGGGGACAATCCGTGGGTGCTATCCCCTGCCCCGATCTTCCATTACATGACAGAAGTTTCCAGTTATAAGGGCTTCATATCTAGAACGTACGCTATGCTACTTACTGCATTTCTGCCTGGCTTCCCAGCAAGGGTGACTACGTCCTGGGAGAGAGATGTAGGAATATTTGAGGAGGACCAGTGGGCAGAGGCCCTACAGGCAATACAAGGGTGCTCACTGAACTCGGCACAGCGACTGTCACAACTGTTTATAGTAATGAGGGTACACCTCACGCCAGCTAGACTGCATAAGATGGGCATCGGGGACAGTGACGCCTGTACTAGGTGCGCCAGGGACCACGGGGATTTGATTCACCTACTGTGGCGATGCTCCAAACTGCATCGCTACTGGGTGGGGGTCATCAAAACTATAAATGATGTATTCATTGTGGAGATCCCACAAGCCCCTAAAGTGTGTATCCTAGGTATTCTGGATGATCTCCCAATTGAAGACAATCCCAAGAAGGCCATTGGTAGATCACTTTTCCAGGCCCGTAAATGTATCCTTCATCATTGGAAGGCAAGTGATCCTCCTGAGCTGCGGGAATGGATAGCTCAGATGGGTACTACACTGCGCCTGGAAAGGTACATTTACCAACACAGAGGTTGCCCTGAAAAGTTTAATCTGCTATGGGACCCATGGCTAAATACTCCGGGGCTATCCCCCCTGGAACTGGTTATGGATAGACTACTAATCTAAGAAATGTATTAGGGGGCTGAAGCTGTCGGCATTGTAGGTATAATAACAGAGACCTGGAGGGGAACGTCCGTGTGCTAATAACGCAAATATGACTGAAATACGATGGATTGCAGCAGGTACTTGATTCCACTATTTGTATGTACTAATGATTCAATGGAATGATAAGGTTGTTCTTTTTTTTTTTTGTATTTTGTAAGAACATGTATTTCACTTGGTTTATGTCAATAAAATCCTTTTTTTTGAGAAAAAAAACCTTACTGCTGACACATGGTCCAGCAAGCATGGGCAGGGACAATATACTTTGTTCACAGCACACTGGGTAACGCTGCTTTCAACTCAAAAGGATGCAGGACAGGGCTTGGTGCTGCAGCTTGTTGTGCCCCTACATCTCCATACAGCTGGTGGTGATGATGCCAGACCTCCGCCACCTCCATGCCCTCCTCTGCAGAATTGTCCTATGAACATCAGGTACCCCCTAAGTGTTCAAAGGGCTATTCCCAGAGTCAGGCTAAAAGGTGCCATGCAGTGCTTCAGGTGGTGTGTTTAGGGGACAGGAACCACACCAGAGCAGAGATTCTTGCAGCTCTGCAGGGACAGGCCCAGAGGTGTTTGACACCATGCCAGCTGGAGCCAAGAATGGTGGTGTCCGATAATGGCTCAAACCTCCTGTCCACCCTTAGACAGGGAAAGTTGACACATGTGCCATGCCTGGCATATGTCCTCAATTTGGTGGTGCAGCGTTTCCTAAGTACATACCCAGGGTTGCAAGATGTACTAAAGCAGGCCAGAAGATTCTGTAGCCATTTCAGGCAGTCGTACACAGCCAGTGATCGGTTGGCTGAAATTCAACAAGAATTCCACTTAAACCACCTGGATTGTGACATACCCACCAGGTGGAACTCAAATTTGGGAATGCTGCAGCGGCAATACATGCAGCAGAGGGCCATCAATGAGTACCTGTGCCAGTACGGCACGACAACAGGCTCAGGCCACCATGGCTTTTTTCCCCCACGCCAATGGCTGATCATTAAGGATGCATGCACTGAATTGTCACCATTTGAGGAGGCCACGAGGATGGTGAGCAGTGAAAGTGCATGCATCAGTGACATAATCTCTGTTGTGTTCCTGTTGGAGCAGACTATGCGTGGCATTGTGGACAGGGCACTGGAGGCAGAGCAGCAGGAGGAAGAGGAGGACTTCCTTTCCTCTCAAGGCCCACTTTATCCAGACACCATCATTTCTATGTCACATAACTAACAGAGAGAGGGGAGGAGGATACGGAGGAGGATTCTGGCACTTTCATAGGCTTCAAAGAAGAAGAAGACATGCGTCAATCTGTAAGTGATGGCTTTCCAACCCCAGGACCCTTGGGAGTAGTACGTGGCTGGGAGGAGGATGCTGTCATCCTGAGTGACCCCGAGGAGTCTGCTTCTCAAGCCTCTGCAAATTTGAGGCACATGGGCAACCTCATGCTTCAAAGCCTGTGAAAGGACCCAAGAATACGTGACATAAAGGAGAAGGATGATTACTGGTTGGCAAACCTCCTTGACTACCGTTATAAGGGGAAGGTCTCAGAACTCATCCCATCCCCTCACAGAGTGCAGAAGATAAAATCACGTTAAAGAGGATTTTATTGAACAATTTTCCCGACTTCAGTAGGTTACAGTGTCGTGGAAAACATAGTTTTGAGTCTTCTGTTGGTCAAGAGAGGAGCATTGGAGAAGGCGTCTGCCTAAGTAAGGTATTTCGGAATTTTGTTAGTCCTCGCCACCCAGGGCTGTCAGCTTCCACATCTCATCAGGAGCGTCTGCATCACATACCTCAGGGCCAAAACAGAGATGGAGAGCTTTCTAGCTGACAATCCGCTGACTTACTGGGTCATGAGAATAGACCACTGGCCAGAACTTGCCCAGTATGCTATTGAGTTGTTGCGCTGCCTGTACTCAGCATGCTTTCAGAACAGGCATTCAGTGCTGCAGGAGGTTTCGTTACTGATCATAGAACACGTCTGTCCACAAACTCTGTGGACGGCTTGACTTTTATAAAAATGAATTAGTCCTAGATTACCAGCTATGAAGCCCCCGATGCCGATGTGGAATCTCTGCAGGACTTCGAGCCTGCCTAGCTTTGAGGGTGTTCAATAATTTCATCTGGAAGAATGTTTTTGGTATAGGTTTCATGGGCACAATTAACACCCAAAGACCAATTTTTCCACACCTGTTTGACAGGTGCATATCATTGCACTTTTTTACAGCAAGACCAATTCTTGCTTTAATCAAGAATACCTCTATAGGGTTTATGGTGGGAAGGCACCCCGACACCCAAAGAGTACTTTTTTTGCACCTGTTTGACAGGTGCATATCATTGCAATTTTTTACAGCAAGGACAATTCTTGCTTTCATCAAGATTACCTCTATAGGGTTACAGTGGGAAGGCGCCACCGACACCCAAAGACCAATTTTTATGCACCCATTACTTCTATCCAAAATCAAAGTGACACCAGAATGTATCCAAAAAATCTATAATCTTGTTCCCAGTGCACTACATTGTGGCCTCATCATACACACTGACTCCCCAGCTGTTGCTGCTTGCAGGGAAAATGTCATTGTTTTGGACTTTATAAATGCAATTATTGCTGCAGCAGATTCGAGACATGGTACAGATCTGCCACTTTACAGGTAGACTAAGGGGACCCCTCAGGCACTGTATTGGAAGGAACTTTTCATTTTTATGCTTTCACTTTAAAAATCAAAAAAAATCACTGCTCATTTAAAAATGACGCTTTCACAAACTTTTTTTTTATTGATATATGTCCCCCAGGGCAGGACCCGGACCCCTATAACCATTGTATGCCCAATTACTTGCATATAAGTGTTCAAAATGGGCACTTTTGATTTTTGATGTTGGGGTCCCATTGACTTTAATGGGATTCGTTATTTGGGTCCGAACTTTCAAGGTGTTCAAAAGTTCTGGTGCAAAACGAACAGGGATCCGTTCATCCCTAGTGAAGAGGCCACTGACAGCAGCATCACAAAAGCAAGGAAGGATCAAGAGACAGCAGGAGGCATGAGGCAGTACTAAAGAAGAAGATAGAATAGCAGACAACAGGAGTAGTGTGGGACTCCTGCTATTTACCAGGGTCAAGATGAAGGCTCAGGCAGAGTTTCCTTTCTAGCAGGTCATCAGCAGAACTATGAAAATCACATTAATGGCAACACCAATTATAACTACAGTGCTCAGAAGAAAGACGCTCCAAAACTCCTTATAATAGCAGTTGGTAAGATCACACACCAGCTCGACATCCAGTTTACACCCGCCCAATTCCTGCTACATCACACCTCCACCTCCATTCGCACATATAAGAAATCTCTTACGATACATCTGGTCAATGCAGCCAATCAGTGTGTCCCTGTACATTGGAGAAGTACCACTCCCCCCACGATTGATGAATGGATCCGTCGTGTTGATAGGATTGAGGAAATGGAAAATCGAATCCACCAAGCCAGGGATGATACCAGCTCTCATGAACAAACCTGGGCGTGCTGGAAACACTTCAAGCTCACACGTCACAACCTGCTGCATCCACCCCCTGCCCCCCCTAACTGATACCCAATACTCCACTGTGCCTGCACAAACCCTATGTAGACACTAATCGGAAATCACTGCATCTCCTCGGAATACCTACTATTCTGACGCTGTTATACATCCCTCCCTATGTATTCTAGAAATCATGCTTTATGTCTGTTCTCGCGACATTAGGTGAGTCGTCTACGCTCTTCTACCTAACACCTATTACCTCCTGTTGACCCCCTTGTATTAGCATCACGACCCAAACCGTTCACAGCTAGCTCCCGAATGGGGTGAATGGAATTGGATGGCACCATGACGAACAACGTTACATGCACATATTCTCACATCCATGTTTTCTCTTCAGCTTATGTGGAATTTGCTACCTTGATACCACTTTCAACATATTGTGTCTCCCTCACGCATTTGTCTATGCGCCTTCAGAATCCAGCATTGTTTAACAACCATTTAACACTTTACTTGTGTTTGTATGATTTTTCTTGTTGCTACTGTACTAGACTTTCTAGGCTGATTTGTATCCCTTTTGCCCTGTTTGCACCTCATAAGTACATGTATTATGCAACGCCTGATGTTGACTGTACTGTTGTCTTTAACTGTACTGTTTGTTTAAACTTAATAAAATTCTTTTGAAAAAAAAAAAAAAGATCACACACTAGCTATGATACTTCTAAAACAGCATACAGACAATGTAACATGTCAGGAACTGCACTGTTACTTATTGACCTGAATTCAAGGCAAATGGCAGAGTTTTTAGGGTACCGCTTAGCTACAATTACCATAACTAGCTGTATAGACAGGGATTTTTTTGAGGGATTTTTTAGGGTGCCAGCAAATAGTAAATACAAATACCAAGGTATATATAACAAATACAACAAAGATTTTATTATTACATACAACACATAGTTAAAAAAATTATTATGCTTTTGGTACATGAGTCCATGAAAATATCTTGTCTTCAAGAATGTTGGAATCTAGTCACTCAGGGTGACAGTAGAGTAATTATCCAGACATGTTTTGCCACCCAGGGCTTCTTCAGGGAATATGTTTAAAGACAAAAGATGTAGCACTGCATAGAACAAAACATAGTTAGGAATAAATACAATAACTTATTACAGAACATAATTGTCAGAAATCAGGCCGAGACAGAAGTAGAGTTAAATCACACTTGTTTAATAATAAAAGTAAAAAGAACAAACGCAGTCAAAACTGCCAAAGTTCAGTAACCGGAACGGACAGCCAAGCCAGAAGGCAGGGATCAATGTAGTGAAATAGCAAGCAGGATCTGGAGCCAGAAGGGATGTCAGCAAAGCCAGTCTTTAAACAGGAACACAGGAGATAGTTTCTTGTGATGTAACCAAGGCGAAGGCAAAGACCCTCTGGACTGGACGGCTTAAGTAGGCAGGACTGACGAGCAGGATATGAACAACAGCTGAGTAACTGTGGAGAGAGATGGAAGCTGGCAATTAGCTGTCAGCTGAGAGAAGGAAGGGCTGAGCCTAGCCCTGACAGCGTCTTGGTGTGAAGGTAGTAATCTTGGTAGAGGAATAGGGACACATATTCACTACACAGACACAGTCCACGAATACACTATAATATACTGCAATATACAACAACAAGTGAGCAGTAATGCACAGAACTATTCGGCGTTAAACTTGCAGTAACGCAATGGAATATATGGCGTCAAACTTCCAGTAATGCAATGAAATATAGGCCGTTAAAGTGGTTGTAAACCCACTTTTTCGACTTTTACCTATAGGTAAGCCTAGATTAAGGCTTACCTATAGGTAGTGGAAATATAGTTGCAGTTTCCTAAACGGCGCACGTTTAGGAGATATTTCACTTGTAGTCCCCTGGAAATCTTCACTGCGCATGCGCAGGGAAGAAACAAACCTAAAGGCCGTTTCTTCCCTAGCATATGGTGTAGGTCGTGCATGCGCGGGAGTGACGTCACACGGCTCTGCAAATCACAGAGCCGGAGTCCGTGGCCCCAAAGGAAGAGAGCAAGAAGATGGACGCTGCCCACACAGGGGACATTGCTGGAATCTTTTGCAGGTAAGTGGTACATAATGGGCTAGTATGCAATGCATACTAGCCCATTATGCTTTTCATTTGCAGCCTATACAAGGAGAAGAAGAGGAAGTAAAACCCATCAGGGTTTACTTCCTCTTTAAACTTGCAGTAACGCACAGACCTATGTAGTGTTAAACTTGCCGTAACACAATTAAATATATGGCAGTAAACTTGCAGTAACACAATGAAATATACAGTGTTAAACTTGCAGTAACGCAAGGAACTATGCAGCATTAAACTTGCAGTAATGCATAGAACTTTATGTCGTTAAACTTGCAGTAACACAATGAAATATACAGCGTTAAACTTGCAGTAACGCAATAAAATATACTGTGTTAAACGGTCACTACACTCACACTGACTGAACTAGCTCTTCATTCACACTAATGTAAAGATGAATGGTTGCACTACATTCACAATGACTAAACTATCCCTACATTCCCACTAATGTAAAGATGAATGGTCGCACTTCACTCACAATGACTGAGCTATCCCTACATTCACACTAATGTAAAGATGAATGGTCGCACTAAACTCACACTGACCTATCCCTAGATGCACACTAAACTGATATTCTACACTGACAATAGAATCAGAATAGCACACTATAGCACACTAACTGCCTAATAGCACTGAAGAGAGCTCTGTTCTATCTCTCTCCACTACGCTATCACACTACAAATGGCTGCTGTGGAAAGAATTCTTTTATAGTGTGGGGTGGGATTAAGAGCAATTAGCCATAATTGGATACAGTCATCATGACAGCATCCAATCATGGCTCTGACAGTGCTCTGTGCCCTGATTGGGCAAAGCTTTCATTGCTTCAGCCAATCATGGCTTTCAATGCACTGTGCAGCGGTGCAGTGCATTGTGGACATTTGGCTGCCAAACGGTCGAACGACCCTATATTTCAGTTGTTCGGAGAACGTCCAAACACCCAAAGTTCAGCCTGGACTCATGCTTAGGTCGAACCGTTCGCCCATCCCTATGTAGGACTGCTCAGACCAGGAACTTTGTGTGAAACATCTTAAAAAATGAAGGTTAAGGTAATAGTAATTCCATAAATTAGGCAAAACAGCAAGGTTGATTTACTAAAGGCAAATATACTGTGCACTGCAAGTGCATTTGCTCTAGATCTGAGGGGAAGCTCTGCTGATTTCTATCATCCAATCATCCAAGCAAAAATGCTGTTTTTTATTCTCCTTGCATGCGATTGAGTATTCTTTGAAAAGTGAATCTTTACATCATTTACTAAGCTCTGGAGCGAGTGCACTTGTAGTGCACAATGTATTTGCCTTTAGTAATTCAACCCCATTGTGTGCTCTAGGAGGAACACAAGAGGGAATTTGTCATTAATCCCTGCCTTATCACAACTCAGCATTTTAGTCACCTCTTCAAATGAAGGGACTGGCATACTAAATGATGAACCACTGGTGTGGTGGGAGAAAAAAAAAAAACGTTCTTTTCCCAGGCCATAAAGTATTTCCATAGGAAATGGATGGGTAGGAGGACTGTGTGTGCATCAGTAATGCCGCGTACACACGAAGGGACTATCCCGCGGGATTATCCGCTGGACCGAAGTCGAGCGGATAATCCCCTCGTGTGTGGGCGCCGGCGGACTTTTTTTGGCCAAAGTACGGCGGACTAAAGTTTTAAGTTTTGTTTTAAAATTATCCGCTGGACTTGGCAGTCCAGCGGACAATCCGGCCGTGTGTAGTATGGTCCGGCGGACCAAAAAGGACGCATGCTCAGTAGCAAGTATTTTTCTAGTATTTTTCGTTTTCTAGTCCTGTCGTACGTGCTGTACGTCATCGCGTGAACCGTCTGACTTTTTGCGTGATCGTGTGTGGTCAAGTCCGTTCGCTTTTTTAGTCCAGCGGACCCAGCTGGAAAGTCCAGCGGATTGTCCGCTGGACTTAGGTCCGCCGGGAAAAGTCCCTTCGTGTGTACGCGGCATAAGAGCTACTTGCCAAGATAATGGAAATCACACACACATGCCTGGGAGTTCCATCATCATCAGATGCCAGATCTGGAAAAAGACAAGTAGAAGATGGCAATGGAGGGATTAGGAAAAGAGCAGACCTCACATTACTGAAGAAGGGTTTGTTAGGGGTACGTTTTCATAATTTGCATATTATAGACAGGTCTAATTATGCAGATTTAATTCTGTTTTATTAATTATTAATAAATATATTTTTAATTCATTAATGCTACACCTGAAAAAATAACTGCATCAGCGGGAGGTTTATTAGATTTTTAATTGACCGTGCAGAAATTAGCAGGGCCTAATAAAAAATATAAATTTAAGTGTAATACTACATAATTAAAGTGATTATAACAATGTACTGTAGTGTTTGCAGACTGTGTAGTCTATGTAATTATTTTTTTATTGCTAAGCTGACAGGTCCATACACAAAAGTCCCTCTCTTTGTCTACATATGGATAGACTGATTTTTTTTTCATAGTTGCAAGGCTGTGGCTTCTCACTGACTGTTGTAATCATGATGAGGCATTCTGCTCAAAGCTGGGAGAATTATTTAATTGTGGTGATTACTCAGGTTATCACTTGAAGTGATATCTTTTGAATAGCCCTGGTAGTAAGATTTGAAATAGATGTCTGTTGGTGGCCAACAGTGCTGGGTGCTTGAAAATTGTAGCACCGTATATACTCGAGTATAAGCCGGCCCGAATATAAGCCGATGCACCTAATTTTACAACAAACAACTGAGAAAACGTATTCACTCGAGTATAAGCCTAGGGTGAGAAATGCGCAGCTACTGTAAGTGGAAAAGAGGGTCAACAATGCCCATTTTCAGCCTCACTGTGCCCATTTGCATGCCTCACTGTGCCTATTTGCAGCCATAGGTCCCCCAAACTTGGTAGTTAAGGGTTCCTAAATGCCCCCTAGCTGCAGCCAAAATTTGGGGTCTCTGGACCCAAAGGGTCCCGAAATGACATTGCTGAAGATGGACACAGTTGGACACAGTTGACCGAATTTGGGGCCCTGTATCTCGGGGTCACTTGGTGCTAGGAACCCCAAGCACCCCAAGAACCCCAAGCACCAAGTGGCCCCGAGATACGGGGCCCCAAAGTCAGATCGGAATTTTTTTTTGTTGCTGCAGAAAAGTGCTTGACTCGGGGCACTTTCAGCACAAAAAATGTGCTGAAAAACTCAGCTTATACTCAAGTATATACAGTATTTTATAATCAATAAACTCTGAACACAGTGCATAAAGTACTTTCTTTTGCCCAATAAATCATTAAAACAAGTTAACATATTGTATCTCTGCTACATGGTCAACTGTTACCAAACACACTTTTTACACCTGATTTTTCATTCTGCTCTAAAGTCCCTGTTAAGACAAAATGGGATCAGCTACAGTCAATTGCCATTACACTTATACCAGGGATACCTAAAAGGTGGATTAATAAACCTAGATGAGCTGAAAAACAATACGGTCTACTTGAAGTAAAATGGCTATTCTTTGGTACCATTGTTGCATTGCAAGTTTACCATTACATTACCAAACCACCATATTATACAGGTTTTACTATGTTTATTTTAAGTTTAAAGAATGTAAAGACAAAATTAAGTTTTGGATTGAATTAGAAGTATTAAACCCTCTGACAAGCTTATATTGCTGTCTGTCTCATCTGAAATAATTCACCCTCTCTATTTGTTTTTGATGGGCTGGGCTGAAGGATATTGGCATTTGAATTCTATTTATTGGGCTGAAGGACATTGACATCTGCACTAGATGTTATCCCCTGTCCTTGGCAATGGGGGACATCCTCCCTTCATATCAGAGTCCTGCTTTTGTTCTGGCAAAATATATGGGACAGGACAGGGATGATTGCTTAAAAAGCAACATTAAAAATCCACAATTGTTTTAACAACCATGCATAGGGGATGTCTTAAATCTGCACACAAAGTGGCGCGCCTATACTATGAACTCCAGAAACAGTGATACCATTTATTTGCTTCTCTTCTGTTGCTCTTGGGTATCACTCAGATTGAAATCAAGTTCTGATCTTTTGTTGCTGAGTTGAAGATAGCTTAAATTCTGATTACTGCTCTCTTTTTCTTACCTGCCCCGGCTTTCTGGTTCTCCAACTTCCCCTTTCTCTCTTCTACTTTAACATCTAGCCTGTATTAGTTTAAGCCTTTGTCCTACAATTTGGTCCTCCTCTTGATCCTCTCTGGCTGGTTAGTAAGGGAACCAGGGAGCTGCTATGAGTCCAGGTGAAGACCTACATATTGAAATCTTACGCATACAATTACTATGCACATAGAAGAACTACATATACCAAATGAGTTGTTGGAAATCACACTAAGCCATCGTGTATACAGTTAAAAAAAATTAACTGATATTTGCTTCTTATGTTATCTCTTTAAATTAGAAAACCTCTATGCTTGTCACTCTCCTGCTGCTACTTTAAAGATGTGTCAGAACCCTTATTGATCTACTGTTGACCTAGCTTTGCCAAGTAGCTCCAAAGCTAACAGTGTTCATCAATACTGCTTGATGTCTTTGGATTAATAAATAAATGCTTATGTCTTTGGATTAATAAATAAATAAATATTTTGAAATAAAGCCATAGTCTAAAATGTTTCACATCTTTGGTGAAAGTAGAAAGCTTACTAACTATTAAGTACAAGTAACAGGAAACTACAGCTGTTTACACATTGCTTTAAATCTTCTGAAGAGTTCATGGGGACACCAGAAATTAAGAAACCTGTTACTGAAACAATCAATAGCTTGTATGATTGCAGGTTCTGTCCCGCCCCATCTCTGGCTGCCATGACAACCATAAGCCAATCATAGAATACATGTCATTGATCTGGCAATCGAGACCATAAATGATTCATGTACAGGGACAACATGTAAACATCATAGTGTGCATAAAAGACAAACTGTATCTCATATTAAATCAATACAGGAGGCAGCATTTCTCCTTGAGATCCAGACAATGCCATAAGATGGGTGGCAGGTTGCATCCCTATCCAAAACTGAACTGAAAAAAATCACATTTATAATGGATTAAAAAAAATATGCTAGTACTGAAGTGGTTATATACTAGTCAATGTATCTGGCTGCATACAGCAGATGTCTTTTTAGTTTTTTGCTATATAGATAATGATGTGACTTTGCTAACCACAACCTACACATAATAATAGCCCATATAAAATTTATCTTTAATCAGAATCTCCATTCATGATCTGGCATGGAGCTATAAAGCCATTGCTTTGAAACTAAGAAATGTGCTCTACTGAGTTGATCAAGCCCTATGCTTAAAATCACAATGAAACCATCAATCTTTTCCTTGCAATTGTTTAAGATTTATTGCAACTCCTGAATTCAAAATGGCTGTCACAAAATTCATTAGTATTAGCTCTAGATGATAAATGAGGTGATACAATATTAATGCATGGGAATCGACATCCAAAACCAGTTAATAGTGAACAAAAAACATTAGGATACCAACAGGCTCTGAAATATATTTACAGAAAACTCTGAAAAGTGTGTTATGCAAGTCTTATGTAATGCAAACACATTTTCCCAAATGATTTTTTTCTGATATACACTGCAATTCTTAACTTTATCTGTGATTTCCAACAAAAATAATGTATTGCTCTTACCTTATTTTCCAGACTTTTAGTCAAACCAAAGTTTTAATTGGATTCAGTAACCCACGAGTTACACAACAGAAATCAATTTAAAGTCAGGAAGGTGCTACTTCTATTAATAGTCTGAGGATCTCCAATTTGCAGTGTTAAATAACCACTTTCATTTTTCTCATTGTACTTTAAATTAGCACCAGCCCATTGAGAAGGTTCTTGCAGTGCTACTGTAGACCCACCAAACCACCTTCTCTGCCTCCAATGCCTGAAATATGAGAGGTGCACAGCAAGGGAATCTGAATGTTTTGCAACACTGAAACATCCACTCTGAATTTCCAGCATTAAGCTGATTACAAGAAGTTAAAGGGCAACTTCACTTTCCACTTTATCCTCCAGATAACCATTACCTAATAAAGAGACATTGCCCTCTATAATGCTCCTTTATTTAATCCCAGCCAATTAGAACAGTTTGAAATTTCAACTTTTTCCTTGCCCTGTTTGGAATTACTGACCTTGAACAAATATGCAGATCAGGAGTTTTAACTTCATGCTGACTTAAAGCAGAGTTCCGGGGCGTGGCCTAGCGAGCGAGCCGGATGGACGTGTGGTAGAGGAGCTCCGGCGAACTCAGGGACACCAGCGGCTGTAAAGCATTCATCCGAGACACATAGAGCGATATACCCTACGGGCGCAGCACTACCCTATATCGAGGATGTCTGGCAAGAGAAAGCAGGACCGCAAACTTCAACGTTTGACGGACTTTTACCCCACGAGCGGCAAGGCTGAAAGCCAAGATGGCGCTGAGGCCTACTCGTCCCCGGAAGCCTCGAGGCACCAACGGACCTCATCCAAAGGTAACAGACTGCAAATGAGCGATTCCCCGGACGATAGGAGACATTACCCTACCACCCCATCTACCTGCAGCCCGGCCAAGACTAAACCCAGACTCGATGCTGGAGGATTAGACAGAGCGGGAAGCCCGACTTCAGACTCTGGGGAAGACACCAGGGAGCTCCCGGAATCTATAGAATCCTTCCCCACACAAAACATGCCAGTCATGGACACGGTGTTAAAAGACATGCTCCTGTCACTAAGGAGCTCCTTACAATCAGATATGGCAGGCTATATGCACCGGATCAACAGAGACATACAGGAGGTGGGGAACAGGGTGGACCACATAGAAACCAAGATGGGAGAATATGCCTCTGCCATTAACGAGCTGGTAGATGCACATGAGGAAAACGAAGCTGACTCAGAATGGATCAAAGCTAAAATGGCAGATTTAGAGGACAGATCCAGAAGGAACAATCTAAAAGTAAGAGGGATCCCTGAAACTGTAGTACAATCTGACCTGGCTGCACATGTTACTGCCATTTTCAAGGCCCTCATACCCACTCTCACGGATTTAGATGTTACGATCGACAGAATCCACCGACTACCCAAACCCACCCACCTGTCGGACCAAATCCCCAGAGATGTGATACTCAGACTTCACTTCTTCCACATAAAGGAACAACTCATGTCCATTATGAGAAAGCAAGAGCAGATCCCCGCGGAGTGCCAGAATCTCCAATTCTTTGCAGACCTGTCGCAGTATACACTGCAAAAACGCAAAAACTTAAACACAGTGACCAAAGTGCTAAGAAACCATAAAATAGTATACAGGTGGGGATACCCCACAAAACTAACAGTAACCAGAGGCAACTGTACTTACACAGTGACCTCCTTAGAGAAAGGAATCGCCCTTTTGAAAGAGTGGGACATATTGCCAGACGGCCAAGAGGACCCTGATGTATCCAGCAACCCCCGCAGACTCACCCAGGAATGGAAACCAGTTACACCCAAGAACAACACCTCTCATTCTTAAAAAGACGCAGAGGGATGATAACCAAGCAAACTGTGTCCCTGACCATTGTGGTCGCTAGGACAGAACTTAACCCCCAATAGTGTTACGCAGCGACAAGCTGCCATTGGGTATTATTACCCCCCAGTTAGGTTGCACCCAGGAGTATGCAACCAAGCCGTTCATTGAACTGTCTTTACTTCTTATTCTTTATGTTTTTCTTGTTCCCAGTGTTCTTTTTTTTCCTCCCCACCTTCCCCAACTCTCTGCACCTGCACACGAGCCGTGGCTGACGCATCACCGAACCTACGGAGAATCCCTAAAGGTCAACAGGACGTCTCCACCGTCATCAAAAGCACCGCAACACACAAACCAACAGTGTACCAACTCGACTACAACGAGACATTCAAGTAAGTCGCACCACTCACACAACGCTACTGAAGCAAATGCACCCTATAGACCAAGTGTTGAGCTGAGGTGCAACTTCATCTCATGACTTACTCTATACATGAACAATGGCTATTAATATAGTTTCTATCAATGCCAAGGGACTCAACCACCCCATGAAACGCAAGTCCTTGTGGCAGTCAGAGTCTTCAAGCGGGAAATGCGATATTCCTAAGAACCAAGGCCTGAGGTGTGCCTTGGCCTGGCTTGTCGGTATGCCTGAGAAGAGGGCATACCCCGAATTTGTAAATAGAAGTACTACGAGTATGTATACAGAAGAAAGGCTGAGGGAACCGGGTGGGTGGGAACCCAGAAGCCGACGACCCTGGCCCTGATGGAGGAGGAGGATAGCCCTCTCAGGCTCCTCCTACAAATACAGGCTGGCCTCCGGCCAGCCTTCATACTTGTAGTCAGAGTCTTCAAGCGGGAAATGCGATATTCCTAAGAACCAAGGCCTGAGGTGTGCCTTGGCCTGGCTGGTCGGTATGCCTGAGAAGAGGGCAAAAAGATGCAAGTTTAGGTGAAGAAGAGAAGGTAATGATCCAAGGCAACAGTGAGTATCCGCGGTGACAGAAGAAACCCACCGACACCTGACTTGGTAATGAGAAAGGAACCCCCTATGGAACCTGCAAGCTAACCAGAACCAACCAGAACATCCCGTGCAAGATTGGATTGGGCCTGATGCCCGAGACAACTTAGACATGAGAATAACTGCTTGCGAATGAGAGGATACGTGGGGGAAGGGAGCAAGGCCTGGCCCGAGGAACCCCCGCGAATGAGCCGGGACGATCAAATCCTATGGGGAAGTGAGAGGGTGAGGGCAAAAAAAAGGACCACTGGTAGGAGTGTGAAATGCTGGATACCTGATGACAGTGATGAAGTAGATGAGGCCCATGCGCCATGGCAATAAGTATCATCAACATGGAGAACCATGCCAGGCACAGGACTCTGGTCCTACCTGATAAGATTGGGACGTGCTTCAGCCAGAGACCCAACTACTGAGTCTGAATCCTGAACCGAGGAAGGAGGTATGGATGCCAAGACAGCCCCAACCTGGGAACACAAACTAGAAAAGACAGACAACCAGACATGAGAAACAACAACGCCCGCCCCTCTGTGCCTACCTAAGAATGAGAACATGATCAGAAATGTCAAGACCACCGCGCGTGATGACCCTAACGACAGAAACCCCACCCTCATGTGAGTGGTAAGTGAGCCTGAGTAACCTGCAGCGCAGACACAGGTAATTGACTGAAAACTCAGGCTGGTGTACCCACGGACCGTGGTGGGTAGTCGTATGAGTGTGGTGAATGAACATGCATCATATGACGTATGGTATACGGGCGAGAAGATTGTGGACAACAATCAATTAAAAACGAAACCTCAGTCCGTATGGATCTGTAGACGTGACAGATCCTGACGTAAGCCCTAACTAACTGACCCAGGTACAACATGAAACACAGATACGATGAGACATGACAAACCAACGAACAAAACAGCTACCGGAGTATGCCATGGGTGAACAACAACGTCCCTCTGAGAAACGCTGAGGCTGAACAAAATGACAGAAATGCAAGGACGGAAACGAAATGACGGAAACGAAATGACGGAAACGAAATGACGGAAACGAAATGACGGAAACGAAATGATGGAAACGAAATGACGGCACTGGTGAAGCAGAAACGTGATGACAGAACTGCTGAGGCAGAACCGTGATGACAGAAGCAGAAACGTGATGACCGAAATGCTGAGGCAGAAACGTGATGACAGAAATGCTGAAGCATCGTATGACGTGTGGTATACGGCGAGAAGATTGTGGACAACAATCAATTAAAAACGAAACCTCAGCCCGTATGGATCTGTAGACGTGACAGATCCTGACGTAAGCCCTACCTAACTGACCCAAGTACAACATGAACACAGACACGATGAGACATGACAACCAACGAACAAAACAGCTACCGGAGTATGCCATGGGTGAACAACGCCCCTCTGAGAAACGCTGAGGCTGAAACACAATGACAGAAATGCCAGGGCGGCAACGAAATGACGGAAACGAAATGACGGAAATGAAATGACGGAAACGGTGAGGCAGAAACGTGATGACAGAACTGCTGCTGAGGCAACCGTGGTGACAGAAATGCTTGAGGCAGAAACGTGGTGACAGAAATGCTTGAGGCAGAAACGTGGTGACAGAAATGCTTGAGGCAGAAACGTGGTGACAGCAACGCTATGACAGAACGCTGAAGCTGAATGTTGAGGCAGAAACGCAATGACATGAATCCAGGGCAGAAACGCAATGACATGAATCCAGGGACAGAAACGCAATGACATGAATCCAGGGACAGAAACGCAATGACATGAATCCAGGGACAGAAACGCAATGACATGAATCCAGGGTCAGAAACGCAATGACATGAATCCAGGGTCAGAAACGCAATGACATGAATCCAGGGACAGAAACGCAATGACATGAATCCAGGGACAGAAACGCAATGACATGAATCCAGGGACAGAAACGCAATGACATGAATCCAGGGACAGAAACGCAATGACATGAATCCAGGGGCAGAAACGCAATGACATGAATGCAGGGGCAGAAACGCAATGACATGAATGCAGGGGCAGAAACGCAATGACATGAATGCAGGGGCAGAAACGCAATGACATGAATGCAGGGGCAGAAACGCAGTGACATGAATGCAGGGGCAGAAACGCAGTGACATGAATGCAGGGGCAGAAACGCAGTGACATGAATGCAGGGGCAGAAACGCAGTGACATGAATGCAGGGGCAGAAACGCAGTGACATGAATGCAGGGGCAGAAACGCAGCGACATGAAATCCAGGGGCAGAAACGCAGCGACATGAATCCAGGGGCAGAAACGCAATGACAGAAATGCAATGACGGAAATCCAGGGGCAGAAACCGCAATGACAGAAATCCAGGGGCAGAAACCGCAATGACAGAAACCCAGGGCCAGAAACCGCAATGACAGAAATCCAGGGGCAGAAACCGCAATGACAGAAATCCAGGGGCAGAAACCGCAATGACAGAAATCCAGGGGCAGAAACCGCAATGACAGCAATCCCAGGGGCAGAAACGCAATGACAGAAAATGCAGGGGCAGAACGAAATGACAGAAAAGCAGGGGCGGAATGCAATGACAAAAATGCAGGGGCGGAATGTAATGACAGAAATGCAGGGGCGGAACGCAATGACAGAAATGCAGGGGCGGAACGCAATGACAGAAATGCAGGGGCGGAACGCAATGACAGAAAATGCAGGGGCGGAACGCAATGACAGAAAATGCAGGGGCGGAACGCAATGACAGAAAATGCAAGGGCGGAACGCAATGACAGAAAATGCAAGGGCAGAACCGCAATGACAGAAATCCAGGGGCAGAACCGCAATGACAGAAATCCAGGGGCAGAAACCGCAATGACAGCAATCCAGGGGCAGAAACGCAATGACAGAAAATGCAGGGGCATAACGAAATGACAGAAAAGCAGGGGCGGAACGCAATGACAAAAATGCAGGGGCTGAACGTAATGACAGAAATGCAGGGGCGGAACGCAATGACAGAAATGCAGGGGCGGAACGCAATGACAGAAATGCAGGGGCGGAACGCAATGACAGAAATGCAGGGGCGGAACGCAATGACAGAAAATGCAAGGGCAGAACCGCAATGACAGAAAATGCAAGGGCAGAACCGCAATGACAGAAATCCAGGGGCAGAACCGCAATGACAGAAATCCAGGGGCAGAACCGCAATGACAGAAATCCAGGGGCAGAACGCAATGACAGAAATCCAGGGGCAGAACGCAATGACAGAAAATGCAGGGGCAGAACGCAA
The DNA here is from genome assembly GCA_028564925.1 of Lithobates sylvaticus. NCBI lineage: Eukaryota > Metazoa > Chordata > Amphibia > Anura > Ranidae > Lithobates > Lithobates sylvaticus. The sequence goes on from CM053029.1 coordinate 528,693,224, forward strand.
TGGCATGAATCCAGGAGCAGAACGCAATGACAGGAATGCAGTGGGCGGAACGAAATGACAGAAATGCAGTGGGCGGAACGAAATGACAGAAATGCAGGGGCGGAACGCCATGACAGAAATGCCGGGGCGGAACGCCATGACAGAAATGCAGGGGCAGAACGCAATGGCATGAATCCAGGAGTGGAACGCAATGACAGGAATGCAGTGGGCGGAACGAAATGACAGAAATGCAGTGGGCGGAACGAAATGACAGAAATGCAGGGGCGGAACACCATGACAGAAATGCAGGGGCGGAACGCCATGACAGAAATGCAGGGGCGGAGGCAGATGACACCCCGGGCAGCACCATGGCCAGACGGAGCCCTGGGGAAGCGGGCGGTCTGACACACTGGTCAGATGGAGCTGAGGGGAGGGTGATTGAAAGGACAGAACGGCCCCCCCTCCCCCGCATGGGCGCATGTCACTGGCAGTTGGCATAGATGGCAGTTGTGGAAGAGAGGAGTGCCCCCCCCCGAGCACCATGGAACTGACTACCTGTGTGGGGAGCATGGAATTAACGGCCGAACACCCCCCCCCCCCGCATCTGCACCGGGAGAAACAGGAGTGATCCCCCAGTGCACAGTCAGACCAGCGGGGAGAGAGGAACTGGCGGCTCCCTCCTGGATGTGTAAGGGGAGAGGGGATTTGGCGGGCGGCCGACCCCCCCCCCAGACGACATGTGCCTCATGAATGGGGAGAGGAGTCGGCGGGCGGGCAGAGTGCAGTGAGGACTGCAATAAGGACGGGCGCCCCCCCCCCTCTCCCCCCGGCATGAGCGCCGGGAGAGCGGGCAGGCTGCGGCTGTGGGGAGAGAGCAAGGAGGACAACCAACATGGATGGACGGACGCCCCCTCCCCCCCCCCCGCGTGCGTGCCAGCCTTCATACATAACCTGGTCTGACCACGCTTCCATTGTCTTGACTCTTGTCAACGCAGCTTATCCCAGACCAAATCCATTATGGAGACTGAACACTTTTTTATTGCAACAGACAGAAACCAAAGTCCAAATTACAAAGCATCTAACTAACTTCTTTAATGATAATGTTCACTCTGTAAAATGTCCTATTATGCTATGGAACGCCCATAAAGCGTTCATAAGAGGAATGTTCATACAGATTGGGGCAAGGGCAAAGAGGCAGAGGCAACAAAAAACAACAGAACTTATGAGGCAAATCTCAGAACTAGAATCTAAAAACAAAGCGCAGTATGACCAGATCACCTCGCAGAAATTCTTACAACTTAGATACGAACTTAGACTTCACCTCCTAGATAAATTTGAAAAAGCTACTAAACGGCTCAAAATGAATTACTATGTTAATGGTAACAAAGCTGGGAAATTATTAGCCCAGTCCCTCCAAGGTTATAGATATAAATCCAAAATCCCCTTTATTATTCCCCCGACCACTGGTAAAAAAGAATTCCACCCCCAAAAAATTGCAGACGCATTCAGCCATTACTATGGCTCCTTATATAATTTAAAAGACGATACCACCACAATCCAACCAGACCCAGGGGTTATAAATGACTTCCTTTGCAATCTCTCATTGCCCAAATTGTCGCCCCAACAACTTCACTCACTAAACCTCCCGTTCTCTGAAGCAGAAATCCAAAAAACTATTGACTCACTACCCCTGAACAAGTCCCCGGGACCGGACAGGTTTTGTAGCGAGTACTACAAAGAATTCAAAAATATATTAACCCCCTTTCTAGCTCCTGTGTTTGCGAAAGCAGCTGCCTCTGCCTCTTTCCCACCAGAAATGCTGGAAGCTCTGATAGTCGCTCTGCCCAAGCCAGGGAAGGAACCCACTGTCCCCTCCAATTTCAGGCCGATTTCTTTACTAAACATAGATCTGAAAGTCTATGCTAAACTTATTGCCTTCCGCCTAGTAGATATATTACCCACACTAATTCATCCCGATCAGACGGGTTTCACCAAGAATAGACAAACTTCAACTTCATCAATATCATACACCTGGCAAAAAAACAACGAAGACCTTCTCTGCTCCTAACTTTGGATGCAGAGAAGGCCTTCGACCGAATCCATTGGCTCTACCTAGCCAAGACACTGGAAAAGTTCGGTTTCTCAGGCCCCATTCTTTCGACCATTATGGCTCTCTATTCTGACCCATCCGCCAAAGTGTTTATGTCTGGATCTCTTTCCAAACCCTTTAGTATTTCAAATGGGACCAGACAGGGGTGCCCGCTTTCCCCCCTGATTTTTAATTTATTGATGGAACCTTTAGCCACATATATCAGAAACCATCCTGACATATCAGGTTTCCCCACTGGCCAGGAAGTCCATTCTATAAGTTTATTCGCAGATGACATCATCATGATATTGACGGAGGTGGGTTCCTCCCTGGCAGCGGCGCATGAAGCTCTGAAACTGTTTAATAAAGTGTCTTACTACAAGGTTAATGACAACAAATCATACATCTTAGGACTAGGAGTGGAGAAATGTACATCAGATAGACTTCAGAGACAGTTCCCATACAAATGGACAGAGGAAGGCATAAAATATTTAGGAGTAACCTTAACAGCAGACACAAATAAGCTGGTAGAAGCTAATTACACCCAATTCCTACTTCATTTGCCTCCCAAGCTACAAGCACTATCTAAAACTGAAACCACTTGGTCAGGACGCCTAGCAGCTTTCAAAATGATGTTATTACCTCAATTTATATATTTGTTTCGTACTCTCCCTATTCCAGTGCCAGGTGGATTCTTTGCTCGCGCACAAGCTGCGGTCAATGGATTCCTCTGGCAAAAAAAAAAGAGCCAGATGCGCATTCCACAAACTAATTAAATCCAAAAAAGCTGGGGGGGTGGGCCATGTACTACGCAGCTGTCCTAGCGCAATTGAAATCGTGGTTTCCTGGCAACCACGAGACGAGATGGCAAGCCCTGGAGAGGTTTCAATCTCCCAACCATAGGCTCCCCGATCTACTATTGGTATCTAGACACATGCCTCACCCCCCTAAGCTTTCACCAACCATTGAAGCCTCCCTGCTAGCGTGGCGACTCATCCTGCAGTTACCAGAATCAGAACTAGCACTCAAAACTATCCCAACACCTATCACAAGCCTAGAACTTATCATACCGAATCTATACATCAAACATTGGATACATAAAGGGATCAGAAGTATAGAAGACTTATACATAGGACCCGCACTAAAATCCTTTAGAGCATTACAAGTTGAACACAACCTAGAACCTAAAGACCAATTCATATATATGCAAATCTCCCACCTACTATCATTCATTACAGATGTTAACTCTGAAGTCCCCTGGAACGCATACCTATATCTAACAAGTCCCACATCCTCTATTAAGGGTATCTCACTTTTTTATGGCCTTCTTAATATGAAAGCGATATGTATCAAATCTCCCACTATGAGAACATGGGAAATTGATCTGAACGCATCTTACACCATTGAACAATGGCAACTAGATATCTCCTCTATTTACAAGGCCTCCAAAAGTGCGAATTCGTGGGAACTATACCAAAAAATCTTCCTCAGGTGGTACATGACTCCCACACGTTTGGCGGGATTTAAACAAGATACATCCCCACTATGCTGGAGAAACTGCGGACACAGAGGATCTATCATACATATCCTTTGGGCATGCCCTAAAATAGACAAATACTGGCATAAAGTCTTTCATATAATTCGAAACATAATTAAGTCTCACTGTCCCGCCAATCCAGGTATGGCACTACTATCACTAGAAATGGAAATGATACCCCATCCTATGAGACACACCACAACACAGATCCTTAACAGTGCTAGATTAGAACTCACAAGGAAATGGCTAAAAGATGAGGTCCCCTCTATTACTGAAGTAATTCGTACTACAAATCTACATATATCATACAAACTGATGTTTGCAGCCACACAGGGCACTTATACAGCCAGGTACCAAGTTTGGGAACCATGGACTAAGTGGTATCAAAAATGGAACACCACATGACACCTCCACTACCCATTACGTCTGTTTATCTATCAGACAATAGGATAACATAATTCACCAAAAGGTTGTGCCACGACTCGTGTGCACCCCCCCCCCACCTCTCCCCTCCCCTACTGTCTACACTTATTCTTTTTCTCTTTCCTTCTTTCCCCCTATACACATTTACAACCCCCTAAACGTTAATACGTCACAAAACACAAGCCTTTTAGGCTCAAATAAAACCTACATTGTTTTATCAATAATAGATCTTCTGACTGGTAAAAAATAAGGAAAACAGAGTAATAGGCACAAGACTCACACGCCCAAGCAACATTGCTATAGATAGTACAGGAGTCACACAACCCAACCTGGTAGGAGTGGGGGCCATCCCCTCGGCGCAGTGTGATCCCCTTGGGGGCGCCGGGGGTGAGGGCCATCCGCCCAAAATACATTATCATCCAACCAAGACTCTAAAAGTAGCAATAGAGGGTAAAACCAACATTTCTATACAGTGAATACGGAAGATTGTAAATGTTTATTGGATCATTGAAACTAAATCAGCAATGATGTATTTTGTTTGACCAGACCACGTTAAAGCTATAAATATGTTTTGTTTGCTCCAAAAGTGGTAACCTGTTGCGCTGAGCGCAGTTCCATTGTAAATGTTTTTCACATGTTTAATTCTAATAAAAATCTATTGAAATTAAAGCAGAGTTCCACCCATAAATGAAAGTTCTGCTTATCCAGTTCCTGCCCCCCTCCGGTGTCACATTTGGCACCTTTCAGGGGGGGAGGGTAGGAGCAGATACCTGTCTAATCCTGGTATTTTCTCCCACTTCCGGTAATAGATCGCAGCAGAATCTGCAGCGATCTACGCCATGTCCAGCCACTCCTCCCCCCCGCTGTCTTCTGGGAGACACAGAGGTCCCAGAAGACAGCAGGGACCACTCAGAATGCCCAGCACGACTCGCGCATGAGCAGTAGGGAACCAGGCTGTGAAGCCGCAAGGCTTCACTTCCTGATTACCTTACTGAAGATGCTGACGCCTCCACCCAGAGCCAAGGGATGGGTCAGCTTCAGGTGAGGACATCGTGGGCATCCTGGACAGGTAAGTGTCCTTATTTTAAAAGTCAGCAGCTGCATTATTTGTAGCTGCTGACTTAAAAAAAATGTATGGCAGAACTCCACTTTAATTTGCTTTATTACTGGTGTAAATCTGGTCAGGGAACAGTCTGGACACCTTTTATGCCATTTTGCTATGTGCTGGGTGTCCAGTGTGCCCCCTGTGCCTTTAAGGAGGACTGGGAAGCCTCCTGGCCCACTTGCCCCTTATCTATCCATTAGAATGCATGTGATCCCACTGTGGATATACTCATAAATTTAGTAGTGGTAGGACTGCAAGCTATACACAGGGTGCCTTGCCGAGGCCTTGCAGCTTACACATACATTTGCAAATGTGTGCTAACTAAACCCCTATTTTTAACGTAGACTGTTGGATAGGTTAATTTGGTTGGTTAGCAGATTGATTGGTAAGTTGAGCTTGGAATTTTTTCTGGTTTTGTCTTTCATGCATTCACATAAAGCTTGGTGTGCACTTCCTGTTACAAGGATACTGGAATTCTGATTAGTAGCCATCACATGTAAGGGCTTAAGCTGCAATATATTTCATGTTTTACTTTGGTTTAGCTATCCTTTAACCACTTATGGTTGGTAAACCAACCATATGTGCAGTGGCCAGGAGGGACTTGCATCGAGGCTGCGCAACAGTGCAATCTGTGATGGCTGTGTCCCTTAGCTGCTTTGATTGTCCCTGACCATGTGATTGCTGTGTCCAATCACAGCAAATCACAAATGTAAACAAAAGCCACGGAGAATGTCTGTGAGGAGAAGAAGCGCTGATCTGTGCCTGCCAGTGCCAGCCTGTGAGTTACAAATGATATACAGAGCCTGATTGCAGCCACATCGGTGTAACACCCACCAGTGCAGCATCAACATCCGTGAGTTTATCGATGCACCATCAACATCTGTTAGTGTCCCCCATGCACCATCAACATTTGTCACAGTGTCCCCAGAACAGTGAAACATGGTGGTGGCAGCATCATGCCGTGGGTATGTTTTTCAACAGTCAGCACTGGGAAACTGGTCAGAGTTGAGGGAAAGAGGGATGGTGCTAAATACAGGGATATTCTTGAGCAAAACCCTTACCACTCTGTGTGTGAAATCCGAAAAACGAAAACAGGAACAACAAAAATCAAAATGAACGAAAAAATTTGTACATTCGTAACTTTTTTTTTTGTTGAATTGGTAATTTTCCGTGTCCCTTACAATGGCGCTGCTTAACGTGCTTCGAATGGATTGAACGAAAAAATTTGTACATTCGTAACTTTTTTTTTTTTTCGATTCGTAATTTTCCGTGTCTCTTACAATGGCGCTGCTTAACGTGCTTTGAATGGATTGAACGAAAAAATTCGTACATTCGTAACTTCTTTTTTCGATTCGCAATTTTCTGTGTCTCTTACAATGGCGCTGCTTAACGTGCTTCGAATGGATTGAACGAAAAAATTCGTACATTCGTAACTTTTTTTTTTTTTTTTTTTGCGATTCGGAATTTTCCGTGTCTCTTATAATGGCGCTGCTTAACGTGCTTCGAATGGATTGAACGAAAAAATTCGTACATTCGTAACTTTTTTTTTCGTGTCTCTTAAAATGTAATAATAGCATACACATTACATAAAATTATGAATTATGCTCCGATTACGAATCTACGAAAACAATGTTATGAAAGTATGAATAAATCAATCTAACGAAAGTACGAATGTAACTAAATCTACGAAAATACGAATGCGTCCGAATTTCGAATAAAGAAAATTAAACGGAAAAACGAATCAACGAAAAAATAACTCTTACGAAAATACGAATCGTTACAAATACGAACACCGACGACTTACGAATTTACGAATCGTTACGAATACGAACACCGACGACTTACGAAATTACGAATCGTTACGAATCAACGGAAACAAAAGAAACAAAACGAAAATAAACAAATTTTTCTATTGTGCACATGTCTATTGTCATCCTCCCATGATTGCACTTCCCTCGTGCTGACTGCAGCATGCATCAGCAGTGATTTGTGATCGCTGTGTCCTTCATACACAGCTGATCACAGATAAGGGTAACGAGACAATCACAGCGGCTCTTTACCCTGTGATCAGCTGTGTCCAATCACAGCTCATCACAGTGTAAACAGAATTTGCCGGTTATCGGCAGTCCTCTCCTCATGCTGACAGCATGTGAGGAGAGGAGAGCAGGTAATCAGCAATCCAAACAGGGGACATCTACACTGATATTCAGGGCGCTGATCATCAGTGTCCTGATAAACAGTGCAGTCCCATCAGTGCCCATCAGTATTGCCGATCAGTGCTACCTGTCACTGCCTATCAGTGATGCGTGTCAGTGTCTATCAGTGCCACCTATCATTGCCGCCGCCCATCAGTGCTGCATATCAGTGCAGCCTCATCAGTGCCTTATCATCATTGCACATCAGTGCAGTCTATCAGTGCCCATCAGTGCAGCCTATCAGTGCCCATCAGTGCAGCCTCATCAGTGCACATCAGTGAAGGAGAAAATGTACTTATTTACAAAATGTTATAACAGAAACTAAGAAAACTTTTTTTTTTCAAAGTTTTTGGTCTTTTTTAGTTTGTGTAGCAAAAAATAAAAAAAACAGTAGCAATTAAATACCACCAAAAGAAAACTCAAACTTTCTCCAAAAATTATAAAACATTTGTTTGGGTACAGCATTACATGATGGCGCAATTGTCATTCAATTTGCGACAACACTGAAAGCTGAAATTTGGCCTGGAAAGGAAAGGGGGTGAAAGTGCCCAGTAGGCAAGTGGTTAAAATGATAAAAGGGGTTAAGTAGATGGTAAAGCAGAATGCTGCATTACCGGCAAATATGATATTTTAAAGGCAGCAAAATCAACTTTGGTTTAGTAATTAGCAGCACTGTTGCCTGGGTAAAAACCCGCCAAGGTTTCATATAAAACAAGCTGGTTGGTTTATTGGCTTTTTACCAAACTGACCCCTGGCACTAAGGACATTAGAATATACGGTTTCTCTGGGAAGGTAATAGTATAACTTTGCTCAGAGACAAATGTACAGGAGGCTTCCGCAAGTGCTCCTTAAAAGAGAGTCTTTCTCTGAGTCTGGAGTCAATGAGGATGGCATTCTTAATCGTGAAATGACTATAATCAATACAAGGTCTCATTGGGTATATCTCGGGCTGCTATCTCATCCTTGATGGTATCCGAGAGACCATGAGAAAAAGCAGCCATGAGGGCCTCATTGATCCAAGCAACCTCTGCTGCCAGAGTACGGAATTCAATGGCGTAGTCGGCAACAGTTCTCGCACTCTGTTTGATGGACATGAGGCACTTGGCAGCAGAAGCGGAGCGTGCGGGAACGTCAAATAACTCCGTAATCAACGGAATCAGATATCATTTTCTTGTAATATGTTGGTACTGTGAAAATGTACACAATGTATTTAATCTCTCTCTGATACCTTTTTGTTTGCAAAGTTGGAAGCTCTGGTGCATGAGGAGAGCTATGATGTAATCGGTATTGCTGAAACTTGGCTTCAATCTTCACATGACTGGGCTATTAATATTCCTGGCTATGCACTCTTTCGGAGAGACAGGGTAAAAAGGAAAGGTGGCGGGGTCTGTCTCTATGTGAGAAGTGATCTCAAAGCAAGTGTGAAAGAGGACCTGGTTGATGGAGAGTGTGATGAGTCTGAAGCATTATGGGTGGAACTGCATATAGATGTGCGTAGTTCAAAGTTAATCATTGGAGTTTGTTATAGACCACCCAATGTTAACGAGGAGGTGGAGACTCAGCTCCTTGCACAGATGGAGAGGGCTGCAAGGGCTGGGACGGTGATAATAATGGGGGATTTTAACTACCCAGAAATTGACTGGAGTAATGGCACTGCTGGGACAGTTAAAGGGCAAAAATGTATAAACCTATTACAGGACAATTTTATGGTCCAGTTTATTGAGGCCCCAACTAGGAATGATGCTCTGTTGGACCTGGTAATCTCAAACCATGCAGAGCTTATTACTAATGTTCAGATAAAGGAACACCTGGGTAGCAGTGATCAAAACATGATTTCATTTGATGTTAGCTGTAAGCAAGAAATACATACGGGAAAGATAAAAACACTCAACTTCAAGAGAGCAAATTTTCCAAGGATGAGGGCTGCTCTCCAGGACTTAGACTGGGAGGGAATATTGGCATCAATGAGCATAGACCAGAAATGGGAATTCTTCAAAAAGACTGTTTGGGACCTCACTGCAAAGTATATTCCCATGGGCAATAAGTTTAAAAGGCTAAAAATAAAACCTATGTGGCTCACGGTCAAAGTTAAAAAAGCTATAAACAATAAGAAAAGAGCTTTTAAATATATTTAAATATAAAAATGAAGGAACACTAGTGTTGTTTAAATGTTACAAAGAATTTAACAGAATATGTAAAAAGGAAATCAAGGAAGCAAAAATTCTAAACGAACGACAGATTGCAAAAGATAGTAGGACAAAACCAAAAAAATTCTTCAAATATATTAATAGTAAAAAGGTCAGGTCTGAGCATGTAGGCCCTTTACAAAATAATCTAGAGTGGGTGACTGGGGACAAAGAGAAGGCTAATTTATTAAATACTTTCTTCAGCTCTGTGTATACAAAAGAGCATGGGGGAGCTCATGTCCATAATGGGGGTGGTATTGACACAGCCCCGAATGATCCACAATGGCTCAAAAGTGATATGGTCCAGAAATATTTAGACAGACAAAAAGGTGGATAAAGCACCTGGACCAGATGGCATCCACCCACGGATCCTAAAAGAATTGAGCTCTGTAATTTCAAAGCCATTGTATTTAATTTTTAGGGACTCATTAATGACAGGAATAGTACCACTGGATTGGCGCAGGGCGAACGTGGTGCCTATATTTAAAAAGGGAACAAAGTCTTTACCAAGTAACTATAGACCTGTTAGTTTAACTTCTATAGTTGGGAAGATACTGGAGAGTTTAATAAAAGACCACATAGACGAGTTCTTGCTGGAAAAAAAAAAACATTTTAAGCAACAGACAGCATGGATTCATGAAAGACAGAAGTTGTCAGACAAACCTGATTTCATTTTATGAAGAGGTAAGTAAAACCTTGGACAGAGGGTGGCGGTGGACGTGGTATACTTGGATTTTGCAAAAGCGTTCGATACAGTTCCCCACACACGGCTCATGTGTAAGGTAAGGTCTACAGGCTTGGAAATATCAGTTTGTAAATGGATAGAAAACTGGCTAAATTACAGAATTCAGAGAGTAGTGGTTAATGATTCTTACTCTGAATGGTCTAAGGTTATCAGTGGTGTACCCCAAGGTTCAGTGCTGGGACCCTTACTTTTTAATATCTTTATAAATGATATTGGGTCTGGGATCAAAAGTAACATTTCTGTCTTTGCAGATGACACCAAGCTATGCAGTGGAATAACGTCCTTACAGGATGTCTCCAATTTACAAGCCGACCTCAATGCTCTGTCTAATTGGGCGACTATGTGGCAGATGAGGTTTAATGTTGATAAATGTAAAGTTATGCACTTGGGGGCTAAGAATATGCATGCATCATACATGCTAGGGGGAGTACAACTAGGGGAATCCGTAGTGGAGAAGGATCTGGGGGTTTTGGTAGATCATAAGCTCAATAATAGCATGCAATGCCAAGCTGCGGTTTACAAAGCGAGCAAAGTCCTTTCTTGTATTGAGAGAGGTATGGACTCCAGAGAGAGAGATATCATTTTGCCCCTGTTCAAATCATTAGTAAGACCTCATCTGGAATATGCAGTTCAGTTTTGGGCACCAGTTCTCAAAAAGGATATCGGGGAACTGGAGAAAGTGTAGAGAAGGGCAACCAAACTGATAAGAGGCATGGAGGAGCTCAGCTATGAGGAAAGATTAGAGGAACTGAATTTATTCACTCTTGAGAAGAGGAGAATAAGGGGGGATATGATCAACATGTTCAAATATATAAGGGGTCCATATAGTGAACTTGGAGTTGAGTTATTCACTTTACGGTCTTCACAGAGGAAAAGGGGGCACTCTTTTCGTCTAGAGTAGAAGAGGTTTCATCTCCAAATACGGAAAGGGTTCTTCACAGTAAGAGTTGTGAAAATGTGGAATAGACTCCCTCCAGAGGTGGTTCTGGCTAACTCAGTAGATTGCTTTAAGAAAGGCCTGGATACTTTCCTAAATGTACATAATCTATAACTGGGTACTAACATTTATAGGTAAAGTTGATCCAGGGAAAATCCGATTGCCTCTTGGGGGATCAGGAATGGATTTTTTGTCCCCTGCTGTAGCAGAAAATTGGAGCATGCTCTGCTGGTGGTTTTTTTTCTTTTTGCCTTCCACTGGATCAACAGTGGGTATAGAATTGGGTATTTTGGATTGTACTTATTTTTTTTTTTGTTGTTTTTGTTTTTTACTTTTTTTATGGTTGAACTGGATGGACTTGTGTCTTTTTTATAACCTAACTAACTATGTAACTTTGTGTTAGCAGGTATGAGCTGATAAGGTGTTCTTACATGCGTCAACATGTCATGGACAATAAACTAGCAGAACATCTGTGCTGAACAAAAGCAGAATGTTGTTGTACTCCAGTGCATAGAGCTGACAGACAAAGGTCATTTGTATATACAAAAAGGTTGGGATATGGAAGCTGGTGAAAGGAAAACTATTTTATTTGTGTATGGCAAAATAATTTTTAATCTTAAAGTGATTGTAAGGGTTTGTTTTTGTTTTTTTTAAAATAACAATCATATCATACTTACCTCCACTGTGCAGCTCGTTTTGCACAGAGTGGCACCGAACCTGCTGCTCTGGGGTCCCCTGGCGGCTCTCGCGGCTCCTCCCCACATCAGATAATCCCCTAGGGGAAATGCTTCCCGAGGGGGTTACCTTGCGGGCGCGCTTCCGAGTCCAGCATTCGGCGTCCATAGCCGCCGAATGTATGACTCAGCCCATTGGATTTCATTGACAGTGCATTCATAACATGTTACATGTTTCACCCCGAATATGGGTGTAATATGTAACATTTTATGAAAGGTGAACATATCCTTTAAAGCAGAAATACAAACTAATACACATAACTTAAGGAGAAGTATGGGATTAAAAAAAAAATTTAATCGATGTGATGCTGCAGCTGTCTTGTGTTGGCTATAAGAGTACTAAGTGATCACATGACCACTGACCACTGATCACCCACTTCTGGGTCTCAGAGAGAAGTCATTGGCCTTCACTCTGCCCCTCCAGTGCTCACTAGAGCATCAGGCTGAGGAGGGGGCAGGCTCAGCTGGCTCTGACTCTCAGCTATGCACTGAAAAGCTGAGTGAGCTGTCAATCGGTCAGAGAGGTGGATCCTGACAATATTGCCAAAACCCTTCCTAGCCTGGTGCTGATAGCCCACTGCCAGCAGAATCTGGGTCACAAAAGGACAAAAGCAATTGTACTCCTGTGACCCTATAGTGAAGTATAGCCAAAAGGGCTTTGGGCTTCTTTTAACAAATACACAACACCTCAAAAAAAGAAACTTCAGACAAAAAAACAAAATCAGTAATCAGGTATTAGGTCTGTTTGTATTTTATTTTCGATGCACCATTTGGAAGAAATAAAATAATGTTCCTTAAATTCTTGACCTTCTAGAAGTAAATTTAACATATCTAAAACAACATTCTTCTTTTGTGCATGTAAAATATACACACTGATGTGCCTATTGCCATTCTGTTCAGGGCTTAACCTTACAAATATTGCTTTATTAAATGGAGAATGGGGATTTTTTAGTTTTAGGAAGAATTCATTCCTCTACCTTTTTTTTTTCCCCGGTTTGTATCTCCATTGAAGAGATTTCACCTTACTTCCTGTTCACATGTACAGCAAATTTTAGGAAATCTCCAGAATGTAGGGAAAAATTAAAAACAGCTTTTCTCAGTAGAGTAGGGAAGAGTTAGAACCTCTGAGGTATCCTCATTTCTTGGTGACACCTGTTTTTCTGTTTTCCTGTCATAATGTCACAGATTAAAAAGAGAGGGAAATCTTCTTGATCGGTCAAATTTAGCAATAAAAGCTTAGCAGACACTCTTTCCCTTTGCCCCAATTGATAAAAAGCTTTGCTTGAAGTTGGAATTAAATGAAAAATTGCTTCCAAATGGCATACTTTGTTTTCTTACAACATAAAGTATATTTATTGGCATATTGCAGGGGAGATGGTTTTCTGAACATCTGCAACTGTAATTTAATTCCAAATGAGCTTCCCTTCAGCACAATGTGACAGAAATGCATTCATTTTGACCACATTCTTGTGCCACATTAAACGACATTTAATTAGGAGCAAAGCAACTCTTATTAGATTCCAGCGTGGGCCACTGAGATTAGGTTTTGATGTATTTAATAGCAGATCAATTCCTCTGTGGCTCTGGGACAAGATTTTTAATTACAACTATGAAAAAATAAATGCCGTAATCTCAGGTTTATATATATAAAATGAAGGCATCACTGGCTTCAAGTGGTTTGGGAACTCATTGTTAGTCACATTAAAAAAAATGAATGATAAAAGCATCATACTGTATGAGGATATGCAGCTGCGGAATTTGAGAAGAGCCTAAGTATTCTGAATTGATACCAACAGTGTGTTAGCAACCAAAAACTCCCTTGGCTATCAGTTAGTATCCAGGTAATAAATAGGATTTGACTATAATTGGGTGCGTACAAGCAGAACATAAAATTGCCAAAGGATTACTAATGGTTAATAATCCAGTTGATGGATGTTTTGACCAGTGACTGTCACAGAGCAAGGCCCCCTTATTTTACTCTTTTTGTCATTTTCCAGGGCAGTGTTTCTCAACTCCAGTCCTCAAGGCGCCCCAACAGGTCAGGTTTTCAGGGTTTCCCTCAGATGAAACGGCTGTGGTAATTACTAAGGCAGTGAAGCTGATCAAATCACCTGTGCAAAATAATGGAAATCCTGAAAACATGACCTGTTGGGGGGCCTTGAGGACTGGAGTTGAGAAACACTGCTCTAGACCTCATTTATCAAAATTACTTTCATGAGTCCACTTTTTTTTTTGTTGTTTGTCCTGACCATTCCAGTGTTATGGAATCACTCCAGCAGTGTGCAGCACTCTATAGCAAGTATACATGGAAAAGAGTCATGGGGAAATATCAGAGGTATTCATCCTTCATTTCAGTAATGTCACTTGCTTTGAGACCAGAAACCCAACATATAAGCTTCTATGGTTAGCAAAATTTATTTGCCACAGTTAGCATGACCACTCGGGTTTTGTAGATCAAATGGATTCATGCATAGCTTCCTTAATATCATATCTATGCTGACTTTGATGCTATTCACATATTCAAAGGGTTTGATTTACTAAAGGAGTAAGGGCTGTTTATTTTGAAATATATATGTTGAGAAATAAAATGAATCACGTGCTAGCAAAAGTCCTTTTTCATAATTTCCTATACACATGAGTGGGTATTCAAAGTCAAATTTACTAACATAGACGCTTCAAAGTAAAAATTCACACTACCAGGTAAACACCCAATATTCCTTTATGAAATCAAACACACAATGTTATGCATGTTATTGTTCACATACAGTCTATACACAAGTTTTTTTTTTTTTTTTTTGAGCATCAATGCATTTTTTTAATGTATGTCCATATGGGTTTTGTTGTTTTCCTATATGTGCTATTAAAGTTCTGTCCTGGAAAAACCATGGTATGCTTCAGTATGCTGCAATAAAGCACACCATGAGGCTGATTTATTAGGCCTCATGCACCCTGGACATTATAAAAATGCCAGCAGTGTTAGCTGTAGCTGTAGAATGAGTTTTGGAGAGTTTTTGCAGTAGTGTTTTTTAGCTTTTTTTAGAAAAACTATACTCCTCAAAAACACTGATAAATACCGAATAACCAAGTTTTTCTGTGTTTTTTCATCTTTATCAGAGTAATGCCCTATACACACGATCGGAATTTCCTCCAGCAAAAGTCTGATGTGAGCTTTTGGTCGGAAATTCCGACTGTGTGTATGCTCCATCGGACTTTTGCTGGCGGAATTCCCGCCAGCAAAAGATTTCTCTATTTTTCGGTCGGAAAAATTTCTGATCAGAAATTCCAATCGTCTGTAGCAATCCCGATGCACAAAATTCCTACGCATGCTCGGAAACAATTTGACGCATACTCGGAAGCATTGAACTTAATTTTCTCGGCTCGTCGTAGTGTTGTACGTCACCGTGTGTATGCAAGCCAAGCTTGAGCGGAATTCTTTATAGCTGAAAATCTCTTCAAAAAGCTGTAAAAATGTCCAGTGTGCATGAGGCCTTAGGCCTGGTTCACACCTATGCATCTTTTAGTGCATTTTCAGTTTTGCAGAAACACACTACAGCCCATTTAACATGGTTTCCTATGGATGTAGTTCACATCTCTGCATTCTATGGAAAGGGCCAGGGATTTTTTTCTGGTTTATGGTTCCAAAGACTTTAATGGATCAAAAGCGTGTATTGAAAAACGCAAAATGCACCTGGAATATGCAAACGGTAACCTGCATAGGTGTGAATCAGGCCTTAAAGGATTTGAGAATGTTGACAAAATAATAAGTGTGCACTTCAATTATCCAGTCATATGAAATGAAAATTCATGTTTACTTATTTCATCTTTACGTGATTAGATGATTTAAGTGCATATTCACTCAATTAATTGTATGATCACTGTCAAATCAGGCTCTATATATTAATGTTACAGCATTAATATTAATTTCAGTAGGCCCCTGAAAGTATGCATTCATGCCGCAAAATGTATGCACAGTATGTACAGGCCTAACTGACTTGTATAACAATTCTAATTTTGCTGCAGTGCTGCATGAAAGCAGATTCAATGCAAAAAGAGCATAATAATAGAAAAGCCAATATACACAATAAAACAACTACAAACTAGTTTTCTATGTGTGCTTGTTTCTAACCAAACCCTCATCATCAATGCCCATTTTCTGTTCATAAGACACCCTTGCCATGTGTCTTGGTTTTGATTGGGCTACATAATTGACACTTAACCAGTAGCTCATGAATTCAAAATTTGCAGCCTAGGGATGGGTCAAAGAGTCATGGCAATTGTATGCCTTCGTGGGCACTCCACTATGACCTCATTTTAATCTATTCTGATAAACATATGGATATGTTTTAATAGCAGTACCATTCCTCTTTAGAAACTAGGATCAACACCGTATCTGCAACACCTTCAGTGTAAAGCAAGAGTGTAACTTTCACATAGCATCTATCTAATAATTTTATTTTATCTTGCTGTTATGCACAGCAAGATAAGTTCGTTGTGAGCTGCAC